>CM034155.1:128571309-129171309 GCA_019776745.2 Taxus chinensis
ATGATTACAAATAATATAAAATATATTTCATAAAATGATATTATTTTAAAGCAATATTAAGTTTAGTTATAGAAATTTTGAGAATTTATACATAGTTAAATCTACAACATATATAAGTATATTTGATGGAGTATAACAATACTCTCTTAATTTTAAGTTGTAAATAATATTATAATAAATTTTTAAATAATATAAACATATAATTTATATTTTTTTTAACAAATTAGAATATCTAATATGTTTAAAATTGGTATTAATTATTATCTGAAGAATTCATTATTTATAAACAAAATTGTAATATTGTTCAAATATTTATTTCCATTATTTTTTCAGTTGTGATTATTGCAACAATTTTAGTATTGTGGTAATTTCCACAATTACTAGTTTCCACAAAATAATTATGGGTAGATTCCACAAAACTAGATTCACAATTTAGTATTAGGATCCACATATATTTTGTGAAAATGTTGTGGATACAAGGTCCATTTTTATTTTTTAGTGATCTTGCACCTTCCTCTAGAACAAGGGTTGTTATTTCTATCACTCCACTTTTCTACGGTTGTTTGATGCAATTGCAACTTTGGCTTTGTAGATTTACAAAAAGTATACAAGTTAGAAATGTACGGATGACATGCAAAAATATAATAAGTGAAGGGCACTTTTATGTTGATGTCAATAATTGTGCATAACGGATTATGTGTTGCAGCAAGGTCTAATATAGGTAGGAAGATGCAACTGTTTTGTAGTTACAAACTTGCATTTGGTAATGTCACCAAACAGAATAAAATATATATGTTTTATCACAATTTTAGTATAGAAACTTGAATTTGGTAACTTATTTTTTGTAGTGACAAGTTTGACCTTGTTCGTATACTAAGACATATGTTCACATTATAAGTATTATTGACATGTCTTTCTCTATCACTCATAACTTTCTAATTCAATCACAATATTCCGGTATTCATTCATGCAAACTCAATATCCAAAGAACTACCTTATCGGGCAAGGGGTCATTCCCAAAATTTGACTATGTTATAATAAATCTTTGTATGCAACCATATAGTATAGGACTAGTTCATACTATGGTCTAGGATGAATCTTACATTTTCATCCCCTCTTTCAATGGAATTTTTCTTCATTTGAATATCTTCTATGTTTCATTTCATCTCCCCTAGGTTAGGTTTCCGTGATACCTAGCATATGGGAGCCTATTTAAGCAAGTTAAATGTAATTCATAGCTAACGTGACACTCTTAAGAACTCTCATTGCAAATTATAAAGATTAAAGAAATAAAGGCTCTCCTAAATATTTCAAAAAAATAAGCACATCCTTTAGAACAACCACCACATAGGTCTAAAGAACTCAAACTAGGTTCAAGAGTCTAGCTTCCTCCATTACCAAGCATTGCACGGTTTTAGAGTTATGTATTAGCAAGAGAAAGTTACTCCAAGAATTTCCAAAGGTCTTAAGGTACAAAGGGAACTCGTTTTAGCATCTGAAGCACATCACACTACATCGTTACCACATTGGGAACATCTCTATTATATCTATCATTATGGCTTCTTCTCGTTTTGTCAAGAGAGACAAGTAAACAATAGCCCGGTTGGCTTAGATTGCATACAATACTTTAAGCAACACTAGGATAACTACATGATGCTTTCTCCTACTCAAGGGGGTGTATTACAATGTCTGGATTGGTTAAGTGAGAATGCACACTAGGGCCAGTCCAACCTCACCCAGATAGAGATTTATCATGTTATTATCTAATTGTTTTATGAAGTTTTATATAGATATCCAGAATGTTCTATTTTGTAGGTCATTATAGGTGGTTTTTCTCAAGCTATGTGAACCCTAGCAATAAAAATATGATGATCAATTCTAGACTAGTGAATTAAACATGAAGTTACAAAACCCTATTATTTATGGGTTCAAAAGTGTATGAAGTAGGAAAAGACCATACTACGCCCATGTATAAGTTGTATGGCTCCATATATAGGAATTTCCTAGTTACAATGTCATGAAAAAAGCATTCGTTATGGTTAATTTTTTACCTCTCTAAACAACAATGTATTCATCCCTTATTTTATGTTATGCTATCATTTATTCATTATATTAGTGTTTACTATATTAATATCTATATTTGAGATCTTATAGTTAACATGGATTAATTTATTCGTAATATTCTACCTATATAATTTTTACACATATACATTTATTTAGGGTGTAAATATGTAGCCCATATTCACTATGAGTTGCTTAAAACAAAGGCCCAATAATATACTAACAACAAAATCACTAACATATCTAATTAATTAACTTAAAAAACCCTTTCATTACAACAAGACAAAGTCCAAAAACATTAACACTCTTAACCTATTCGAAAATAGGTACAACGGATCTTTCGTGAAGTCAATCATGACAAAATATATCCCTACACTAATGCATATCTTCCTAGGAAAAATAGTGTCAAAATATCCTTCAAAGTTTAAACAAACTTTATTTAGTGTTATAACACAAAACAAAATTTTCCTAATGGAAAATTCTAGAAGCATACTAGCAGTGGTGCTCCATATATTGCTTAACAATAAGTTTATTTATTGAAATAGTTTGTTGGGCCACTACTTGCATGCTCAAATTATTTTTCCTACTTTTTGAATAGATTTTTCTGGATAGTTGATATTTTTGGGGTTGATCCATAATTCACCTACAAAATATAGTTTACCTACGCATGATAGTCTTAAAGAATAATTCATACGTAATATTTATTCATTGTTTATGTATATAAGTAGATTAAGAATAGGGGAATTAGTTCCAAGGAATATATTGGTCAACATGTATCTTGAGGAAATCCTTTGCTTTTGATGACGTGAACCAATGTTGAAAATCCAATTTTAGCTCGATGGGAAGAATGATATCAAATAGTATAAACATGTGTCTTATGATAATGTTTTGTTTTAGACAAAATTTTGTATCATCGATTTGTATTGTTTATTAGGGTAAGTGCATGGAAATCAGTAAAACCTAAACTTCATCGAATAATTTGGCATGCATATGCTCAAGATATGACAAAGTGATAAGAATAAGTACCATAGAGCTTGAAATCTAATTTCTAAACTACCATTATTTTTTTAAAATGGTTGATATTAAGAGGGTCAAATGTGATGCACACATAAAGTATGTCTATTTTTGTGTAAAAAAGATAAGAACCTATTGTGTGTGTACCCCCCCATTTTTTGAGTTCTATAAATTATTTTTCAAATCCCTTTAGTAGAAATTTAGCTAAGACCATGTATGAGGTCCCACTACTTTTTCATAATTTTTGGATTAATATATAATTTTTAAATTAATTTTCAAAGTGCACATATCCCAAAAATGAAATATTTGTGTATGCACCCCATAACTTTGAGAAAAAAATCATTTTTTTCTTTTTTTAGTATGTGTAGAATGGCGTTTAGAAAAAACCACTTTTTAAAAAAAATGGATGAAAAAAATTATAAATTGTGCACCAAAATGTATGCATAGGTTTTTGCAAGAAAAAAAGGCATTAGTAAAAGAAATTATGGATGAAAGCCTTAAAAGTAATTGGATTTTAGAAATAAATATATCATCATCAAGGTAAAACCAAGATTGACATCGTAGTATAATTTATTTTTGAATATTATGTTATAATGCATGAGATATGGGGGTGCACACATGATATTTTTATGTTTTTCTGTGAAACATGATTTCATTCATGGATTACACAGTCTAAACCTTAGGTTTGGATATCCAAGGAAAATCCAAGCCTATGGTTTGGTAATTTAAAATCAAAATAAGATGAAATACACTCACGTTATAGCGCAAGCGCGTTTCTATTTTCTATGTGGTATATGTGGATATGGGAGGGATATATTTACTAAAATAAGTTTAAGTTTTTCGTTTATTAGTCTTTATACTTTGTTATTTATTATAATTTAAATTTATTTTAGTAAATATAAGAAATTAGGTTCAGTCTGCACCTTATGGAACTATTCTCAAAACTCCATCTGTCACAGTTTAGAAGATGGTTTTTCATATTCTAACCTGGTCAGTACATAGGTATTTTTCAGGATTTTAGCATTCATCCTAAAGTTTTTAGTGTTTAAATTCTACAATCAATGTCTAGTTTGGGAAATAATATAGTCATTGTTTAGGTTTTGGGACCTTTTAGATTATTTACTAACATTTTTAAGAGTGTTAGATGTGTCAAAACTATATTTTATAAATCTCACAACTCCCAAAAGTAGCAACAATTTCTTGAATATATGGACTCATGCAATTTCTTATAACACATAATAAATCAAAACACATATGTAAGTTTTTATCGATTCAAATAATCAAAGGAATGGTCATCATGAGGTCTATGAAGGATTTGAAACATCATGAGGACAATGGGTGCAATCATAAAAATCATGAGGTTTGTGAAAGATCTGAAACATCAAGAGCTTCATTAATATTCAAATCATGAAGGGAATGGTCATCAAGAGCATGATAAGACAAGCTCACCATGCTTGACGGTGTAAATAATCTTAGTCTCACAAATAATGCATATTTTATGAGAGTGTTTGTAAACACTTAATCAATGTTTAGTACTAAACACACATCTTACAAGTCATGGAGGTGGAATTTGCAGTATTTTAGTACAGTGTGGAGGTCGAGAACATGAAATTCATTCTCAGACATTCCTCCAAGTTTCATTCAAGAATCAATCCTTCTATCAGGAGGAGGAAACCTATCTCCATGAGGAAAAATTGAGAAAGAAGGTGAGTAGACATCATAAACAAGTTTCCACTCAGGTGACATCTTGGGAAGGGAGGTGAATTATGAGATTAAGAGATGATCATCATATCCTAACTCTACCATTGTGTCTACATATCTTTGAGAAACAAATAAAAATGATCTAGTCAAGCTAGTAAGGCATCCAATACTATCATGTGTGAAGGATCAAGAATTCACTTATTCTCATGAGAGGGATATGATAAAGAAGTGTATGAGAATACTACATTTGATTCCATTTAAGGTTGATTTTGAAAATTGGAAGGGTAAGAGGATAACCCAAAAATTCAATTATTAAACCATGAAAACCAAGCCACAATGTGAAATCTTTCTCCCAAATATTTTTGAACCCCTCTCCGGGCCCACTTGCCTCTTGTGTGATGATCACCTTGTCCTTGAAGGTATTCCTAATGCATTGGTTGAACGTGTATAAGTTTGCAGAAAGTTTTAAAAAGGTTCATTATTCCATTCATTGAAGTACGATAAAAGATCAATTCATTGGCAAGCCTAAAAAGGCCATTTTTGGCCATTTCGAAGCCTGTGTGCATCCTTTATGAGTGTTATGAAAAGTTCTTAAGTATCTAAAGGCAATACTTGAAAGCCTTGAAGGTGTTGGAAGTAGTTTAGGAATATTTAGGAAAAAATTTATCATTAAGGAATAGTATGTTCAACAACGAGCTTTCATGTGCAAGGAATAAGTAGTCAAATTGTGAACATTGACTTCTTTGGTTGATTCCAGGAGCTCTGTAAGGATTTAGGAGGAAAATAAGTAGGAATTGGGAATCTTGAAAAATCATTTACATTTTGGGAGCATCTATTTTTATCTAAGGATACCTAAGGTGATGATAGAAATCATCTCATAATCTCAATCAATACATACCTCCCAAGAGTGTTTCTAAACACTTAGTGCTTGGTAATGAGCTCAATACATTGTGGAGGTCGAGAACATGTGATTCACATTCAAGTTATAATTCCACATGGATAAAATTGATCAAAATGGTTTTCTCCATAATGGTATTAGAGTCTTCTCCATAATGGTGTGACTCAATATGTCAGATATCCAAGAAAAATTTTGTACAACCCTTATTTAAACAACCCCTTCCCCGTGGGAAGCTTGCACAAAGAAATGCTACCCAATAAAGCTATCTTATTTTTCCCATCACATGGGAACTATTTCATTCATTGCAATCTTCTATGTCTTAACAGTTCTTATTAGTATTGACAGAGGGTATTCAACTAAAAAGGGTTCATCTACTTTATAGGAAGAACATTCAAAGAGAGTCATTACAATTTGATGCCTTTCATCTTTTGATATTTTGGAGGGGGGAAATTCCAGATATCCAAGAACAATTCGGTACAAATAAATTTTATCCAATACATCTATCTCCTTTTTTATATAGCTTGTGAAATATTTGGAGCTTCAAGAGTGTTATAAATTGAGAATAACAAGTCTAGTGGTATTTTTGGGTCAGATGGATTAGGATACTAAGAAAATTTGATCATTTTTTACTCTCTCAGTGTCACTCTCAACCCAGATCAAAATAAATTATTAAAAAGGTTTTTCTAAGTTTGTTTCAATGTACAGGGATGATTGGATACAACGATTTATGAGTTCAGTGTGACTTGATGGAAAATAAATTCCTCTGTAGGCCTAAAAAGGCCATTCTAAGCTAATCAAATGCCCTCTAGGAAATTTCAAGATGGTTTAGGATTTAGGGCTCAGGTTTTAAGGTTTAGGGTTGAGGATTTAGGGTTTAGGGGTCAAGTATTAGGGTTTAAGGTTTAGGGGTCAAGTATTAGGGTTTATTTGTAAATGTTGATAAGTACCTCATGGAATGGGTACTATCATAAATAGACTATTGTTTACAATGGGTAAGGATATAATGAGGATGGGGAAAAATTTTGTGAGTTGAAAACACCTTCCTAACACATCGGGTTGTGTTTTTGAGTGACGAAACGTCTAACATGAACTTTAAACCCTAAACCCTAAACCCTAACCCTAAACCCTAAAACCTGAGACCTGAACCCTAAACCATCAACCCTTAACCCTGAGACCTAAATCCTAAACCCTAAACCCTAAACCCTGAGCCCTAAACCCTAAACACTAAACCCTGAGTTATTAACCTTAAACCCTAAACCTTAAAAATTCAACCCATAGCCCTAAGCCTTAAACCCTAAACCTTGAACCATGAGCCCTAAATGTTAAACCATAAACCCTAAGACCTAAACCATCAACATTAAATCCTAAATCCTAAACAATAAACCTTAAACCCTAAACCCTAAACCTTGAGGCCTAAACCCTAAACCCTAAATCCTAAAAATTAAACCATAAATCATAAACCCTAAATAATAAAAAATAAACCCTAATATTTAAACCCTAAGCCCTAAACCCTGAACCTTGAGGCCTAATCCGTAAACCATAAACCCTTAAGTGTAAGCTCTAAACATTGAACCTTAAACTATGAACTCTAAACCCTAAACCCTAAATCATAAACCATAAACCATAAAACCTAAACCATAAACCTTAAATCATAAACCCTAAACCCTAAACCCTAAACATTAAACCCTAAACCCTTAACCTTGAGGCCTAAACCCTAAACAATCAACCCTAAGCCCTAAGCCCTAAACCTTAAACCATGAACCCTAAAATCTTGAACCCTAAACCTGAGGCCTAAACCCTAAACCCTTAACCCTTAACCTTGAGCCATAAACCATAGACCCTGAACCTTTAACGTTAAACCCTAAACTCTAAACCCTAAATTCTAAACGTTAAACCCTAAAAATTGATCCCTTATCACTAGACCCTAAACCCTAAACCTTGACCCTGGAGAATTGATCCCTAAACACTAAACCCTAAACTAGTAACCCCAAACATCGAACCCTTAGCCATACCCTAAACCATTATCCTTAAATGCCAAACCCTAAACCTTAAACCCTTAACCTTGAGCCCTTAACCCTAAACCCTAAATCCTAAACCCTAAATCCTAAACCCAAAACCATAAAACTTGAACCATAAACCATGAGCCCTAAGCCCTAAACTCTCAACATGATCCCTTAACCCTTAACCCTAAACCCTAAAACTTAAATATTTATTCTTTAACCCTGAGCCCTAAACCCTAAACCATAAACCATAAACATTGAACCCTAAAGCATGAGCCTTAATCCCTAAACCATGAGCCCTAAGCATTAAACCCTAAACTCTAAACCCTAAACCATGAGCCCTAAATGTTAAACCCTAAACCTGAAATTAAGAATAACAAGTCCAGTGGTATTTTTGGGTTTGACGGATTAGGATACCAATAAAATTTGATCATTTTTATGCTCTTTTGAATAATTATTTCAATTGCAAGATTTCGGGAATGAATATTTCATTCGAAGAACAAAGCTTAATGTGTCCAGTGCTTGTGTAAGCTCACAATTTGATAGGATTTATGAGGTTCAATTTTATTTTCCAATATGCATTACTTCTATGTTTGACAATGTTTCTCCATATGCAACAACATTTTGATTCAGACACTCGATGATTCCTGAATGTCAAATCCTACCACATACCCAAGTAGTCCTCAATCTTTGGATATAGGGAGACACCATTACTAAGACAAACAATGCACTTTCAAGGAAGAAGAGGTTATTGTGAATGTGAATATGTATCAAAGTGAATCATGAATGTGAATATGAGCATGTGGTTATTTTTTCTAGCTTCCAATGGGTGATCTAGGCTTACATAATACCATACATGGAAATATGAGAAATGTGAAATTTGTTCCAAAGTGTGAAGAAATTTACATTCAAGATCGCAAGTATATGTCGGGAGAAAAAATGTTTGGCATGGATGTGTAATATACATTGCAAAGCACAAGGTAGATGTCATATCCATTTAGTCACTTGTCCCACCCCTCATAAACAAGGTAGTTGTATAAACAAAATCAATGATGGTTCTAGGAACAAGACTAGGAAATATGGTCATAATATTGATATTCCAAAAGATGAACTCACTCATGAGACCTACTAGAAATATATAAGGTTTTCCTATCCTTATAGTACAAAAGATCAAGATCAATTTTCACTTTGTAATCACTACTGTAGATTAGAGGGATTTTAAACAATCTCTAGGTTTCCTCGTGGCTGTCATGCCCTCCTAGTCAAGTCATCAATAAAATTGAAGTTATTTAATTCAAAATAAAGAAAGAGTTAGTGAGATTGCGAGAAGAAAAGAGAGTGAGAGTGAGATTGAGATTGTGATAGAGAGAGAAATAAAACATGAGAGGGAGAGAGAGTGAGAGTGAGAGATAAATAGAAAGTGAGATAATGAAAAGGAGAGAGTGAGAGTGAGATAATTCGAGAGAGTGAGTGAGAAAAAAAGAGATAGAAAGAGAGGGTGAGAGTGAGATAGTTCTACAACATTAAATAAGCCACTGAAATTAATCATCTAAGTACCACAACACAATCTCTAACAATCTAAAGAGTTGAATGGTTTCATGTTAGTTTGAGCATGGTGAAACAATATAAAGAGTTGAAAGGAGCAAAATGGAAGCAAAAAAAATCCAAATTTGTGCTTGATTTGGAGTTAGGACACTTAAAGCTAGTGAGAGGAATAGAGTGAAAGTCTGAGCAAATAAGGTTTTATAAGAAAATGAGTCATTTTAATAGTTGATTGAGCTTGTGTACAAAATTGGAGAGTAGGATATGGGGGTTGGAAGGGTAAGTTTTAGGTTGATTGTGCCATTTTGCATATTTGAGCCTATAGAGCTTGTTGGAAAGACTTCTAAAAACAATCTATACTAATGAGAATGATTGAAAATGGTTGTTATGAGTTGATGAATGCATGCAAATATGTTGGAGATCTGCATCACCTCATGATGTTTCAGATCCTTCAAAGACCTCATGATGACCATTCCCTTGATTATTTGAATAGATAAAAACTTGCATATGTGTTTTGATTTATTATGTGTTATAAGGAATTGCATGAGTCCATATATTCGAGTAATTATTCCTACCTTTGGGAGTTGTGAGGCTTAAAATATATACTTTTGACACATTTAAAACTCCTACAAATGTCAATAACCAATCAAAAATGCCCAAAAACCTAAACAATGACTATATTCTTTCACAAAATAGATATCGATTGTATAATTTAAACCCTAAAATATTGAAGGATGAATGCTAAAATCCTAAAAAATACCTATGTACTGACCAAATTAGAATATGAAAAACTATCTTCTAAATCCGTGACAGATGGAGCTATGAGACTAGTTCCATAAGGTGTAGAGTGACCCTAACTTCTTATATTTACTAAAATAAATTTAAATACATAATAAATTATAAAGATTAACAAAAGAAAAACTTATACTATAACCATTTGGCTCAGTACATATATCTTTCCCATAAGCATATATAACACACAACGTTATCAGATACGTGACACGTTATAATGCACTCATTTCAAGCTTGGTAATCGACCAAACATGATAATTCACAATGCACTCACACTATGGCCAAAATGCACTTGTGTTTCACTTAAAAATGAATTTGTGTCCGCTTTTTGCCTCCCCCCATATTTGTGCACTTACCCTTTAGGTTTAGGGCCTAGGGTTTAGGGTTTAGGGCCTAGGGTTTTGATTGTAGAATTTAAACGCTAAAAGATTACCTACACATGTTGCAATGCTGAAATCCTGAAAATTACCTATGTACTGACCATATTATACTATAAAAAATATCTCCAAACTGTGACTCATGGAGATGTGACACTAGTTCCATAAGGTTCAGAGTGACCCTAAACATTTATTTCCATGTAAAGTGTAGAAACATGCCAAAAGAACATATTAATGTTTATAATCATGAAGAAAATGTATGCATACAAATGTGTTCTTACTTTTTTCAAGGCATGCCTATAAGCTTGGATCCAGTTTAGATCCCCAAGCCTATGACATAGACCTATACAAACACAGAAAACAACGTTTTTTTTTGTAGAATAAATTCTAAAAAACCTATTCTGCCATATGATAAGTCAAAGTATAAAATGATCGATTCATGTTAATAAAAATATGACTACGGCGTAGAGCAGACTTTCTTCTTTCTAAAAATATAATTTTTTAAATTTTTTTACTAATATAAGGTTTCCATATTATTTATTTTCTAACTATGTCTTTTTGTATCTATTTTATGAAGACTTAAACATGTTTATCTTTCTTCGTGTATATATTTCTTGGCTTGTCAAAATTGAACAAAATATTATACTAGCCCAAACTAGGCATAATTCTATACATATTCAAAAAATCCTATCTAATTTTTGATTTTTTTGAGGTAGTTAGGGGGAGTCGCACATTCGAAGCTACAGAATTATTTTTCAAAATTTAAAATTTTTGTATCTAGAAAAACCATTTAAAAAATACACGCTAAAAAAATATTAAAAAAAGAGAGCCCAAACTAGATGCTCCTAGATATCTTTCTACTGAAGGGTTTTCAAAAATACTAAATTGTGCTAAAAAATGGTGAGGCACACGAAAGTCACTCTATTATGTTTTTTAACAAAAATAGGAGCACCTATTGGTATTTTAGCTATTTGGCCCACTTAAATTTAACCATTTTCAATCAAATTTAGTAGCTTAGAAACTAGACTCAAAATGCTACAATTCATGTTCTTACAACATCTTCCAATTTTGAGTGTAACTATTTCAAATAAATCGTACAAGTTGAAGTTTTTTATGTTTCAACAGAACAAAAGCGTCCACTTAAGACCCCCTTTTGGCCTCCCAGAATCCAAATTGTGTAGCACTAAGACGTATACCCAATACATCATTGTAACAAAAATAGAATTTTTTTATAAACCCTAGTTGCAGAGTAATCTTCATATGTATCCATCTTCCTACTGTTGATAAATAGCTACTAGATATTTGATAGAAATTTTGAAGACAACACAAGAAAATACGATAGTAAATGTTTTAAAACCCTAGGTGCAAGAGAGAGTAAAGGACTTAGCTAATTTACTTCATCTGATGTCGGGACTGTGTAGACCCTGGAGAAACTGGTGAACAGGAAGGGAAATATGTCTACAATTTTGCTCAATAAATTTTGTAACTATTGAATAAGCCTAGACTAGGGTGTCTAGAATGGGTCAGGGGTGCTTGGGTGTTGGAGTCTACTTAATTGGGCACTCGTGACTGTGAAAATGGCCAGAACCTGAATCTTACTGGTAATCGCAAGGTTGTCACTAATATTCTTTTTTGGTTTCCTGTATGTCAATGGATGATCACATAATTCTCACTGTAACTTTCATAGAGAATATGACCTGCAAAACCCTCAAACTACATCAAATCTCACAAAATGAAAGATGTAATATGGGGAGTCGAGCTGACCCCGTTAGTCACCTGACTAGAGTGAACTTACAACCAAGCATTGCACTACATCTCAGAATTCATGAGTTATTGTGCGTGTGTGAAATAATTGTGCTCTAGGAAGCCCTAGTGCAAGTGCACGTGATAACGAGTGATAACTAAATGTACCAATGTAAATAGATGTGTGGATAGAAAAAGAAAAATATTCCCTTCCTATGCATGTATGGTAGAAAATGCAGTCCCTTGTCCCTTTTATGAGTGATAGATGGATTCCTTTGATAGCTCTTAGATGCCATTAGATGTAACCTTAGGTAAATTGATAATAGATGCTTAGAGCATATGGTCCTTTATTTTGGTCACATATCTTTATATCCCTTATATGATTCCCTTGGTTGACATTTCATAATTGATAGTTGGAATGTCGACCCATAATTAAAAAAAAATCCCAAAAGATAAAGGAAGCCCAAAAAGAGCGAGTAAGGTGGAAAGAGGTCAGGGGCGCCTAGAGGGGATGAGGGCACTTGGGTGCTGGTGTTCAGAGTCATGAAAGATAAAACAATAAATTTTAGACTAGTCCATAGGGTGTGTAATACCAAAGAGAAAGCAAGAAAGACATAAAAGCGGCCCAAAACAACAGTTAATTACTAATTTTATTTCTTAGGAATCACGTGAATGCAATGTATGCTTTTAAGACCTAGAAATGTACCCAAGTGTTTGATTGTGTGTCTACAGCATGCAAAATACCTACCACTAATGCTTTATGTTCAAAATGTAACCTCCAATTTTAATTAAACTACAGTGCACTTGAAAACATAAGATGCATAACTACATAAAATGTATTAGTTTGGGGTGTATGCAACACCAAATATAGTGGGATGTTACCTGCAAATCCAAGAGATGTAGGAAAAATGTCATCGAAGATGTGAAAATATCACATCCTTAGGTGTGTGATCTGTGCCCTGTGTGTGTGTGTGTGTGTGTGTGTGTGTGTGTGTGTGTGTGTGTGTGTGTGTGTGTGTGTGTGTGTTATTAGTTTGGAGTGCTACGCAACAAAAAAATAGTGGATTGCACCTGAAAAACTCCAAGAGATGTAGGAAAAGTTTCGTCGAAGATGTGAAAATATCAAATTTAGGTGTGTGTGTGTGTGTGTGTGTGCGCGCGCGCATGCACATGCACGTGTGCATGCATGAATGGGAACTGGGTAGTGTGTGTGTGTGTGTGTGTGTGTGTGTGTGTGTGTGTGTGTGTGTGTGCGCGTGTGTACATGTGCGTGTGTGTGTACATGTGTACGTGTGTGTGTGTGTGTGCACGTGCGTGTGTGCGTGTGCATGAAAATATAATATTATATATAAAACAGATCATAAATATATATTAACTCGCATACATGGAAAATTTGTGGCTTCCCCAAATTACGAGGACCAAATAGTAGCTTGACCATGTGCCTAGTGATCGTGACCATGAAATGCATTGAACCTATGGTGTAGTTTTTATATTGTAATGGATTTCCTTTTTGAACCACTGTAGAATCTATTTTGTTTTCTAAAAATTGATATTTTTACTATTGAAATTGATTCGGACATAACTGAGGAAATTAAGACACTATTGTACTACAAGTTTTTCTAAGTGTAAAAAAATTTCCCTTTACAGAAACTGTTTCTTTTCCTTTTTGTAACCTTGTAATTTTGCTCATGTAACTTGTCAATGTTTTCCTATATCTTGTTATCTTATTTGTGTGCTTGTTTTTCTATGATAACCCAATGAATGTCCCTTATTTTGATGTGAGAGCTAGATTGTGGGTCGCTTGGCTTAAAAGAATTGAAGTGATTCCATGCCAAATACAGTAAATATTTATGGTTAAAACATATAGAAAGTGGTTGTAGAAGGAAATATTATATAACCAACTAGAGTAGAGAATGCATGATATAAATCATAACACAAACATTATCAATTTGCAAGAATACAAGCATACACGTAAATTCATGCTATATACCTTGGGATATGATATTATAATGTATATGGGTTGATGGAGATGTTGACATGTGGTACACATCCCCTTAGTTAGCTATATGTTTAGAATATTTGGGATCACATAGGACTTAATTATATTGGGTAATGATTCGGCCTACATTGGGATTAGGTGATACCCATCCATTAAGAGTAATGTATGTCTATATAAAGGATGGGGTAAGTGCACAAAGATGGGGGGAAAAGGGGGGTAAAAAAGGGACACCTTTTTCCTGAAATCAGCAAAACCTGAACTTCATCAAATAATTTGGCATTCTTATGCTCAAAATTTGACAAAGTGATAAGATAAAGTACCGTAGATCTCGGAATCTAGTTTCTAAAATACTATTGTTTTATGAAAATGGTTGAGATTAAGAGACTCAAATTTTGTGCGCACAAAAAGTATGTCTATTTTGTGTAAAAAAGATAAGAACATATTGTGTGTGCCCCGCCCCCTCCCCCATTTTTTGAGTTGCATAAATTTTTTTTAAAAATCCCTTTAGTATAAACTTAGCTAAGACCATGTACAAGGTCCCACTAAATTTTCATAATTTTTGGATGAATATATAATTTTTTATTAATTTTCAAAGTGCACATATCCCGAAAATGAAATATTTGTGTGTTCACCCCCATAACTGTGAGAAAAAAATTCATTTTTCAGTTTTTTTTATGTGTGTAGAATGGAGTTTAGAAAAAACCACAATTTTTTAATTTTGGATGAAAAAATCATAAATTGTGCACCAAAACGTATGCATAGGTTTTTGCAAGAAAACAAGGCACTAGTAAAAAACATTATGGATGAAAGCCTTAAATTAATAAGATTTTAGAAAGAATTATACCGTCATCAAGGTAAAAATGAGCTTGACATTGTAGTATAATTTATTTTTGAATATTATGTTATAATGCATGAGATATCGAGGTGTACACATGACATTTTGATGTTTTTGTATCAAACACGGGTTTCATTCATTGATTACACAATTCCAAACCTTAGGTTTGGATATCCAAAGAAAATACAAGCCTATGGTTTGGTAATTTAAAATCAAATAAGATGAAATACACTCACGTTATAGCACAAGCGCGTTTCTATTTTCTATGTGGTATATGTGGATATAGGAGGGATATATTTACTAAAATAAGTCTAAGTAAAAGTTTTTCATTTATTAGTCTTTATACTTTGTTATTTATTATAATTTAAATTTATTTTAGTAAATATAAGAAATTAGGTTCAGTCTGCACCTTATGGAACTATTCTCAAAACTCCATCTGTCACAGTTTAGAAGATGGTTTTTCATATTCTAACCTGGTCAGTACATAGGTATTTTTCAGGATTTTAGCATTCATCCTAAAGTTTTTAGTGTTTAAATTCTACAATTGATGTCTAGTTTTGGAAATAATATAGTCATTGTTTAGGTTTTAGGACCTTTTAGATTATTTACTAACATTTTTAGGAGTGTTAGAGGTGTCAAAACTATATTTTATAAAGCTCACAACTCCTAAAAGTAGTAACAATTTCTCGAATATATGGACTCATGCAATTTCTTATAACACATAATAAATCAAAACACATATGTAAGTTTTTATCGATTCAAATAATCAAAGGAATGGTCATCATGAGGTCTATGAAGGATTTGAAACATCATGAGGAAAATGGGTGCAATTATAAAAATCATGAGGTCTGTGAAAGATCTGAAACATCAAGAGCTTCATTGAGATTCAAATCATGAAGGGAATGGTCATCAAGAGCATGATAAGATAAGCTCACCATGCTTGATGGTGTAAATCATCTTAGACTCACAAATAATGCATATTTTATGAGAGTGTTTCTAAACACTTAATCAATGTTTGGTAATGAACACACATCTTACAAGTCATGGAGGTGGAATTTACAGTGTTTTAGTACAGTGTGGAGGTCGAGAACATGGAATTCATTCTTAGACATTCCTCCAAGTTTCATTTAGGAATCAATCCTTTTATCAGGAGGAGGAAAACTATCTCCATGAGGAGCAATTGAGAAAGAGGGTTTGCAAACATCATAAGCATGTTTCCACTTAGGTGACAGCTTGGGAAGGGAGGTGAATTATGAGATGATCATCATATCTTGACTCTACCATTGTGTCTAAATATCTTTGAGAAACAAATCAAAATGATCTAGTCAAGCTAGTGAGGCATCCAATAATATCATGTGTGAAGGATCAAGAAGTTGCCTATTCTCATGAGAGGGATATGATAAAGAAGTGTATGAGAATACTACATTTGATTCCATTTAAGGTTGATTTTGAAAACTAGAAGGGTAAGAGCATAACCCAAAAATTCAATTATTAAACCATGAAAACCAAGCCACAATGTGAAATCTTTCTCCCAAATATTTTTGAACCCCTCTCTAGACCCAATTGCCTCCTGTGTCATGATCACCTTGTCCTTGAAGGTATTCCTAATGCATTGGTTGAACGTGTATAAGTTTACAAAAAGGTTTAAAAAGGTCCATTATTCCATTCATTAAAGTATGATGAAAGATTAATTCATTAGCAAGCCTAAAAAGGCCATTTTTTGCCATTTCAAAAACTGTGTGCATCCTTTATGAGTGTTATGAAAAGTTCTTAAGTATCTAAAGGAAGTATTTGAAAGCCTTGAAGGTTTTGGAAGTAGTTTAGGAATATTTAGGAAAGTTTTTATCATTAAGGAATAGTATGTTCAACAACGAGCTTTCATGTGCAAGGAATAAGTAGTCAAATTGTGAACATTGACTTCTTTGGTTGATTCCAGGAGCTCTGTAAGGATTTAGGAGGAAAATAAGTAGGAATTGGGAATCTTGAAAAATCATTTACATTTTGGGAGCATCTATTTTTATATAAGGATACCTAAGGTGATGATAGAAATCATCTCATAATCTCAATCAATACATACCTCCCAAGAGTGTTTCTAAACACTTAGTGCTTGGTAATGAGCTCAATACATTGTGGAGGTTGAGAACATGTGATTCACATTCAAGTTATAATTCCACAAGGATAAAATTGATCAAAATGGTTTTCTCCATAATGGTATTAGAGTCTTCTCTGTAATGGTGTGACTCAATATGTCATATATCCAAGAAAATTTTTTTGTAACCCGTATTTAAGAAACCCCTTCCTTGTGGGAAGCTTACAAAAAGAAATGCTACCCAATAAAGCTATCTTATTTTTCCCATCACATGGGAACTATTTCATTCATTGCAATCTTCTATGTCTTAACAGTTCTTATTAGTATTGACAGAGGGTATTCAACTAAAAAGGGTTCATCTACTTCGTAGGAAGAACATTCAAAGAGAGTCATTACAATTTGATGCCTTTCATCTTTTGATATTTTGAAGGGAGGAAATGCCATATATCCAAGAACAATTCGGTACAAAGAAATGTTACCCAATACATCTATCTCCTTTTTTATATAGCTTGTGAAATATTTGGAGCTTCAAGAGTGTTATAAATTGAGAATAACAAGTCTAGTGGTATTTTTGGGTCAGATGGATTAGGATACTAAGAAAATTTGATCATTTTTTACTCTCTCAGTGTCACTCTCAACCCAGATCAAAATAAATTATTAAAAAGGTTTTTCTAAGTTTGTTTCAATGTACAGGGATGATTGGATACAACGATTTATGAGTTCAGTGTGACTTGATGGAAAATAAATTCCTCTGTAGGCCTAAAAAGGCCATTCTAAGCTAATCAAATGCCCTCTAGGAAATTTCAAGATGGTTTAGGATTTAGGGCTCAGGTTTTAAGGTTTAGGGTTGAGGATTTACGGTTTAGGGGTCAGGTATTAGGGTTTAAGGTTTAAGGATCAAGGTTTAGGGTTTATAAACGATGATAAGTACCTTTGGGAATGGGTACTATCATAAATAGACTATTATTTACCATGGGTAAGGATATCATGAGGATGGTGAATTTTTTTTTGAGTTGAAAACACCTTCCTAACACATCAGGTTGTGTTTGTGAGTGACGAAACGTCTAACATGAACTTTAAACCCTAAACCCTAAGCCATAAACCATAAACCATAAACTTAAACCCTAAACCCTAAACCCTGAGACCTGAACCCTAAACCATCAACCCTTAACCCTGAGCCCTATAACCTAAACCCTAAACCCTAAACCCTAAACTATGAACCCTAAACCCTGAGCCCTAAACCCTAAACCCTAAAACTTGAGCCCTAAACCCTAAACACTAAACCCTGAGTTATTAACCTTAAACCCTAAACCTTAAAAATTCAACCCATAGCCCTAAGCCTTAAACCCTAAACCCTAAACCATGAGCCCTAAATGTTAAACCATAAACCCTAAAACCTAAACCCTCAACATTAAATCCTAAATCCTAAACAATAAACCTTAAACCCTAAACCCTAAACCTTGAGGCCTAAACCCTAAACCCAAAACCCTAAACATTAAACCCTAATCCCTAATCCCTAAAACCTAAACCCTAAACAATAAAAAATAAACCCTAATATTTAAACCTTAAACCGTAAACCCTGAACCTTGAGGCCTAAGCGTTAAACCCTAAACCCTCAAGCCTAAGCCCTAAACCTTTAACCCTAAACTATAAACTCTAAACCCTAAACTCTAAATCATAAACCCTAAACCATAAAACTTAAATCATAAACCCTAAACCCTAAACCCTGAACATTAAACCCTAAACTCTAATTCCAAACTTTGAGCCCTAAAACCTAAACCCTTAACCTTGAGGCCTAAACCCTAAACACTCAACCCTAAGCCCTAAGCCCTAAACCTTAAACCATGAACCCTAAATATTGAACCCTAAACCTAAGCCCTAAACCATAAACCCTAAACCCTTAACCCTAAGCCCTAAACCGTAGACCCTGAACCTTTAACATTAAACCCTAAACTCTAAATGCTAAATTCTAAACGTTAAACCCTAAAAATTGATCCATTATCCCTAGACCCTAAACCCTAAACCTTGACCCTGGAGAATTGATCCCTAAACACTAAACCCTAAACTAGTAACCCCAAACATCGAACCCTTAGCCATACCCTAAACCATTATCCTTAAATGCCAAACCCTAAGGTTTAAACCCTAAACCTTAAACCCTCAACCTTGAGCCCTTAACCCTAAACCCTAAACCCTAAATCCTAAACCCCAAACCCTAAACCATAAACCATAAAACTTGAACCATAAACCATGAGCCCTAAGCCCTAAGCCATAAACCCTAAACTCTCAACCTGAGCCCTTAATCCTTAACCCTAAACCCTAAAACTTAAATATTTATTCTTTAACCCTGAGCCCTAAACCCTAAACCATAAACCATAAACATTGAACCCTAAAGCATGAGCCTTAATCCCTAAACCATGAGCCCTAAGCATTAAACCCTAAACCCTAAACCCTAAACCATGAGCCCTAAATGTTAAACCCTAAACCTGAAATTAAGAATAACAAGTCCAGTGGTATTTTTGGGTTTGATGAATTAGGATACTAATAAAATTTGATCATTTTTACACTCTTTTGAATAATTATTTCAATTGCAAGATTTCGGGAATGAATATTTCATTCGAAGAACAAAGCTTAATGTGTCCAGTGCTTGTGTAAGCTCACAATTTGATAGGATTTATGAGGTTCAATTTTATTTTCCAATATGCATTACTTCTATGTTTGACAATGTTTCTCCATATGCAACAACATTTTGATTCAGACACTCGATGATTCTTGAATGTCAAATCCTACCACATACCCAAGTAGTCCTCAATCTTTGGATATAGGGAGACACCATTACTAAGACAAACAATGCACTTTCAAGGAAGAAGAGGTTATTGTGAATGTGAATATGTATCAAAGTGAATCATGAATGTGAATATGAGCATGTGGTTATTTTTTCTAGCTTCCAATGGGTGATCTAGGCTTACATAATACCATACATGGAAATATGAGAAATGTGAAATTTGTTCCAAAGTGTGAAGAAATTTACATTCAAGAGTGCAAGTATATGTGGGGAGAAAAAAGGTTTGGCATAGATGTGTAATATACATTGCAAAGCACAAGGTAGATGTCATATCCATTTAGTCACTTGTCCCACCCCTCATAAACAAGGTAGTTGTATAAATAGAATCAATGATGGTTCTAGGAATGAGACTAGAAAATATGGTCATAATATAAATATTCCAAAAGATGAACTCACTCATGAGACCTACTAGAAATATATAAGGTTTTCCTATCCTTATAGTACAAAAGATCAAGATCAATTTTCACTTTGTAATCACTACTGTAGATTAGAGGGATTTTAAACAATCTCTAGGTTTCCTCATGTTTGTCATGCCCTCCTAGTTGATTCATCAATAAAATTGAAGTTATTTTAATTCAAAATAAAGAAAGAGTTAGTGAGAGTGCGGGAAGAAAAGAGAGTGAAAGTGAGATTGAGATTGTGATAGAGAGAGAAATAAAACATGAGAGGGAGAGAGAGTGAGAGTGAGAGATAAATAGAAAGTGAGATAATGAAAAGGAGAGAGTGAGAGTGAGATAATTCGAGAGAGTGAGTGAGACAAAAAGAGATAGAAAGAGAGGGTGAGAGTGAGATAGTTCTACAACATTAAATAAGCCACTGAAATTAATCATCTAAGTACCACAACACAATCTCTAACAATCTAAAGAGTTGAATGGTTTCATGTTAGTTTGAGCATGGTGAAACAATATAAAGAGTTGAAAGGAGCAAATGGAAGAAAACAAATCCAAATTTGTGCTTGATTTGGAATTAGGACACTTAAAGCTAGTGAGAGGAATAGAGTGGAAGTATGAGAAAATGAGGTTTTACAAGAAAATGAGTCATTTTAACAGTTGATTGGGCTTGTGTACAAAATGTGAGAGTAGGATATGGGGGTTGAAAGGGTAAGTTTTAGGTTTATTGTGTAATTTTACATATTTGAGCCTATAGAGCTTATTGGAAAGACTTCTAAAAACAAGATACTAATGAGAATGATTGAAATTGTTTGTTATGAGTTTATGAATGCATAAAAATGTGTTGGAGCTCTGCATCACCTCATGATGACCATTCCCTTGATTATTTGAATAGATAAAAACTTGCATATGTGTTTTGATTTATTATGTGTTATAAGGAATTACATGATTCCACATATTCAAGCAATTATTGATACCTTTGGGAGTTGTGAGGCTTAAAATATATACTTTTGACACATTTAAGACTCCTACAAATTTCATTAACCAATCAAAAATGCCCAAAAACCTAAACAATGACTATATTCTTTTGCAAAACAGATATTGATTGTATAATTTAAACCCTAAAATATTGAAGGATGAATGCTAAAATCCAAAAAAATACCTATGTACTGACCATATGAGAATATGAGAAACCATCTTCTAAACCGTGACAGATGGGGCTGTGAGACTAGTTCCATAAGGTGCAGAGTGACACTAATTTCTTATATTTACTAAAATAAATTTAAAGTATAAGAAATAATAAAATAAAACTTTTACTTTGGCTTAGATTTACTGAACCATAATGCACTCGCGTTATAATGTGACCCTAAATTTTCTCTTTCACGTTATAACACCACCAAGCCATAACATGAGCACATTTTGGCCAAAATGGCCAAAAATCATATTTGTGTCCATTTTTTGGCCCCTTATTTCCATGCACTTACCCATTAAAAATAGGTAATTTTGATTTTAAAGTTGTGGATGAAAATGATATACACGAGCTCAGAAATGATAAAATAAACATAGTGGGCAAGTGATTAGACTAATTGTGTAAAACATTCTAATGATTAAAATGAAAAATTCAAGAAATTGTTTAAGTGGCCAACATGTGCTGGAAAAAAATGTTGGAGGATCTTGTTTCTATGTGATGGAAGGTAGGACAACGTAAAATATCAAATTAGATGAAAATCATAAGCACCTATATTCCATATAAATACAGTTCTTTTCTTTTCATTTGTGTTTCATGCCCTACAAATAATTTCTATCTCAAATACATAAATTTAATCCTTGCTTATCAATGTGTATTTTCTCTCTCCACATCATACATATTGGCATGTCTATTACAACATTGGGTGCAATTTCTACTTCATAGTGAAAACTCAAAGTATACTAAAGGAATCATGTTACAAATAAAGAGTAAAATGTGCAAGCTTATATGTAGAAAAATCAAAATGAGATACATGTCATATAGAAATCAAATAAGAAAAGAATAGAGATAGGTAATATAGAGTTATATTGAATACTTAAGATCAATTTGATTGCAAAAATAATATGGTTGATAAAACCTAACAAAAAACAATTTACAAAACATATTGACTTTTACAAAAATCCTATCAATTGTAAGAATTTATTTTAAAACTCATTAGAACTTCTCATGTATTCAGAATAAGAAATACTCATGCTCATTTACTAGCTCTTTGTATCTAAACAAAAGTATGAAAAATTAGTAATATTATTAAAAACTACAATTTTATTACTGAATTATTTGGAGTCAGAGAACTTGAAGCAATTTAAATCATAGAAGATGTGGTATTAGAAAGAAATTAAATTTGTATTAGTATCTATTTAAATGAAATCATTGATTTGTTAGCAAATATGTAGAATAAATTCTTGGGAAAAGTGAGAAAGTGAAGAAGGCATGAAAAATGAGAAAAATTTGAAAGTTCTGAAAATAAAATTATGAGACATGTTTTTTTTCCTCTCAACTATGCAACCAAAAACCTCCTTCAATTTTCACACAACATAAATTTTATCTATGATATTTAGATTTTAAGGTTTGATTTTTTTCACACGCTTGTTATCTTGCGCTTGAAACAATTATCTTTTAAAATTTCACAAGTTACCTTATTCATATTAGTTTGAGTTGAGAAAAACATTGTTTGAATTATGTATGAGGATTGTGTCATGCATTTTTTGGGGGATAAATTTAAAGTAATCTATCGCATAGCATCCTAGGAAGTCACATTCTGGATATCCCCCAATACATTTGTAAGTTCATGTACATGGTTTGTTCTTATTTCATGGTTTTTCTCGATTTTTTTCTATAAATATTCTCTAGTATTTTTCATTCCACTCGGCTAGCTTATTCTTATGAAACCTATATTCATACTTCTCCCAACGAAGTATATCCATCTTCCATTAACTTTTGTTCATTCCTAAGTCAATAATTCCTCTTATATTAGTAAAACAACTCCTAGAGTGCCACCATGTCATTATCTTATAATTTTGATATGTTAATACCTTCCTTTTCCTACCCCACATGCATGTGTAGCTTTTCCCTCAACATGGTTGCAATGGTTTCCTTTTTTGGTTTGTATCCCCTAGGATACAAATACCTCCTTAGTTCTTCATCCATAATGTTGTCAGAAAATTATTAGGTTATCATACCTCCATGACATCGATACTTTTCTTCTACTTATTCTATGTTCCCCCTCTAGTAACTACATGTCAAGATTCCTCTATATTTTCCATGCATAGCACTTTATTCCCTTCACACACTAGTAGCCCTCTATTCCCCATGGATCTGGTTTGATATTCTCTACTCAATTCATTTTTTTCACCCAATCTATTCTTAATTCTTACATTTAATACAATTTGAATAAGCTCATAATGCCATCCCAAGTGTCTTAAATAGCCACGTTCACATTCAATCCAACACATACTTCTGTAGGAAACTTGTAATATTTATCACTATCAACACACACAAAAATATGAATATGACACCCTCCACATGATCTAGACAACAACCCAGGTGGAAATTCTAGTGGGGCAACTTCTGAGAGTCATAAATTTTGCACCGTAGCTCCGATTAACTCCATTCAAAATTCCTCCAAAATCTTGGAAAGTGTAGAATATGGTGAAAGGGTGCTGAAATTTGTTCAGAAAAGTTTGGTGACCCTCAAAATCCACTCCTAATGCCCTCAAATTGTAATTTTTATAGTGTTATCTAAAAATAGTAATTTCATAAAATTTTCACATATGTAATTCACGAAAGGTGAATTACCTTTTCTCCCTCAAGATTTCTGACATTCCAAATTATTCTAGATGTCTTGTCATATTTATAAAACTAATATATAAGTATATGTAACCTGTAAGGGAAAGACACATCTCCTTGTAGAGATAGCTGTTGTAATCACAATCTTATGAGAAATATACATCTCTTTTTAGAGATAGAGATAGTTTTTATGTTTACATTTGGAAAAATTGCTATTATTTCCTTTAATCCCAAAATCCTTGATTTTTGGATAAGTGGTATTAGAGTGAATATGTCTTGAGAGTGTATGATTCCCAGGACGAGGTCAGGATATAAGAATCTTGGGTGGTCCACACAAGATCCTTCATAATATTTGACTACCCATGCAGGAGACCTCAAATGACAAAGAACACCAAAACAAATGATCATTTAAAAAATATGGTGAATGAATCTCTTGTGGAGAAAAAACATCTTATGTTACAACAATTTTCGTAGATCCTTCAACAACTACAAATGGGAAATCCTACATCCTCATCTGTGATCCAGCCCTTCAGTGCCCCGAAACCCTTCAAGGTTCAAGTAAATTTTTATATTCCTATTTTTGAGGGTAAAATAAATTATGCTACAGTAGAAAATTTTTTCAACCAATTATCCTCCTATTTTTCTATCAATAAATTCACTAATAAAGAGAAGATAACATTTTCTCTCTTGAAATTTTCACTTTTTGTCAAAAAATGGTGGGGTATGTACAAGAATAGAGTCAATAGAGGTGAACTGGTAATTTTAGAGGATCCCACATGATATGAATTATTGGATGCCATAAAGGAATAATACTATCCTATTGAGCCTACGATGATCTGTACATATAATGACAACAACTCCACCAAGGTAAGGACCAATCAGTTTAATATTATACCAATAATTTATATTCTCTGTCTGCAATATTGGGCAATCAAGACAAAGAACAACACAAGATCCTAACATATCACAATGTATTGCAATGGTACATATGGGAGGACATGTATCTCTTTCAATTTCATACCCTCAACGATGCGTATAAGTTTGCGATAAAGAATGAACAAAAGTATAGAAAGAGAAATACAAAGAATCAACCTCTAAAGGGGAAAATGAAAAGGAAGGCTAGACCCTAGGTTAGGTTTGGAAAAAAAAGGATTCAAAAGGAAATAAAAAATAGAAGTAGAAGAAAAGGAAATGGTACAACCTCCATTAGACTAATCATCATTCCAAGGAATAATGCCAAGCCATCAAGTCCTTACTTGCCAAGTCAACATCTTCATTACCCATGACTGCACCGGTGACACACCTCAAGGTCAGAGATGAAATTATATATGCTAAATGGGATGTTATCATTTCCACCTAGAAATTCAAGAAGATGAATGAGAATAAAAGGATTTTTCACTCCAAGCTTTGGTTAAAAGGTAAGCCTTTGCATTTTATTCTTGATAGTGGAAGTCAAAGAATTTTATTTTTGCTGATGTTGTAAAATGTACGAACCTTCTTGTAAAGCCACATCCCCAACCATATTTTATCGAGTGGTTGAACCCAATAATATATCTCCATATCACACAAAAATGTCTCCTCCCATATGTAATCAAATCCTTTCATGATGAAGTCCAATGTGATGTTGTTCCATTAGATGTTTGTGATTATCTCTTAGGCCAACCATTCATGTGGGATAGACATGGAATTTATGCATCAAAACCTTAAAGGGTCATCATTACCATTGGGATTTTATGTTATTAGAAACCAAGGCCATTCCCTCCAACTCTGTCCCCCTCATCAGTGCCAAACAATGTAAGAATTCGATGAAGAAAACCATGCAATTTTTTCGTCCTAATTATCGGGAAAGAAATACCAAGAAATTTGTTATGACCACCTTGAACACACATTTGGTGCAACAAAATAAGTAGATGGACCAAATCATAATTGAGTATGATGATCTATTATAATCACCCACATGAGTGCCACTTTAGTGTAAGGTAAAAGATGTTATTAATTTAGTCCCAGGATCTCCTTTACCCAACAACCCTGTGTATCATAGGTCAATCCTTGAAAATGACGAGATCAAGAGGAAACTCCAAGAATTGATTTAGAAGGGACACATTATGCTGAGCTCTTCACCCTATGGAAGTCCAATTGTCTTGGCACTAAAGAAAGATCGAACATGAATACTTTTCATTGACTATCGATCCTTGAAAAAGATTAGTGTGAAGAATCACTACCCCCTTATGAGGATTGATGTTTTTCTGGACCAAATCTGTGGTGCAAACTTCTTCACCAAAATTGATATCAAGTTTGGCTATCAAAAAATTCCCATCGATCCCACCGATGTTTGGAATACTACATTTAATTCTCAAGAAGGTATATTCAAATGGTTGGTCATGCCCTTCAGACTAACTAATGCTCCTACAACATTTAGGAGGATGATGGATGACATCCTACGAACCTACACCAGTTTCTTCATGGTTTTCTACTTAGATGATATACTCATTTAAAGTTAGATGTGGGAGAAGCATCTACAACATGTTTGATAAGTACTTCAAACATTTTGAAAACACATGCTGTATATAAATATAGAAAAATGCACATCTAGGATGAGGAATTTTCAATACTTAGGGTACCTTGTGGATGAATAAGGATTCCATATTGACCTAGAGAAGATCCACGCTATTTAGAAATGGCCTACTCTAAAGACTCTTACAGAACTCCATATCTTCTTGGTTCTTGTAAATTTATATCACCTATTTGTCTTGGGGTTTTCACATATCTCGTGGCCACTTAACTAAGTGACTAAAGGAGGAAACAAGGCTATATTCCAATGGGGGGTGTTGTAATAAAGAGCATTCAAAGGTTTGAAAGAAATATTATGCTCATCCTCTGTTCTTTCCTTACTCGACCTGTACCTATCTTTCGAATTGATGATAGATGCATCTAAGTATGTCATGGGAATTGTCATCATGCAACACGTAAATCTTATTACAGATCATAGTGAAACATTCAATGATACAATCAATAAGTACCCAACATATAATAAGGAGCTTTATGTCATAATCTAAGTTTACAAGAAATGGAAACACTACATTATTGTAAAGGAGAAACTTATCCTCACAAACCCTGGGCTATTAGAGTTCCTTAAAATGTAGAGAAAACTAAGGAATGAAATACACCAGAAGTGGGCTACATACATGTAGAATATCCACATGATATAATAAAACATAAGAAGGGAAGTTCTAATTTAACAGTAGATTACCTGAGCCGCCCTCCAATTGTAACCCTCACAACTATCCTTGACCTCTGCAAACATGATACTTCAAGCTGGTGCACTTTGTATGAGATGGATCCTAACTTTTCTAATTTACATATTAGGCCCTATGAGGATGAAAGAATGTGTAATTTTCTATCTATAAGATAGCCTTCTCTGCCACATGGGACACATATTTGTTCCAACTAGTGACCAACATAATATGATATGTGAGGAACACTTTAGTAGGACAACTGTACACTTTGGCATGGATAAAATAGTGAAAATGCTTCAAAAGTGATTTTAATAGCCCAACCTAAGGAATGATGCGATTAAGTACATCAAATATTGTACCCATTTTACAATTTCCAAACCAACTAATAAGAAATAAGGATTGTAGATGCTGATTCTAGAACCAACCAAGAAATGAGCCTCCATCTCAATGGACTTCCTTTTAAGTTTTCCAACTTCAAAACATGGAAATGATTATGTTTTTTTTATAGTTGATCTATTTTATAAAATGGTTATAATTATTTCTTGTAAGAAAAATACTTCTGTTGTCGCCTTTAGGCTTCCCAAGTATATCGTTTATAATAGGGACAATAGGTTATTGAGTATATTTTATTCCACCCTATGGGGAATGATGGAAACTAAGTTGATGGAGTCCATATCCTTTCACCCACAGACTGATGAATAGAAAAAGGTGGTGAACCTCCTTATTGTCCACATGCTTCGTATGTATCACTCCAAATACCCACATACATGGGATGAGACATTACCATGCATATATCATGGATACAATCGTGCCCTACATAGCTCCACCAAGGATAAATTTTTTATGGAATCCAACCTATGACACCTATTGATGTATGAATTTTGGTGTATATAATGGAATACACGTCTTACAGAAAAACTGAAGTGGAAAAGGCAACAAGGTTTATTGAAAAACTTTAGTACACTCAGCAGTAGGACCATAATATTTTACAAAAGATGAATGAAAATTATAGACAATGTCATGATGACCACAAGGTTCCACATCATTTCAAGTTTGATGATAAAGTATAGTTACATCTTCATAAGGAAAGGCTTGCAGTTCTGCAAAGGAAAATTCAACCTCTATGGTATGGTCCATACACCATCACCAAGAAAGTAGGTAAAAATACTTTCGTGATGAATCTTCCACCCTACCTTGATCTGTATCCTATATTCAATGTGGACATCCTCAAACCATATCACCCACCTCTTTTGGACATATCAGAACTCAATCTAGAAAGCTTTTATTGAATTGAAAAATATCATATTGTGGATGATTTAACAAAAAATAGATTTATTTTTATCAAACCTTAATTGTAGAGTAACTAATGTAAAAAATGATATGAAATTGTTAAGTATAATATGACACAAGAAAATAAGCAAGTATAGAACCCTAAGCAAGAGATATAGAAATAATAACTTAGCCAGTTTACGCTTGATCTGGAAGTTCTCTAGACTAGGAAAACTGTTGAACAAGAAGTGAATAGTGTCGTAAATGCTCATGATAAATTTTTTAGCTCATAGATGATTTTGGACAAGGAAACCTTAGTACTAGATAGTTCTACTAGGTTTCAGTGACTGCAAAAATAGTCGGAACCTAATTTTTACTATTTCACACAAGTTTCACAAATATTCCTTTTTGATCTCATGTATGTCACTCCTTGATCACTGAGAATACATGTAACCTACGAAATAGAAGTTCAATTACAAAACCCACAAAAGCACATCAAATCTAAAACAAATGCAATATGGGGAGTTAGACAGACCCCAAAAGTAGCCTGATAGAGTGAACTTATGACTGAGATTTACACTACATCTCAGATTCCATGTAGTTCTTGTGAGTGTGTGTAAGAATGGTGCCCAAGGAATCCCTTGTGCAAGATTCACTAGATAACAAGATAAATTTGCTAGAATATGAAAATATGTGTATGAAATAGAATAGAAATCCCATTCCTATGCAATGTATATAGAAAATGCAGTTCCTTGTTGCTTGATTATGTGCCAAATGGATTCTTTAAAGTGATTTAGGTTACTTTTCAATGTAACCTTAGGTGATAGTAATAGTGCATAGAACTTGGTCCTTGATTTTGAACACAATTACATATTTATATGATTCCCTTATTTGAATTTCATAATTCACAACAAGAAGGTTGACCCATAAGTGAAAAATATTCCCAAAATATAAAAGATACCCAAAAGGAGTGAGTAAAGTAAGAAAGGGTTAGGGTCATCTAGAAGGGACGATGAGCACCTGGGCGCTACTGTCCTGGCTAGGCAGCTAGTGTCACAGAGTCAAAAAATATAAACAAGAAATTTTTTGATTGGTATGTAAGGTGTGTAAGACCAAACAGGAATCTAGAAACAAAGAAAAGAGGCCAAACATAGTTGTTAACCACTCATTTTATTTCTTAGGAATTATGTAAATGCTAGTGTGCTTTTAGTACCTAGAAATGTACCCAAGTGCGTGATTTTGTGTCTACATTTTCCCACACTTTATGTTGTTGAGTGAATACTCGATAACATAAAGTAGATAATATATGTGTAACTTATGATCATATAGATCATGTGGTGAATAGCGTGTCAAGTGGACAAGTGAAACATGTAATGATTGCAAAAATGAAGCATGGAAACTAGGAAAGGAAAGTGACCCTAGGGGTGAAGCATTTATGTTGCTTTGTACCTATTTTTGTGCTTGAATTCATGGAGGATTATAGGCTACTTCTTGTTGCATGTTAAGGATGAACCTGCAAAAAAAAGAGAGAAAGAGTAGTCAAAGTAGTGTATATGAAAATCTGAATAAAGTAAAGAAGTATGTAAAGTGTGTAAAAATTAGTAAAAGGAAAGTGTGCACCTAATGTGAAAGAGTGTAAAGGATAGAAAGATGTCTTGAAAATGATTGTGAATGAGTGCAAGTTTTTTAGGTGATCTCATGCCATGAGTGAGTTTTTTGGACAATCTCACGCCAAGGACGATTTTTTTAGGCGATGTCACAGTGCGAGTTTTTTGGGTGATCTCATGCCAAAGATCAAGTGTTGGGGAGAGAGGTTGACCCTGTTACTCTCCTTCCATGAATATACCTAAGGATCACCATTACAGATGGTGCATCCCTGTTTTCTCCTGTTATCCTGATTGTTCTGAATTATTTCTGAGTTATACCGATTGAATGAGATTGAATGCATTATGTTGCTGGAGGACCGTGTTTGTATTGTGAAAACTTCTCGGAAGACTTATGTGAACTATTATAATCTGATAAGATGATTTTATGTGCCCCTAGGACATAGGCACTTAGGGAAGGTCAAGAGTTCCCAGGTGCTGGTGTTTGAGTTTGGATGCTAGTGTCTGTGTTGTGAATCTGACCCAAATCTATTTATGGGTCGTTCTATGACTGTTACATGTGTTTTTTCTGTACTATAGCTCTGAGCTACTGTAGGGTGATTTGGTCACCCAATGGTAAGCCTCAAACCCATTTGTTGAATGCATTGTTAAAAAGAGAGGACCTAATGTTTTTTTGTATTGTACCCCTGCATGTAGAAGGGATGTGTACAAGATAGAAACCAAGGCACATGCAACAAGTTGGATAATAACATATGTTAGTAGAAAACATAGCTAACATTCAAAGATAAGAAAATAAAATAATCAAGTGTGGAAAAAAGATAAATTATGAAAATTGGATTTCATACATGGGACATCGCTCATAATGTCACAAGTAAATAAGGAACAAATTTAGAAAAAGCATACAAGCAATGATCAAACAAGACATAGGGCATAGCCTGCGAACAATGACACACAAAAGAAAACAATTGCAAGAAAAATGTATCAGAAAACCATGGTGGAAAATATTCTTGTAATGTAAATGTTGCATATGAAGCACTCATTAGCATGTTAGAAATATAAAATGTATGTCAAGACATGTGTGTATTAATGGAAAGTAAGTGCCAAAAATTAGAAGTAGCAAATGATGAAACAATAACACCTATAATGTGTGAGGGTATGAAATGTAGATGCCTTCAAGAGCCTTGGTGGGACTAGAAAAGGATACAATGTTGAACATCATTGCAGTGTGTGAAAATATGTAAGAAATCAACATTCACAACTAGATACCAAGTGAACGCGCATGTGTATATGATAAATATAATGACATATTCAGTATATGACTAGAATAGTAAGAAAAGTGCAACATGTAAGTAGTATAAACAAGAAATTTTAAATGCAACCAAGATATTCAAATGCAATGTATGAATGGGATGGAATGATATATAAAGTGTGAAGATGGAAGGAGCACCCTGCCCCCTAGCAGGTTTGTATGAAATGAGGTTCATTTATAAAAGACCCATAAAAATACAGAATGAACCATAAAACAAGATTGCATCATCAAGAAATGGTTTGAAAATGTGTGCTAGAAGATAGATCATGAAGCATAGAGCGTGAAAAGTGAATGTGGTAGGTTCAATTCTTATGTAGACAGATCAAAATCGTGTAATGAACCATGAAAATATTGAGTGTGTCATAGGTGAAATAGAAGATAGAAGGTGTGAATGATATAGAAATAGAGAAGTATAAAGTATGGAGCGTGCATAGTAGAAATGTTAGGAAATTGATGATATTATGGGAAGAAAGCAGAAATCCCTTGATCATGTGTGATGAAAGGTGAGATATCTATGAGAGTATTTTTATGCAAGGGTCCTCCATCCTATGTCTGAGGAGATAAAGGCGTGTAATAATGTTCTAAGATCAGTGATTTATGAGAATGACAAATTACATGTGAAGGAGGCCTATGTGGTGAAAGAGGTGGTAAATACCTATGTGAAGGAGATCTCGGAGGTGATGAACACCTATGTGAAGTAGACCTATGAGGTGAAGGAGGTGGTGAACACCTTTGTGAAGGGGCTTCTTGAGTCGGGGACTTAGGCTGACAAGATGGACTAGTGGACTAATGAGGACGACACAGTTGTGTAATAAGTAGATTTGTGCTATGAAGATATATGCATAATGATAGATGGTGAGAGGCTAGGGATAGATACTATAATAGTGGAAGATGTCATAAGAGGAAGCTTAGGAAATGATCTTGCGGGTGGAACTCCTTTGAAGTGATAACTTGAATTGTGTGAATATGTAAATATTTATGGTTAAAAATGTTAAATCTAAATATGTATCGACGCTAAATATATGAAATGGAGTACAAAAATTGACCCAAGTAAATTAAGCTAAAAGGTATGAAACGATAGTTGCAAATGAAGGGATAAAATAATTAATTATTTGTAGTCATAATTAAACTATGCCGAATGACGATGGTGATAAAAAAGGAGAGAAGTGTCACACTTAGCCTCATAAATATTTGTGACCGAAAGATCTCCCTAGAATAGGGTGCTCAGAAATCAGGGGCACCTGCGGGCCAAAACCTACTCTGGGAGCCTGTGACTACTATGAACCTCAAAACCAAAATGTCCCCTCATAAGGTATTCATTGTCCTTATTTCCTGTCATGTATTATGTCACATCAAGTTACAGATGTCTCCTATAACCTTCAATAAGGAAATGACCTGTAAAAACTCAAAGTGCATCAAATCCCAATCTGAATAATCCATGTAAATGAAGGTTTGGATTAAGATCAGCTTCAAATAAGTGAACTTACAACTGAGTGTTACACTACATCTTAGTTATTAAAGAAAGAAGGATAATATAGTTATATGTGTGTGTTTCGAAATCATTCCAAAAATAATGAAATGTGCATGTCGCACTTGATAGTGTGCAAAGCTAGATTTATAAAATGTAGATAGATGTGTCATGAAGAATGGAATTGCTCTCCTATGAAGTGTTTGTAGAAAAATGCAGTACCTTACCATTGTGCTAGATTTTTTCTTGAATTCTATTGATAATGCCAATACAAACAAAGGTGGTGATCACTAATGCTTAGTGCTTGGTCCTTTATTATATTCACATAAATTTATATTTTTATGCTAAAAATTTTCTTGAATTTTGTAATTAACCCCGAAAAGTCCAACTACCAAAAAGATAAGATGCCCAAATGGCTAGTAAGGACCCAATGAACCATAGGGATCCAAAATGACTCAACTTCATCAGATCAACCAAAAAAAAAGAAGGAAAATGAAGAAACAGAGGTTTTGTCTATATGTTAACAGAACCATCGCTCTGTGTAGAGCGGCGTTTACAAAACCAACTAGGGTGGCGGTCCTGTAACCACAGTCCTAACTAGGGTGGAGGTGGTTATGTGACCTTCAGTTTGCATTGGGTGGTGGTCTTGTCACTTTCAGAAACAAAAATAAAATTTGAAACGAATGGTCCCAGAATTTGAAAGGATCTGTGTTCTTCTCTTCCATGACCTTTCCCATCCTCCAGTACATAGGAGGACATGGGAAAGGCTATAAATACATGTAGGAAGGATATTTTTTTCTTATCATTAAATCAAGAGACTTCATGGGAGTAAGTGTAAGAGTTATAAAGTGCTAAATTGAGTTTGTAGAAGAAAGAGTTTGAGAACAGAGCAGTCAATTAGTTGGGAGGAAGTGTGAGACATTGTCAATTTCCTTTCTCACTTATTGTAAAGTATATATCTCTTATAATTTGAATTAGCCAATAAAGTAAAAAGGGAAGAAAGAGTTGGTTTCTCTTCTTGACTGGTTTTCCTCCTCTGGAGGTTTCTAGGATAAAAATCCTTTGCACATAGTGTGTGTGTTTTAATTCATTTCTCTTTGAAAATTTCATTTCTAAGGCATAAGCAATTCAATCACTAGCTCAACTGTCATTTTCTATTTGAAAGTAGAACAATAGTATAATTGTGGTTTTGTGAAAAAAATCCAAAGTAGATAGTTTATAGATCATTTTGATATTAGAGGTAACAAGTATACAGGAATGTGTTATTCATTCTTGGATTTTTATGAAAGTGATAAGATCTAAAGGAAAAGAGGCTTTACCTTGTGATCCAAATATTTCTACAAGGAAGTTGAAACAAAGAATTCAGAGATAAAATGGAGGAAGAGAACTTGGTTCCATAGAATTGAGATATTGGAGACCTGATGGATAGGATGTTTAGAAGACAAGAAGAACTTCATATTTGTAGAAGATAGACTTCTGTTAAGAAAGACTCCATGGACTCAGTGGTTCGATAGGTTTAGCCAAAAAATTTGGAATAGGGAAGAGCCATAATGAGGAATAATATGGGGAAGAGCTTGAAGAAGAGACTTCAAATGGCAAGAGAGAAGGTAAAATATGATCATGCTCATTTTAAAGTTGAAATTAAAAGCTTTGAAGGACAAGTAGATGTAATAATTTCTTGATAAATGGTTAAAACAATTGGAATTCTACTTTAGCATCTATAATTCATTGAGGCACAAAGGATCACCTTTGCACATCTCAAAATGGAGGGACACACTCTGGTTTGGTGGGAAACCCATCTAGCCACTTGTGAAAAGAAGAAACATCCTATTGTAAAATCTTGGCAAGAATTTAAAGAATTACTTAGAGCTAACTTCTATCCTATTGGCCACAAGACTGACCAAATGATTAAATGGAATTATTTTAGACAAAGCAGTGGTCAAAGTGTCTAGAACTATACTACATAGTTTCAAATAGGCAGGCCATGTTTCTTGAATATGGACTTGGAGGATGAGGATATTCTGACTAAGTACTTGGGAGGACTTCACACTCACCTTCGAAGAAATGTCATCTCCATGAAGCCCAAGGATCTCAATGAGGCATGTGTGCAAACATACTATATAGATGATGAAAAGAAGCAAGGATAACAAAGCCAAGGGAAAAACATTCAACAAATCAGCTAAATAAATAACATGGGAAAACAAGTAACAAAGGTAAATGGAAAGGGAAAGGTAAAAAAACCACCAATACTTTGAATACTTTCCTAAGAATTTTTTTAAGAATTGTGATATCAATGGTCATACTAATGCTACATGTGTGAAGTTACATCAAGAATTACATCTAAAGAACCAAACCAAGGATTCAAAGAATTCCATGACAGTTGTAAAAATAAAATGGGGAGGTGAAAAATCAAAGATGCTTTCTATATGTAGAATAGAGGCTTGGATGAATGACCACCAACATGGACATCCAGGAAGAGGAGATGAGTAAACTATTCAGATCAAAAAATCAAGAGAACTAAGGTAAATGCTTTGGTTGATATTGGTTCTCAATCTAACTTTGATTTCTGAATGGTTGTAAATAAGCTTGGTCTTGAAACTTATGAGCATCCACACCCTTATCCTTTGGGTTGGGTGAAGAAGGGTGTTGAAATTCAGGTAACAAAAAGATGTAAGGTTAAAATTTGGGATAAATTCCTAGTATATTGATGTATTAAGCTGATGTTATTCCACTTGATGCATTTTGATGTTGTTTTCGAGATTCCTTACTTGTATATTAGGGATGTTATATTTATGAGAAGGGAAAACCGATACAAATGGGTCAAGGATGGGATTGGCTACAACATCCAGGAACACCAACATAAGACATGAGTTACTATGGTGAGTGCTAACCAAGAAAAATAACTTATTTAGACAAATCATAATCATTTTTGTTTACTTTTGTTAAAGGATAAAAAAGATGGGGTAGAAGTTTCAGATATTTCTAACCAGGGAAAACATGATTTGGATAGCATAATTCAATTTTCAAGAAAGTTTTTCAAGCTCCCAGTGGGTTACCACTAAAATTGAGAAGTAGAGACATGAGATTCACCTATTTCCAGAATCCCCTCTACCAAATATCATTGGGTTGTATAGGAAATCCTTGTTAGAGAGTACAAAATAAAGAAACAACTCCAGGAACTACTAGACCAAGGGTGTGATATGTCCAATCACCTCGCCATGTGGTTCACCTATTGTGATGGTGCCAAATAAGGATGGTTCTTGGAGAATGTGCATCGACTACTATGCTTTAAACAAGATACACCATAAAGAATAGATATCCACTTCCCATGCATAGATGATCTCTTGGACCAGCTTCATGCAAATTGCTTCACAAAGTTGGATCTCAAGTCAGGTTATCACCAAGTCAGGATGAAGGAGGAGGATATATGGAAGAGTACCTTCAAAACAAAGTAGGGTTTGTATGAGTGGTTAGTACTTCCATTTGGTTTATGACAATGCACTTGCTAAAATTATGAGATTGATGAATGATGTATTGCAGGAATTCATAGATTAGTGTGTCATTGTTTATCTAGATGATATTCTAATTTTTAGTGCCACATGGGAGGAACATCTCACACATTTGCAACAAGTCTTATAATTTCTCAAGGAGAAACAACTGCTTTGTAATATGAAGAAATGTGATTTTTCCAAATAGTCACTTGTCTATCTTGGGCACGTGGTTGGAAGAGGATATCTACGAGTGGATACAAAGAAGGTGGAATCCATAACCAATTGGCCAAAACCAACAAGATCCATAAAGACTAGGAGTTTTGTGGGAGTATTACAGTACATGTGGAAGTTCATTATGAGATTATTTGTGATTTCAACACCTCTACACAAAGTGGCTGCAAAGAGTAAGGGTTTTGACTGAGGTAAGGAATAAGAAAAATCCTTTTAGTTATTAAAATAAAATATTAGTCATGCACTAGTGCTTACTCTTCCTAATTTGTGGCAACCCTTTGAAGTAGAGACAGATGCGAGTGATTATGCCATGGGTGTAGTGTTACTTCAGGGAGGTAAACCCGTATGTTATCATTCTGAAACTTTTACTTCAATCAGTTAAATGATATTCCTTAAATGATAAGGAAGTGTATGCAATAGTTCAGGAAATTAAAAGATGGAAGGATTATTTGTTGGGTAAAGAAACTATTTTGCACACTGACTAGAAACCTCTCTAGTATTTTCAGGCACAGTCTAAATTGCAGCATGTAAGATAATACAAATGGATGGGGTTCCTTCAAAAATTTCATCTGGTGATCAAATACAAGAAGATTAGTACAAAATTGGTGACAGACATGTTTTCTAGGCCGCCTACATAAGAGAAGTTCTCTTACTTGACCATTGTCTCTCAGATCGATCTCTTCATGAAGGAAGCTTACAGAGAGGAATATGCCCAGGACAGAGACTTTGGGGTGACATTTCAGTAGTTGCAATCCCAAGGGGATGATAGGATGGGCTGTTCTACTGATGGAGGAAGCTTTGTGTGCCTAAAGAAGAAATACTTCTATTGATGAGGGAAGCACATACCTCAAAAGTAGTAGGATATATTTTGGCAATTGGTAAGACCTGATCCCCACTTGTAAAGGTATTGTGTATTGGCCCAATATGTAAGAATAAGTATCAAAATGTATACGTGGATATAAATTTTTTTGTACCAACAAGCCTAAGACTAGGAAGGAGGGTTTGCATATTCCTTTACTAGTACCTACTCATCCGTGGGAGGAAATTTCTATAGACTTTGTAGAAGGATTACCTATGTCTAAAAATGGCCATGACTATCTCTATGTTGTTGTTGATAGATTTGGTAAGATTTGTATTCTTATGGAATGTAAAAAGCATATGGTTAAAGCATATGAGGTAGCAAAATACTTTTTTGTTAATGTATGGGTGTATTTTGGATTGCCAAAATCTATTGTTTCTGACAAAGGATTTTGGGTTCTTAGGGGAAGTTTTGGAATACTTTTTGGGAAAAGATGGATACTAGTTTATAGAGGAGCAACGAATTATGACCTATCGTTTAATAGCAGTGTTGTTTTGATAGAGGTGGTGAGCAAGAATTTGGTACAATTCATTAGAGCCTGTAATAGTACAGTACCCAAGGACTTGGGATGAGTCCTTAGCCTATATTCAACATTCCTATAACTAGGCAGTACACACATCCACTTAGACAGTTATGTGGTCTACTGATTGGTAAGATATGAGGTGAAGGGATAGTTTTCTCTTCAGTTAGGCATCTAAATTACTTCTTTGGAGATTCTATAAGTTGCAAGCACTGTAAGATTTTTTATTTTTGAAATGACTCCCTATGCCTTGTGCCATGTTACTAGTGAGAAGCAAGGGCTCATCACCAAAGGCAAAACATAGGCGAGTAAATTTTATTGAATGTTTTTAGATCACAGAGTTTTTGGGAAATTTTTGAATGTTTTTGAAATATTTTTATGCTTTTATGAGAATGACCCTCTACGCTTTGTCCCCATGCCACTTGTAGGAGGCAAGGGTTTATCACTGAAAACAAGACGTTAGTCATTGAGTAAGGGCACCTTGTCTCCATTCCCAGTCTCACACTACCAAGAAGAAGTGTGGGCTCCACACCAAATACTATGAAGGACGAAAGATGTGACGATGAATTATTCATAAGTTATTGAATTGATGGATTTTCTTCAATAGTGCTTTGTATTTGAGAAGAAATGTTTGCCTCCAATATTAGCCCCACATGACTAGGAGGACGCGAGGGTTCAACACCGAAGACTGAGATGGATGACCAAAAAAACTGGGTAAAGAAATTTAGAGCTTTGTTATGAAAGAGAGAATGTATTTGAAGGGAATATATTACCATCAGTAAGCTTCTAGGTATGACCATAGGTGAAAACGACTGAAAATGGGAGATATTATAAGAAGTATGATACTCACAAACTTAATAGGATATATATTAGCACCTGTCTTATGATGATAAATATGAAGATTTGATTTTGATAATGAAAATATCTGCTAATGGAAATGAATAAATTTAAATTATTCAGAGATAAGCAAGACAGAAGGAACAATGTACACGTTGTTTCCTGTAATAGTGAACATCTCAAGGTTAATATTTCTTTAAATGAGCTGCATTCATTGGTTCATCAAGATCTTGACCATCCTCAATGGCCAGTTTATAGGCTCCAGAGCCAAATTTAGCTGTAATTACATAGGGTCATAACTAGTTAGGCTCAAATTTTCCTTGTTTTTCTTGTTATTTAGTGGTATTCTTTTTATTTTATTTTAAAACAAGGTCACCAATTTTGAATTCTCTGGGTCTTACCTTTTTATGATAACTACGCTGTAGTCGGGTTTGGTAGACTTGAAGATGATTGAGAGCATTAAGTCATTTTCATCGAGAAGCTCAAGCTCTTAAAGTCGTGACCGTTGGTATTCATCCTCATTAATTACATATTTAAGGGAGATCCTCAAGGATGGGATTTCTATCTCAATAGGTAAAATGGATTCACAACCATAAACAAGGGAAAATGGGGTGGCTCCGGTAGGCGTGCGGTAAGATTTATGGTAAGCCCAAAGAGTGGGGTAAATTTGAGTATGTCAATTACGTCTATGGGTATTGAAAATATTTTCCATGATGAATTTTAAGGTATTATTGGTTGCTTCTACTTGACCGTTACCCTAAGGGTAGTATGAAGTGGACCATTTAAGTTTGATGCAAAAACGTTTGGCTAGGTCTTTTACATCCTAGTTTTTAAATGATTTTCCGTTATCTGCGACCAGAGATAATGGAAAACCAAATCGATAGATGAGATTATTAAAAATGAATTTCGTTATTTGGCTACCAGTAACATAAGTGAGAGGCATAGCTTCCACCTGTTCGTACCCAAATTTGTTCTCCTTTTCAGTATAAGCAGCATAAAAGATATGGCATGAATCTTGAATGCAGATGGCTCATGGTGTGTGTAATTTTGTATCTGGGGATATGATCTAGCTGGCACTCAGATTTGTGGAGAGATGGATAGCACTCAAATAGGACTTGATCTTGTCCTAACTGTTTTAGGTTGTGCCTTTCAACCAAGGTAAGAGAACCTATTTTGTAACCCTCAAATGGTGAAGGAGATGAAGATATCCCTCAATTTGTGCAAATAGTATGAAAAGGGCCTTGGAAAAATATGATCAACACTCCAAATATGACTTTCACAAGTTGTCACTTCCATATTATGGAGATACTTTCAATGCAAGGAAAGGGTTACTAAAGACATTTTGAAATCCTGATTTGTTCTGCATACTTTAGCAAATGGATTTTGATCTTTTGTGGGTATACATGTCAAAACAGGGGTAAAATAGGGTAGGATTAGTTGTTTTGAATGATTTTTTGGGTGGGAGTTTAGATAAGACAAACCAAGGTCCACCAGACTCTTTGAGGATTTCAGAAAAATATGGAGAAACTTAACAGCAGAAAGTATCAAAATGGTTAATCATCCCTTCAACCAAGATATGTGCATCAAATGGAGGCCCAGATATTTACTTTTCCACACAAATATTTGATCATCTATCATAAAATCTTGAGTTAGAATGAACTAATGAAGCATTTAGCAATCACTATTTAATCATGACCTAAGGTGCACCCAAAGGTTTACAAACAATCTCTGAAGTCAAGGAAGGTAAAGTGATTTTAAATTTTTTTATCTCTTTATCAGATGAAAGCTCTTTTGAATGTGAGATTGCAAATGCCACTAAACTATCACAAGAAATGAGACCATGTATGATCAAGAGATATTTTAAACACAAGACTGCAACAGGAAACAAGAAACACAAATTTGAAATGCATTGTGAAATGTAAGTGCATTCATAGGTTTTTCCCAAAGACAACACAAAATAACTCAAAAATGATCAGATTTATCACCAGGGGAATGTTTTGAAAAACAATCTCAGATCTTATTAATGGCTATACATGTGCAACCAACTTAATATGATTTGAAATATGATACAGATAGAATTACATGAGTTTCTCAAGTGGTCACTCAGAGAATGGGCTTCTTTCCAGATTTTCCCATGAATTTTTTTATTTTTCCAGGCTTCTTTAAACTCTTCCAACCCTTTGCATGAAAAATTCATGCAATATATAGCTTTCAATCTCCTTCGAGCCTTCTTTCCCAAGAAAAGAATATGCCAAAGGATCAAATTTGTTACAAAAATTCCTCATGATTCACAGACAGGGACGTTTAATAGAACACGTCCAAAAAGTTTCCAGTTGTCTCAAAAAGAGATGAATCATTACAAAATTCACATCATTATCCATTTTGGAGCATGTTTATTATCTTCAAAGCATGCAGACCCCCTTCCTTTCATTATTTTATCCTTATCCCTCCAAAATTTGACTCTATAACTTTTGGATCTGATATTTCACGTTTTAGGACGGGTTATGGAAAAAATTCATTTCAAAAACATATATGATATTCAAATTGATCCTCAAAACTGATTTCATTGGTCCTTACAGGCACAAATGACATGAATTTGTCAAAAATTCAATGAAAATTGATGCAAAAATTACATCTCCAAGCTTCCTGGAGCTCAAATGGCGGCCAAACTGAAAAATGCATAGTTACCGTTGATCTTCCTTTATCCTTTAATCTGAGCCCTCCACGTGTCACAATGTGATTGGAAATGGGCTTGGGATCACTTTTTGAAATTTTAACACTTTTGGAAAAATGTAAAAAATTGACATTTTTCTTTGCCCCTCTGCCCTTTGAAAATGAGCTTGACACGTGTCCCAAAGTGGACCCCATTGGAATCGCTAACTGATTCTACACATTTCCACCTTTTTTGGAAGAAGGAAATTTTTCCAAAATATCCCTGCATCTCCGCCCTTTCGTCCTTTTCTTCTGATATGGGTCCTAGCGGACCTGTACTCCAAAATTTCATTTTATACCTATTTTGCGAAAAAAGGAAAAATTTCCATTTTTCCCCACGGGCCTCCCACAGTTGCGCCTCATGACCTTGCCAGGGGTGTTCATCTATGATTAATCATATTCCACTAAGGGTTTTAACTCATTCCTCCCGCACCTCCGCCATTTTCATATCTTTTGGGTCCCAAAAAAACAAAAAATCTCTAAGTCTTCCTCCAATCCGCATCCCCACTCCTTTGATGCAAATGTGACATGTGTCCACCTGTGATTTGCTACGGAGTTTCAGATTGTTTTGTGACTTTAATATTTTAACCAGATAAAGTCACGAAAAACTTCAAAAAACCTGACCACCCGCCACTCCATCCCAGCCGCCACGTGTTCCACTCTAATTCGTTGCTGGCCCTAGGCATTTTCTTTGCAATTTAACTATTTTTCTAAAATGCCTTAAGGCCACTACTGCTTCCATCCAATCAAAAGAGGACATGATTCAGAGTAAAGTGCCATGGGGCCCTTTTAGTGGTTAAAACAATTTTCTCGGCCAATTAGAAAAAGCACGTTGTTTGAATGCTGAAGAAGAAATTGACAAATAAATGACACCCGTTTCAAAACACAAAATGCCTTAATTTGGCTAAGGATGACAAAAATTGAACCCACTGAAACATGTTTTCTCATGGAATTGGATTTCCAATCATACAAGTGCAAATTGATCAATTTTAAACTGCCACGATCGGGCAAAAAGGAAAAATGACAGAGCCCACAGATTTTAGAAAAATTAGGGCACACATGTAGATTTCTTTCAAATCTGGGGCAAAACAACAAGTTTGTGAGGAGCATTCGATGGGACCGCCAACATTTCAGCATGTAAAATGAAGGAAAAATTTAGGGCAAAATTTTGGCACCCAAAAGTGAAGTAAAAAATTTCACCCCCCCGGGGTCGATAAGTTAAGAGTTTTGCAGTTCCAAATGTAGATTGATCCCGTGAAAATTGGCTAAGTCCTTGCTCAAGGTCGCCCAATTAGAAAGGGCGCGAAGCCACAAAGAATTTTTGAATAATGATGAATGAAGCGGTGAAGCAAGAAATTGATGGGCAAATGATGCCCATCTTTCTGACTGTGGGCCGCAAAACATAGACAAGCTGAGAGCCAGGGATGCCCTAGAATTCGATATTTTTGCTAAGGATGACAAATCAAATTCTTCAAAAATTAAACCAACTGAAACATGTTTTTAAAGAATTTTTTATCATGGAATTGGATTTTCAATGGAATACAAGTGAAAATTGATCAATTTTAAACTTCCATGATTGGGCAAAAAGGAAAAATGACAGAGCCCGCATATTTTGGAAAAATTAGGGTATAAAACAAGGCACACATGCAGATTTCTTTCAAATTGGGGCAAAACAACAAGTTTGTTAGCATTTCGAAGCATCCAAGCAAGAGGGGAAAAGTTGTAGACCACCAATTTGAGAGAAAAACATTCTCCTTCTCTGGTTTCAGAGCATGTAGAATGAAGGAAAAAGTTTAGGGAAAAACGGTGCAAGCTCAAAAATGGCACCAACATCTGCAGTTCTTGAGATGATTTTTCCAGTAATTGTAGGATCCTCTTGTAGTGATGTCAGCTCAGATTCCATGTTGGTTTGATTTTACCAATGAGGTCAAGTCCCCATTCAGAGAATGGCCATGGTGAACTTAAAGCTTTCTCAATGCCTAGGAAGGTGCATGGATGAGATTTCCATGCTTTTGAGATGCTTGACAACCTTTAGCAAAATGACATGCAATTCACTTTCCATCTTGGGCCAATAATATCTAACTCGCAGGATTTTCTTGGCTAAGGCGATACCATTTGTGTGTGCTCCACATGATACCAAAATAGACTTGGGCTAAGACACTTCACAGGCTTCTGCCTAATTAAGACATCGGAGCAGGTTCCATCATACCTTGTTTATAAATAGTTTCTGCTAAAATAGTGTAACTAGAAGCACGTTCATTCTAAAGCACTATTTATGCATTGGTTTCATGTCAGCAGGAAATGTTTTATCACGAATCACCTAATGGTATAAAGATCATGGTACCAAGGGTTATTCAAAGACCCATGATCTCACATACCATAGTGTTTTCTAGAAGATCATAGCTCAGGAATTAAGAAATGTTCAACTGAGAAAATGTGAGGGTTAACTAGATGTGATTTCTAATAGGGATTGCAAGATGGTTGCCATAGAGATCGGGAAATTTATTACGAATTCTGGGGATTTGATCAAAGCTAATTAATTGAAAATAGCCAGTTTTGAATACTATCCACCATGACAGTCTTTATATGGGATAATTTTTTCATCCTTGAGGTATTCATCGGTAACTTGCTTGATGATAAGTAAAGAATCACCAAATACAACTAATTCTGTAAGATTCCAAGATATAGCAAGTTTTAATCCTGCGATGAGAGCTTCATATTTTGCGATATTGTTGGTACATGGGAATGCTTAAGTGAAATGATTTAGGGATAACATGTCATTGGGTGTGATAAGTGAAAAATACCAGCCCCTGAGCCATGGAGATTATAAGATCCATCAAAAAATAGAGTCCAAGCTGGCGCGATGTCTATGTGTAGAATATCTTCATCAGGAAAAGAGAACTGAAGTATTCATGTGCCAGCAAGGGGTGCCTCACAAGTTGGTCTTCAAGGGCTTTTCCTTTAATTGCTTTCTGGAGAAACTAAATTCAACATGGAATTCACTAAGTAATACGACCCAACTAGACATTCTTCCCACCCTTGAGAATGGGTCTGGATGAACAAATAATTGAGAGGATTAATTTTGGCAATCAACTTAGTTGTGTGATTGAGCAAGTAATGACGTAATCCTTATGGAATGCAAAGGTGACCACTAAGCATACTTTTTCAATTTGGGAATAACGTACTTGCTTCAACCAATAAGTGTAAGGCCATAAGGTAATATACATCATGTTCTTTTTCTTGATCATTATGTTATGCTAGTAGAGCTCCTATGGCATGATTCGGTGGCAGATGCTATAAAGCAACATGGGTTTATCATAACTGGTGACATAAGAACTTAGGTGGACTAGAGAGGTATTCTTTTAACTTAGCAAAAGAGTCTTGGCAATTATGGTTCTCGTGAAATCTGTGCATCTTTCTTGAGTAACTGTCATCACCAAGTGATGGCCACTTATTAGCATAACTGTGATATGAAACACCGAATAGATTGTATTTTTCCCTGAAGACTACGTAATTGTTTTAGGTTTTGAGGAGGATCCTCCATTTCCATAATGGCTTTGACTTTGGTAGGATCCACTTCTATGCCTCTGATGCGTGAGACAATAAACCCTAATAATTTTCCATAGGTTACTTTGAACACACATTTCTTTGGGTTAAGACGAACCTTATACTCGCGTAATCTAGAAAATACATCTCAACACACTGGGATGCCCTATTTATGTTTTGGATTTTGCTAATATATCATCAACATAATCTTCCATGATATCATGTAATATGTCATGGAAGATGACAGTCATTTCTCGTTGATAGGTTAACCAGATTTTTCAATTAAAAATATGACCTTATAATCAGAAGGTGCCCCATGGTGTAGTAAATGTCATTTTATGTTGATCCCCTTCAACAATACATATTTGATTGTAACCAGAGAATCCATCCATTAAGGAGATCATTTCATGGCGTGATCGTGGAATCAACAATCATGTCTATATTTGGTAAGGGAAAGTCATCTTTGGAACAAGCCTTGTTGATGTCTCGGAAGTCTATGCATATTCTAATGCCAAGATTTTTCTTGGCGATGGGAACTATGTTAGATATCCATGCCGAATAATCAATAGGTTTTATAAAGTCAGCTTCCAAAATTTCTCGAGTTATGTTATTTGACAAGCAATGAAACTTGGGGATATTTTGTGTAGTTTTTGTTTAATGTTTTGCATCCAGATGTACCACAAGATGGTGTACTACAAGAGATGGGTTTAGGCCTGGCATGTCCTTATATGTCCATGCAAATATATCTTGGAATTCAATTTGGACCTGTGAATTCACATGCATTCTTGGTCAGATAGATTAATGCCAAGTTGTAAAAATTTTGACTGTTCGGTGGTGCCAATGTTTATTTCTTTTGTTTCTTCTACAAGCATTTTAGATGTATCCTTTTCAGAGAATGATCCTAATGGTTGATGTAGTCTCATAAGTGTCAGTGTATTAGAGGAGGTTGGTCCTTGGTTCCATAAAATTTTTATTGACATGTTTGTTGGATAGGGTGGTGGTGACTATTTTTGACTATGGGAAATCCCCTGTTTGCGCTTCTGATGAAAATTTTCTGAGGGTGAAGGATCTGAATATTTTATCTCTTCGCTCAAAATAGGATAATTCATTTAGATTGATTTCAAATCCTTTTCTATGGTCGGAAGTAGGGATTTGGTTGCGAGTTCCAAGGAATTCTTCGATGGCTTCATCATTTTGGAACATGTCCATGGCATGCATGATGTGGTTATCCATACGTTCTATGAGAGTTCTGGATGTGTAGGCTCAAAATTGATGACATTAACAGATAAATGTTTAAAGTAAAGATGTGTTTCAGTGAGGTCCTGAAAAATACTACATGGAGAATTGATGTCATTTCAGTGTTCATGGCATTGTCACTTGAAATTATTATGGGATGAACATCAAACACCTTGAAACCTAGACCATGTTTACCGTGGATGTTGGGTGCAATTTATCGAGGTCTAAATGAACCTTGTTCATTTAACCGAGTCCTTTACCCTTCCATCGCATGTTTTTCATTATTCATGAATGACATTTGGTAAATTGAGGGGACTTTGATAACATGGAGCAATTTTTTTGTCATTATATAACCAAGATCCTCAAGAACTTGGAATATGCTCATTGTCAAGATAACCAAACTGTTTTCCAAACTGACTGTCCCATTTGGTAAGTGGGATGGAGATTCAGATGTGGAGCCTTAGGTGTTACAAATAGCTATGTGGACATTTAATAAATTGATATAAAATGAGTTAATACAACTCATATTGAATAATGATAGTTCAATAGCATCCCATGTGTGATTTGAAGGTGTGTTGCATGGGGGAACAACTCACGTAGCTCATGTGGTGGGGAAGTGTGAGTTTGGTAGTCCTATGGATAAGCTTGAAGAGAATGGGTTATAAGGAGAAGGGGATGGATTGAAGGAATACTAAGTGATAAGACTTAGCCTCCTGTATTATAGGATCAAGCATTTGTATAAGAAGCTTATCTAGATGTACAAGATCCCGAATATTCTAACATTAGGAAGATATTATCTAGTTGAATTAGGTATATTTGGTGTTCCTTGATTATGGAAGGATGATGTGATTAGTGTTTAACAGGAGGGTGATGAAAGGAATGGATAACCAGATCATGACCAAGCCAATGATGACTACAAATGCTAATCAAACACCACGATCAATAAGATAGCAAAGTAATTCACCAGAAGCTTAACTTTATCATCAACCGGTTGCAAACAAATGCAGCAATATCATTATTATTATGGTCATATGAACTCAATGCTTACATTGAGAATGGGTAGGTGCTTAAATAGGAAAGGAATAACAATCTAAGAACCAGTCAAGGTCGTGGATGAAGGCATACAATCAATTTAAATGTTTTAGAGGTCAAAGAACTAAATCAAGACCATAACAGAGAATAGACAAATGTCAATAGATCTAGGAAAGAAACATGTCCATAACTTTTGAAAGAACTATCTAACTAGTAATATATCCTAATTCTAAATAAATAAAAATAAATATACATGGAAACATGAAATATCCTTGGTGAGGATGCAATAAAGATAAATAATGTTGTGCCAGACATGTCCTAAATTTTTGGGATTAACCCAGTTTGTACCTATCATGGATTCTGAGAATGAGAATGCATATTTCTCTGAAGTATGTCCCGACAACTTCAAGAGGATATTGTAGAATTTGTGGAAGAAAATAGATCACCTTAAGAAGTGAAATTCTCTTTTACAATCACTCATTCACGATAAGGATACAATAATACACTCCAAGGCATCCCAACAAACTTGCTAGCCTACAACATCTTGTACATATGCTTGGACAACCATATCCATGCTCCTAGTCCACTTGTAGATGTTGCTCTTGTACCCACTGACATTGATCTACCAGTCTTTGAGCCTGAACCTGCTTTTGATGCTTCTAAACCTGTGAGGCTTGTTACTGCATGCTCTTCCACATCTGTGCCTATTACAGTACCACATGTTGTGTATCCTACTTCTGCTCAGCTGCATGGATTTTTTAAGAAGCATACCACTGCATTCAGTTCTCACATGCTCCGTTCTATGGGTCTCACTAGAGGAGTCATTGATAGACATTCACAGGGTATTGTTTCCTCTATTCCACATGTTAAGTGGAATTCTCATCATGACATTGGTTTTCGAGTAGATACTTCATTGGGATCACACATTGATAGAGCTCCTTTTTTTGTTCGCTCGACTCTTTTTGAGGATCATGAGCAACACATGAGTTCTGCACCTTCACTCAGGCTTGAGAAACCTGAGATTTCAGATGTCAGACATGATCAACCTGACACACATTCTGATGTTCTTTTGCATGCACCCATTGTGCATTTTGCACCAAGTCATATGCAGGCATCTTTTTCATCCATCTGTGTTGATTTGGGGTGGATATCTGATCACTCGTGGCAGTGACATAGGCATTCATTGAGAGGACTCTACAGGCGTGGATCCTCCACCATTAGGCCTCTTGCTCCACTTTCTATACCTTATGCATTGTGATGCTTCTTGTTTTGAGCATTTTTCTTTAGCAGGTGTAGTGTATCTCTCTTGTTTGTTGAGAGATTTTGTATCTGTATTTTCGACACTTTTGGCATGTTGACAGTATCTCTTGTGGGGGATCTATTCTGGTGCATTCCAGTGTTATTTTTTCAATGTTTGAGTAGTTGGTTTTGACAACTCATAAAGATTTGTAGTGTCACTCCACCCATTCAGTAGTATGGGAGGGTTGTGGTGTTGATCCCACTTCTTCGGGTTTTGTGTCCTTGCCTTGTTACCTTGGATTTTCTTGGATCGTGACAATCTGGATTTTGTGTCCTTACCTTGTTGCTTTGGTTATTGTTCTTGGATCATGGCACACCTATTTGCAACACTTGATCAAATTATGTTTGGTGTTTTTTTTTACACTTTTGACATCACTCCGTTGACAATCTCCTTGTATGGAGCTATTCTGGTGGAGCCCAGTGTCAGTTGTTTTTAAGTTTTGTGATTGAGCAGTGGATTTAGACCACAGTGCACACCAAACTTCTTTAGAATTGTACAAGTTTTTTGAGCTGAGCTTCTTGGGATGCCTTGGAGCGGGTCTTTACTCTCTTTACTTTGTTGTTACTGGTTTAGGGTACCTTGTGGTGTCCCTTTTTTCCCAGTTATTGTACATGAGTACCTCATTAGGCTTAGTTTCCAGGACTCATACTATGGACATGCCACATCTATTTTGGCCCCTAGATTTACTTGAGGGGGGGTGTTAGAGTAGGTATTTACCTTAACTCATGTTCACCTAGGTACTTTATTTACCTTTATTGTATTTATCCTCACCCACTTATGTGTGTGGATATTTCTTTTATCTTATTTAGATATTAGGAGATATTATCTAGTTGTTAGGTATAGTTTTTTCCTTGATCTATGGTATTGAATAGATCCTTGATGTCTAGTTCTCTCCTAAATCTATGGTCTTGACTAGTTCTTTGATGACTAGTTATTTCCTTGATTTATCTGGCTTGATCTATGACCTTGACTAGTTATTAGATTGTTATTCCTTGCCTATTTAAGCAAGGACCATTCTCATTGTATTACATTGATTTCCATAATAATATATGATATTGTTGTTCATTTGTTTGCAAAGGTTTTATGTAAAGCTATTATGGAGAATTGCTTTCATCTTATTAATCATGGTGTTTGATTAGCATCTGTGTTCTTGGCTTGGTATGATTTGGTTATCGTTCCGTTCAGGATGTAGCAGTTGGCAGAGTCAAGAGGAGGTATCTTAATAGAATAGTTTGGTATGGATCTCAGTAAGTGTTCCATAGGTGAGGAAGACCATGGTGTGGTACAAGAAAATTGTTGATCCACCACTGGCTGAAGACTTAGCATTAGTGGAAGAAGAAGCAACTCCAACTCTTAGTACGAGCAGTACCCAAAAGAAGATGGTTGACTAGTGGGAAAGATTTCAATAGGATGTAAGGATCATCATGTATCCTACAAGTTTAGGAGCTGATCCACAGGTTGTCACTCCTAGTTAAGGTGTATCATTGATCAATGCATGAATTTATTTAAACATTAACCATTAACGAGGCAGATTCATGCCATAGTTGCATGGAAAATCAGTGATTCTTGATAGCCTTCCTTTGAAGAAGAGATCATATAATACTTACTTTGTTTTGATGGTGATTCCACATCGTAATGTCCAATTCATCCTGTCCAAATGAAATCTTATACATTATGTGAGTAATGTTGATTCTTCGGATTTCATGCTTCCATGGTCAGAAGAGGAAGAATGTTATACAACATGTCCACATCAGAAGTCACATGGAGGACAGATCCCTGTGTAGGGTTGTTTATAGAAGTCCGAAGAGAGTGCAACATGATTGTGCAAATCAGCCATGCTATTAAAGTTATGAACATGTACCCATCAATGGTTATGATATTTTTTTGTAAAGCAGAGTGGGAACCTAAAGAGCATCAACCCATTTTCCCATGGAATCCCCTATTCCCAATAAGGATTCATTGCTAGATTAAGATGTGCCAAAATTAGAGTTGCCACCGGTACATAACCACTTCAAAGCATAAAGGATGATTCTTAGCAATGTACCAAGGATTAAGCAGGTTGCAACAACTCCAACCAAAGCATAACAATAGGATTGGAGGTATATAAGATGTACGATTAAAGCCTGTAATTGTTGCTGATACTTTGATGTCCTCAGGGAGCACGAGTGTTATTCAATGTTTGCATAAGGATGCGTTTTAGTGTGGGAGAATAATTAAGTAGTTCCATGAGGAAATTTGTGTTGCAGTCTTCTCTAATTGTTTCAATATTGTTTAATGATGGCCTAGGTTGTGGAGAGGAATTGGTAGGCGGATTTTAGATGGTGGATTAGGAGGTGATGTTCCAGGGGATGAAGTGTCATGATTTTTTTGTTGTAGGGACCCACATTTTTTCTATCTAGTGGTGATCACATAGTCAATTCTGATCTTTATAGTTGCCACTAAGTCGTAGTCATAATCTATGGTCTAGATGACTGAGTCATACTTGACATTACTAGATGATTGACCCTTATCTTTTGAATTGTTATCATGGTTAGGAAGGGATTTTTGAACATGTGAAGTTTTTTTAGGTGTTTTTGTCAATGAAGTATTTTAACTTCTATGTCTCCAAGTTTGAGTGAGTCTTGGGGACAAGTTGTTAGAAAGATCGGAATTTCATTCAAGGTTTGTCTTGACTGCCCTTTTTACCCAATTGATACTATCACAGGATACTAGTTCTCCTTATACCATCTAGTTAGGAAGATGTCACCTCTTTGAAGGATTCGACCAGAAATATGTAATCCCAAATTTGCACCCCTGTAAATTTGGATAGACACTGTTACAATTTCTCCAAGTACAAGCTTGTGAAACTGTCTTGAAGACCTTAAAATTCAGCTTCCAATCTGAAGAGAAAGATGATGACATGGCTTTGGGATTTCAATGTATTGATAGGATGGTCTTGAACTCATGGACAAGGCGGAGAGCCATGATGACGCCATCAAGTTGATGATATTTCAGGATTCCGGTTAAAGAAATCAGAAAATTTCACTAGGTTCTGACGGAGGTTGGTCTCGATAAGGTTGGTATGCTGGAATGGACGACTGATTGTTGGATGGGTCAGCCACGTATAGACATGAGTTGGACGCTATCCAACCCCCTTGGGTTGGATGTCATTGGTTAGATGGGTTCTTCAGGATGGTCAGGGTAGCCTGTTTTACATGCCGAGATAGATGACGTCCAACCCTCCTAGGTTAGATGGCTCATGGTGTAAAAATAGTGACCATTAGGTTGGGCATCTACCAAAAAAATTTATGAGCTATAGGTTGGATGACATCCAACCTTGCAGGGTTGGATGGGTCGTGAAGTTGGGTAGTTGAGAAAATTCCTATATATATGATAAGACCCCCTCATTTGAGTAGTTGAGTTTTGTTTGTAGCAGCACCATGCCCAAATGGTTACCAATTTCCCATGAGTTCCAAACCTCAAATCTGGCCTTTGCAATGTAATTTTGGGCTTTATGCCATGAATATATTGGGATTGTGCATATTTAAAGCAATTTAAAGTGTGGTTTTTGGTACTTTTGTCTTTCCTAGAAAATTTTATTTTGCAACCTTGCCTTTTCATTCATTTTTTGGCATGTTTGTGCATTTCCTACTTGTAGGTTCCTTTTTTGTAGTGTTGTCAATGCCTGGGTGAGTGAATGATACAAGGTTCTTGATCTATGACATGTTTTTTCTTCCCTCTCTCCCTTGTTTTATCCCTTCTCCTTCCCCTCATGGAAAGATCTCATCCACCCCTTTTTCAAGTGCTATCACCACCCTTAGCTCAGGATTCCCCCTTTTTTATATCTTCTTCTATCCCTGGTCCCTTGGCATGTTTAGGTGTTAAGATTTCATTTTTGCATTAGTAGTGTTAGCATTTAGAGTAGGTAGAGGAATCAGTCTTCTTTGGAGGTTTGTCTCAGTTCGCAGGTCACACAATTGAGACAAAGTCCCATGTTGAATCAAATATCGATTTGTCTATGATTTGGGGGCAGGTGTACATTTGAGCTCCAACATGGCTGATTTATTAGCTAACAGATATTCACATTTTGACAAGTTTGATCACCACTATTGACTTGTTCTTGTACTTCATTGAGCTGATTTTATTGGTGTGACTTCTTCATTGTCATTTTCATGACAAGCCTAACTACGAGTGAATAGCCATGCATGAAAAGTTGTCTGATTAAGGGTCAAGTGGGTAGGAAATCTGAACAGGTGTCACACCACAAAGAGCAAGTGGAGCTACTTTGGATTTAGATCTGAATAAGCTTCGTGATGTCAGATAAGGATATTGACACTCAAAGAGGTATGTCAAGCTATGATGATTGGTTTAGACTTCACACACGAGTTATTAAAGAACTAACACCAAAACAATGGATGGAGCTATTTGGCTATTATTTTAAGCTCTGGACTAGTTAGATGGGGAGATTGACACCCAAAAGGGTACATGCAATTGATTTGGTTAGTGATATAAGCTTCACATTTAGTAATGAAAGCCCTTATAATGTTAAAGCTTAATTATGAAGGAAAACGTGCAATGGTGGACCATTCATTGGTTTGTGTTTCGCGACAAGGCAAGACATAGTCACCTCATATTAGAGAGAAATAGTGGTATAATAAGGGTATTAAAAATGGAAAAATATTGACAATTGAGACATAAGGATGTGAATGCTATGTCACTCAGGATATTTTTACAAATAGCTAGCCCGTCTATGATCATGTTATGGCAAATGTGGATTGTTGGCTGAAATGATTGCTAACCTGAAAGTTTATGTAGATGAAAATTTGGTCAAAAATTGAAGGTAATGTCTGTAAGGGATGTTTTGGCTTGGTATTGAATTGGTCAAGAACTAAATTAGGCTGATTCATATGTGGAACATGTCTAGGGTTTGAACTTTGTACAATGAAGACATTGATTTCAGCCAAGTTTGTGAAGAATATTAACAATGTTATGGAACAATTTTTTGACAAAAGTCCAAGTAAAGAAGCTCCAATTGTGAAGGCTCAGGAATTTATTTGTATCCAGAAATGATCATTATTTCATGCAATCATACAAGTATGTTGTGATACTGATGGATGTAGGCTCTTATTACTCCAAAAAGATGCGTCCTCCAATATACCCTAGTCCTGATATACCTAATTCTGTACGGGGACATAATTGGTATGGGGAACCCTTAGAGTACTGAAGTTAGACTCACCAATTCTTACTTGCATATTTTGGAGTGAATCACCACGTTCAAAACAAGTTTTGCGAAAAGGTGGAAGGTGATGGAGGGATGAATGTGTATGGTGTCCTTATAAATCCCTGAATATTTATAGGGATGATGCCCAGATGCTTCGTTGTTACAGCTATTTAGGCATGACTCACATGCACCGCATGACATCATTACCTATAACTGAAGAGCAAGGGCGAGGTAAATACCAAATGATGTGATCAAAGTGCAATGTAGATACAAATGTTGTTGGTACGTGGTAGTCAAGTCCATGTCACTGGTGTAGCTTTGGTGGTGATGAAATCCACCTTGTCTACATGTAAAAACAAAATGATAAAGTGATTAAATGCAGGGTTCTTTCCAACTTGAAATAAATCACTAGCAAAAAATAAGTGTGTATCTGGGCGTGCTAAAAAATTAGTTTCAGCAATTTTCTTTGAATGGTGGTACTTTTTGCGAGATTTTTTTTTGTGTATTTTTTTTACAATATTCCAGTGACGCAGTCCTACAGAAATCAAATTAGTAGTTATCCTCCAAACGAAATGTTAGAAAAGTGATTGTGGATGTTTTTGATTTTCAAGATCGCTCGAAGGCACATAGGAAAAGAGCATACACAACCAACGACCAAACAAATATTAACAATATGACAAAGGAAAATAATGATTGAAATGATAGTTAGAAAAAAAAACTAGAGGATCCTACAATATTATAACAAGAAACTAAAAAAATTGTGACCATTTCTGATTTTCTAGATCGCTCGAAGGTGCAAGAAAAGAGCATACGCGGATATAATTAGAATAGATTTTATTTTTTTGAATTTTTTTCTTTTAAATGTTAATAATTATTTCAATTAATCATGATTGTGAAATAGTGATAATGATTATTTTCACAAAAAGGAAAAATGATGAAAGAAGAGTGTGAAAACGTTACCTAGAAGTGTTGTCATGGAAAATTGAAATGTAAGGAAAAAAAAAAAAATTGTTTTACGGATCCCGGGTGGCCTCACGTTTTTTATTTTAAGATCACTTTTAAAGTGCGAGGAAAGTGCATAGGCGTGAGGTTGTTATGTTAAAAAAGAAAATTTAAATTTAAAACAAAAAAACTACAATTTTTTTTTGTTTTTTTTGTTTTTGTTAAGAAGACAGTTGTTAGAAGAAATGAAACCAAAAAAAAAATGTACGTCTAAATAAAAAAATTATTTTTCCATTGCATAGATCTTTTCAATACCTTTCCGTTAAAAAAAAAATCATTCCGAGTTTAGGAGAAAACGTTATGGCTTCCGGAAGATGGGCTACAATAGCACTTTGAATGAAAATTTTGAACGTCAGAAAAATGCCTCGGGAGCTAGTTTTTTTAATTTTCTGACTTATGTACTTCACCTGAGAAGTTAAAATTTTGACAGCAAGGTTTAAAAAGAACAATAAATAGAAATAAAGAGTTAGATCAAAAAATGATTAACTAAAATGAAAGAAATAAAAATGATTAACTTCCTACAAAGTAGTTATTTTAGCAAAAGTAAATAAATAAATGTATTTTCCGGATTGGTTTTCCTATGACAGTAAGATGATAAGCTAATGACTAGTTCATTTGTTTCTATAGATTACGAGTGAATAAAAAAATTCAGAACTGGGAACTATTTGAAATTTAGCCTCTATGACGACCATAGGAATGAGTGTTTCCACCGTGACCCACAAGTATCTAGATTAGGTGATAAATGTCCGTCTGTTAAACACCAAGCGTCAAGGAGATCAAAGACAGGACAGACATCATAGTTTCATTGTTGTTATAACCTATAGATATAGCAAAAGACACCGTACAACAAAAACACCCCCCAAAGCGTGAAGGTTAACCAAAGAAGGCCATAAGGAACGGAAAAGGAAATAATAATGAACAATAATAAACAAAGAACATATAAAACCACTAATTGGGAAATTAATGGTAACATATCGAAAGTGACTGGGTGTGCTAGAATGTAAGCTAAGAAAAATACACTACTAACAAGGAAGTAAAATACCAATAATCATATATTCTCCTTTACGTTCCGTACCAAACCTCAGAATGGGCTAGAAAACTTGGATTGAGCCTTGATTGTGTGATATGTAGGTGTTTTTCTTCAAGATGAAGCAAGGCCTTCTTGCAATAATGATCCTCTTACTTTGCACCAGATGGTAAAAATGATTATGGACTTGGGGTGCTTCAGAATGAGGCTATTTGGGCATTAAGATGAGGCAGAAGGATGTTCTTTGCTCAAAGGATGCAAGAACTTAGATAGGACATTCAAGTTTATTCTATGTGTCCTTACAGGGGAGGGGTAAGGTTGTATTTATAACCTAGGGGAGTGATTAAATTGAAGTAATTTTAGTAATCATGGTTTGAAAATGTGGGCAAGATTAGGTGAGTGGGGACCACGAAGAATGGATGAGGATTTGATTTTGTATTTTTAATTCATAAGTGGAGTATTTTAGGTGAGTGGGGACCACAAAGAGTGGGTGAGGATTTGATTTTGAATTTTTAATTCAATAGTAGAAAAACATGGAGAATAATGACATGTGGTGAGGATTGGGTTATTTTTTGGATTTTGAAATTGATAATTAATCAAATTATATTTTATTAATTCGAAGTGTATTTTTGTGGGAAATGAGGAAGGGGAATTAATCTATTTAGGACAGATGTGAAATTAGGGTGTTTACAAAACCAAAGGGTCAATCTTTAAATGAGCGTAAGCTTACCACGTGGTTAAAGTCAATGGAGAGACAAATTTGGCTGTTGAAAAGTCTAGGACCGGTGGAAGGAGCCACGTGTCAGCTCGGTGTAATTTCAGGAGGCATATCTAAAGTGGAAACTCAAATGAGCACTAGCTCTCCACGTGTCTATAGGTCAACATAAGTCAAGTGGGAAGTAAGCATGAATTGACTAAGTATAAAATAACCGGCGGAGCTCTCCACGTGTCAGCCTGGCATAACTTCAAAGGAAAAATCCAAAGGCAGGTTCCAAATGAGCGCCAGCTCTCCATGTGTCCAGGGTCAGATATACAGGCCCGCGAAACAAAAGGGAGAAAGTCAAATATTAAGCCCGAATAGAAATTTAAGGTAGGGAAGCGATCCATTGAGGAGATTTGAGAATTTGATCCTTGTTTTCATTAAAGGGGCTTAAAGTAAAAAAGTGACCCACAACCCCACCCACGCTAAAAGGAAAAAGTCAAATATTAAGCCCGCATCAGAAGGTCAAGTAGGGAGGCGGGCAAGCGAAGCAATTTGCGGTTTTGAGTCGGCATTGAAAAAATCTAAAATTATAAAAGTGACCTGTGACTCTGTCTCCACTCAAGTAAGGCCATGTGTCAAGACCATATCAAAAGCGGGTGAGTGGACCAAAAATGTAAAAAATGTCAAATCTCTATAAAGTCACAAAATGCAAAAGGCATCCTCCACGTCCTGCTCCAGTAAATTTCTCCCATGTGGATTGACTTTGGTTAAAAGTTTCAAAGGCAAGATGAACGGTTCAAATTGAAAGTTACAAAACGAGTGTAACGACTACATTAGGAAAAGTTTGGTTTTTCTCGCCATTGGTGTTTCTTCACGAATCAAGAATCTGAATGGACATGAATAACTGAAAATATTGCAAACCGTTTCTTGCTAACAAAGAAGAAGTTGTAACTATTTCTTGCAAGATATTTAATGGCTTCTTCATGCCATTGTAAGAAAAAGGGGTGATTGATCTTGTAGACTTGAGAGTGCATTGTACCTAGAGAAAGTAAAGGAAATAACCATTTTTCTTCTACTTCCCTCCACTCTCAAATTTATTTTATTCCGACACCATGTACAACTTGTGTTTAAACAATCAATATAAGAAGAAGGGGTTTCTTTATTTCTTTGACTAAGGTGTTTCTTTATACTTTGTGATCGATGAATTCTATTTGGTCTTGTTGTTATTTGCAGAGTTGTTTCTTCTCACAAATGCATGTGTTGAAGTTTCTAACTAGTACGTGTAGGAATCTAATTTTCTACCTGTAACATTAGTTCTCCTACCTCTTTTCTCACTCCCTTGCCCACCTTCATATAAAATTCCCCCCTTGCAGATAACTATAAATATTTTTCACATGGTCAATGGAGTGCCCCTCTTGGATCCCCGGCCAAAAGGCCACCACAGAAATCCATGCTTTCTTGTGCATGCATACACGGCAGCTACACCGGTTAAGTAGAGGGACTTAGATTCCCAAAGTGTTGGCAAGGAATTCACAAATTTTTCCACCCAAAAAATTTCCTTGCCAATAGTTTTTGGCACCCACCGTGAGGTAGATTTAGAAGCATCTACTCTTGAATGTGGCCGCAAGGTCAAAAAATTCAAAATTTAAAAAAAAAAGAGAAAATTTTCTGGAATTTGAATGGTTATATGAGCCACATGGATTCAAATCATGGCTATTTTGGGAAACCCTCTTATTGAAATACCCGAATTTATCTTCCACATCCAAGAAAGATGTTGATTCATATTTGAGGGAAGCTATCTAGCATAATAGACAAAGTACCAATCACTACTTCATTGCCACGAGAATTCTGGACCTTGAAGAAGAACACGCTGTTGAATTGGAGAGGCAAAGACAAATTCCAGCACCACAAAGAAGAGAATAAATTTTCAAGCTGGCCGATAGAAGATGCACCCAACAATAGAGACAAGGAGGACAAACTAATCCCATTTTTAAGGAACTTCAAAGGAGACAAGAGCTACTTAGGAATCTAGAGGCTTCCTTTTCAAGCAACCGGTCACGTTGGGAACCTGAGTGTTGTCAATCCTTTAGACAATGAATTTCCATACATCAATGAGAACCTTGTATACTTCACTGACATGGAGACTGAAGAAGAAGCTACAAAAAGAGAGGTAAGAGCTGAAGAAGAAATAAGAGCTCAACTTGAAGAAATCGAGAGACTTCAAGCCAAGGCAGATGAAAGAGTAGCAACAGAAGCCACAACCTTAGCAAGTTGGAAGCTAGAAACAAAAATATAATGGGGGATCGTGATCATGAGTGTGAACGTGATCATGAGGCCCATAGGCCTAATGTACCATGGGGAGGAAACATCATTCCAATGGATCTTGCTCAACCAATCCATGAGCTACTGAGAGGCTCAAGAAAAAACTTCCCAAAATTCAGAGGGGATGGTTCTCAACTCCCTAAAGAGCATGTAACAACATTTATTACTGCTTACGGTGTGTTGGGTTTTGAGGATGAATATGTGTCAGTCTGACTCTTTGTGGAGTCACTTCAAGAGAAAGCTTCTAAATGGTTCTACATGCTACCCCCGAGGTCCGTCACCTATTAGGAGGATATAAGAAGTGCATTCGAACATAGGTTCAAGAGCATAGAATATTGTCAGCATCTTTTGTTTCAATTGGTACAAATGAAGAAAGAAACCTTCGAGTCAATGAGGGACTTTGTAGCAATATAATGATAGAGTGATAAGAAGGATCCTTGAAGATGTGGTGCCTCCTGAAAAATAATTTGAAGAGGTCTTTCATCAATGCTTTGCCATCAGAAGTAGTTTTCTTCCTCAAAAGATCCCAACCAATAACATTGAGGGAATCCTAGAACTATTCAATAGAAACTGATGATGATTTAATCATTTTCGAAAAGGTGAAAGGCCCTAATGGAAAGAAAAAGGGTCAGAATTGTCACCACAAATCCGATGTTCCAAAAAATGGCAAGTGACTTGGTTACCTTGAAGAAGTAGCTATCTTATATCACAATGTGGAATGCTTCAAAGAAACCAAACCCTCCAGATAGGTCAAGGATTTATCCACCTCCTATTCAGCTTGCTCTTGAAGAACCACAATTCAATGTCATCTGTGACACCAAAGATCTGGAGGAGGAAGAAGAAATTGATGAAACTGAAGAAGAAAATATGGAAGACTATGAAAACTATCTTGAGGTCGAGGAAGTTGATATGCACAATGGCCTAATTGAGTACGTTGATGATGAAGATGAGGACGATGAAGAAGCTCCAAGTTTCTCATGTGATTTTTTCCCTCGTGCACAATCTAAGAAAGGTGCTTCATCCTCAACGGTTGCAGTAAAAGATAAGAAGAATAAAGAATATTCTCCTCCAGAGGTTACACAAAATAAAATCATCAACAGAGGATCACCATTACCACCTTCTATGGAGTCAGTCCAAATAAAAACTAGACTCACTGGTTGTCAGGGATCATGCTACTATACCAAGTAAGTCATCTAATTCTTCTCCCAGCTCAAAATTTTCTAGGAACAATTATCCTTTAAATGTTGTTCCTGCACAAACATCTAAGGTTAAATCAAAAGCTACACCCTCACCCCCTTCCAAGCCAATTGCTACACCAGAAAAGGAGAATTCAACACTAAAAGTAGCAAAGCCTCTACCATGTAAATCTTCCTCCATTTCTGGAACCTCTTCCTCACTCACCATAACCCCATTTTACTTTGTGGAACATGTAAGAAAAACCAAAGTCTAGCTCTCAGAAATACAATACCTACAAACACACCCTGCCCAGCTTGACAGGTTCATTAATGCAGTTCATGGTGGTAACCCTGCATCCTCAAGTCCTAATTATAAAGGCTTACTACCCACACCATCCACACCACCTTCCCAAAACATGCTAGCCCTCACTGCCTCCAAAACCAACAGGGTTGAACCTTTCTACTTGTCACTCCTTATTAAAGGCTTCCAACTAAATAATTGTATCATAGATTTTAGAGCCTCATACAATGTGATGACAGTCAAAGTTGCAAATGCTCTAGGTCTCACCTTGACTCAGGTAAATGGAACCTGCTACTAAATGGAATCCAAATAAGTGCCATTGGTAGGAAGAATCAAATATGCATAGGTAGCACTGGCTGATTTTCCAGACAAGAAGGTACTCCGAACCATACCGGTAGCAGACATCCCAACATCCTTTGGTATGCTATTGAGTAGAAGTTTCTACAGAAACCTAGGTGGAGAGATAAAAATGGATTGGTCATCTATAACTATCCCAACAAAAGGTGAAATGAAGAAGTTACTACCAGTAAGAAAGATGAAGTTCACAATACAAAAGTCTCATGATCTGAAAGCAAACATTCTCTTTTAAGAATGTGGGCTAAGAAACTACTTCCTCACATCAGAAAAAGAGAGGAGAACTTGCCACTTCTCATGGAGGAAGAGGAAGATCAAATTTGGAAAATGGAATTTGATGGTATTCATTCTAGTGCAGGCTCTAGAGCTGGTGTAGTATTGTACTATCCTTCCAATGAGTTGTACCCATTTACCCACAAGTTGTAATTTGATAATACAAATAACACTACAGAGTATGAAGCACTACTCTTATGCATGAGTGCAGCAGAGGACATGGCAATCAAAAAAATGAGATTCCGAGGTGATGCATAGGTTGAAATAAAGTAGGTCTGTCATCAATATCAGGTGAAGAATCCAATACTCCACCATTACAGAAATAGAGTGTGGGACTGCATTGAATCTTTTGATGCATTTTCCATTGACAGCTATTCCAAGGGAATATAATGAAAAGGTTGATTCTCTTGCAGTGTCAACTTCCCTAGTGACACCTCATCCTTCTTTTGGTAAAGACAAAGTGACCATTGAAAGGGTATTCAGGCCTAGTGTACCAGACAATGCAAATCATTGGCAAGTCTTCAATGATGATAACCAAATTCTAGCCTTTTTAGAGCAAAGGGATAATTTTAATAATCTCTTCTTTGAAGGAGGTGAAAATCCACATCGAGAAGCAGTACCAAAAGAAGAGAAAGAAGGAATTGAAGGGATTGATGATGAGGGAGTAATCAAATTGAAAGGGAACCAAATTCCTAAAGGCCTAGTCTCTTTAGAAGACCTCTTTGAAAAACATGACAGATTCATTCAAGAGAAATAAAAACAATCTTCTCGATGCCTAGCCGATTTTGATAAAGAAAACATTGGTACCTCGAAGGAGCCAAGGATGGTCAATATTGAAAAATGTTTCTCACCTAAAGAAAAAATAAGGTTTGTTGCATTACTCAAGAAATACTCAGATGTCTTGGCCTACTCTTATGATGAACTCAAATCCTTCCAGCTAAAGGAAATGCATCACTCAATTCCTTTGAAGCAGGGTGTTAAGCCCTTCAGGAAGAAACAAAGGTCATACAACCCAAAGATTGTTGATACCATAAAGGAGGAGGTAACGAAGATGCTTAATGTAAGGATCATCTTTCCCATCCACCATTCAACATGGGTGGCTAACATTGTGCCAGTGTAGAAGAAGAATGGTGAAATAAGGATATGTGTATATTTTTGCAACCTAAACCAGGCATCACTAAAGGACAATTATCCTCTTCCTATCATGGACCATATCCTACAAGCAGTCACTGGATCTGAAATGCTTTCATTACTTGATGGATTCTCAGGATATAATCAAATCAAAGTGGTAGAGGACCGCACCAAGACAACCTTTACAACACCTTGGGGCACTTTTGCCTACAGCAAAATGCCTTTTGGCCTAATCAATGCAGAAGCTACATTTGAAAGGGCAATGGATTTGGTATTCAAATATCTGAAGCATTACATTGTCATATATCTTGATGATCTCACAGTATTTTCAAAGAAGAGGGGAGATCATATCTATCACTTGGAATAGGTACTTGCAAGGTGTAGGAAACATGGCATATCACTAAATCCAAAAAAGTACATTTTTGGAGTCATAGAAGGAAATTTATTGGGGCACATTGTGAAAAAACATGGAGCACACATTAATCCTAAGAGGATTAGACCCATTCAAGCATTAGCCCTACCCATAAGAAAGAAAGGAGTTCATTCATTATTTAGAAAGGTGAATTTTCTTCGTCATTTTGTGCCTGAGTTTGCTATGTTGATGAAGCACGTCACTTCCAATTTGAAACCACAAGAAAACTTCAAATGGAACAATGAAGGGAAGGCAGCATCTGAAGAGATCAAGAAATCCATTGCCCAAGGCTATGACTCTTATATCTCTAGGTTTTAACAAATAATGAATCATGTATTGTTATGCATCAGAACATACACTCTCTTTCATCCTTGTTCAGAAATATGATGAAGGCATGGAAGAACCTATTGATTTCATGAGTTGTCCTTTAAAAAATCATGAGCTAAAATACAGCCAATTGGAGAATCATGCCTATGTAGTGGATCAAGGTTGTAAAAAACTTTAGGTTTTACATCCTCAATTCCCATACGGTGGTGATGGTCCCCAGAAGTGAAATCAATTCCATCTTGACACAGAAATATCCTGGAGCTAAAAGAGGAAATTGGATTACAAAGACTCAAGAATATGACTTGGAGATTCGACCCTCCAATCTGGTAAGGGGAAATGGATTGTGCAAGTTGATTGTTGAAGATGAAACACTCAAATTTCAACATGGCAAAGAAAATTGTGCTTTCTCAACTTGTTCAGAAGACAACCCATAGGTTCTCTTTGTCACCACTACTGATGAGTGGTATGTTGATGTTTCCTATTACCTAACTTATGGAGAATTCCCTCCCCATCTTGATTACAAGAAAAGGAGAACACTCAAGATGAAGGTAGATAAATTTGTTATCTGGAATCATGTGCTCTACAAAAGAGGCCTAGATGGTTGTTTCCTCAGATGTCTAGATAAAGAGCAAAAAGAAAAGTTTCTTAAAGCATACCATGACCAAGCATGTGGTGGACACTTTTCAAAAATGGTCACTTGCACACAAGATCCTCTGAGGAAGTTATTATTGGCCCACCATATTTGTAGACACTCAAGATTTGGTTTCTAAATGTAAAGCATGCCAACAGTTCATTGGAATACCACAACTCGTTGCATTACCACTCAGGCCTATGGTTATTGAAGAACCATTTCAACAATGGGGGCTGGAATTCATTGGCGTTATGAACCCTCACTCAAGCGTGGGGCACACCTATGTACTCACAACAACAGACTACTTCACCAAATGGGTGGAAGCCATTCCGGCCAAACAAGCCAACACTGAAACAATATGCAACTTCATCAAGGAGAATATCATAGTCCGTTTTGGAGTGCCACAGAAGATTATAGCCGATAATGCTACTTATTTCTCTTCAAGAGAGCTGACTGAGTTTTGCTATAGCTACAAAATCTCCCTATCTCATTCTTCTGACTACTATCCACAAGGAAACGGATAGGCCGAATCAAGAAACAAGAACATTGTGACCATTGTTTGCAATCCTGTAAACGAGAATCAAAGGAATTGGTAGAAAAGGTTATACAAAACATTGTGGAGCAGATAGGATCACTCCTAAGAAGGAAATAGGCATGTCACCATTCCAACTGCAGTATGGAGTCAAAGAAAAAATTCCTCTCACGATCGAGATGCCAGCTCTCAAACTGCTGCAGGCAATAGAAGATGGTCAGTACAAGGATTCCATTGACAAGAGGATCCTCTTTCTTTAGAAGATGGAAGAAAATAGACTCCAAGTGGTGGATCGCATTAAGGAGCACCAATTAAAAGTAAAGAATATTTTTTATAAGAAGGCCAAGGCAAGAGAATTCAAAGTTGGAGACTTCATCCTGCTATAGGAAAATAGAAGAGAACCAAAAGGTAGTCATGGAAAGTTCAATTGATTATGGCTCGGCCCATTCAGGATTCATGAAGCTTGCAGTGAAAATGATTTTCTTCTCTCATATTTGGATGGAACGCCATTGGAATTTCCTCGGAGTGGGCAATACTTGAAATTTTATCATCAGTGAAAGAAGTTTGTTCCCCTACCTTTTACCATAGGTGTGTTTCCCTTTCTTTTGTTTGGTTTTGTTTCCCCTTCTATTGTGTGTCATGTGTTTCCTTCCCGTTGTGTGCTTGTGTGTTTCCTTCTTCTGATATTTATTTCTTGAAGTTGTACATGACTCTGCAAGGCCCAATGGATAAGGCACTGATAAATGAATTACAAGGTCTAGAGATTAAGATTTTGGATTCCCATGTCATGTCTTCACTATGCTCAGTCCATGTCATGTCCCCAAGCTAGAGCCAGTTGTTGTCATCCTCAAAATTCCCCTCTTTTTGAAGTCAAGTTTCAAAAAATTTGAGTCAGTACTGTGGAGTATTGGATCACATCAAGCCTAGTAATGTTTGTCATTTTCTATTCCATGGAGAACAATTAGAAATGCAAGCGTACGAGTGGAGTTTTCCCCTCTTCTATTTGTTTCTTCTTGTAGTCAGGAATGATGGGAAAATATTCCCTGTTAATTTTTTCCCCAGCATCCATGAGTAGTACGTGGATATCTCTGATTGGATGTGGCATGGCCATGTTTTAAGAAACAACGGAAGCCTCCACATGTCCAAACGACACAACTCCAAGGGCAGGGACCAAGGGATAGTCCACAAATAAGCGCAGGATTTCCATGTGTCCCGGGTCCAAAATGAACACAAAACAAGCCCAAATTGGCTAAGTATGGAAGGTTCAGCGGATGGCACCACGTAATTCATCGGCGTAATTTCAAGGGTCGAAGCTAGGGGCAGTTATCAAACTTGTTGCAATCCTCCACACGTCCCAGGTCCAAAAAAGGGGACAGAATTGATGTTAGACCCCTGGAATATTGGACAAGTATAAAGGCACATAGGCACGCAAGGTCCTAGTTATGGAAAGGCACGTAAGGAAAAAGTGTGCAAGAGAAAGGTTTAAGGAAGCACAGTAGGACATGTGCGACATGCAACTTTAAGGAGGCTTGAGCCTTTTTGTCAATTTGAGTGGCTAAAAGTCATAACATGTGACCCGCATGCCCCAATCGTACTATGAGGAAAAAGTCAAATGTTGATCCCGCATTGAAATTCAAAGCAGGTTGAAGCCAAGATCGGCGGCATGAACTTTGAAGTTTTGAGTCTTTTTGTAAAAAGGGCTAAAATTCGATAAAGTGGAACCCACAGGCCTCGAGAATCGTGCTTGCATGAAGGACCACATTCGACACTTGGCAAATGATCTGAGCCTGCACTAGAAAGTCAAAGTTGGCAGTGCAGGCAAATCAGACAATGCAACTGCCTGCGGAGTAAAAGATATATGATCCTTTTTGATATAGCAGGTTGGATAAAAGTGCGAGTAAAGTGAGACAGCATGGATTCAGAGCTTTGCATAATCACTGTGAAGCCACATATTCATGGATTAGTATGCATCAAGTGAAAGGGTGGACTCAGCATGAATGTTAAAAATTGCCAAATCTCTATAGATTAGTCACAAAATGTCAAAAGGCATCATCCACGCCCACTCTAGTAAATTGCTTCCCACGTGGATGACTCTTGTTTAAAGTTTCAAAGGAAATATGAATGAGGTTACCAAATATCAATAGTATACATGAATGAGTGTAATAGCTACTTTATGAAAAATCTAGTTTTTCTCGCCATTGGCATTTCTCTTGCAAATCAAGAATTTGAAGGGACGTGAATGATTGAAAAGATTGTAAACAGTTTCTTGCATAATACATGTTAAGAAGTCTGTTAAACCATTTCAGTCTACAAGATGACTGCAATGGCTTCTTCACAGGCCATTGTAAAGCCCTATGGTGATTGTATCTCTGTAACTTTCCTCAAGAGTGCATCTGTGCACTAGATCAAAGAAAAGGATGATAGCCAATTTTATTCTACTTTCCTCCAGAGAATCAATTTCTTCACATGCCTCACATTATGCACTCAAATTTGATTCGAGTGATAGGCCAGCATAAAAGAAGGATTTTCTATCCTTTCTTTGACTAAGGGGTAAAAATGACTACATCTTGGTTCCATTTCTAGTGAGTTCTATTCGAAGTCTGTAGTGGGATTCTATCATACGTCATGAGTTGTGTCTTCCCCTAAATGTACAGATCGGTTGAAGTTTGGAAACTGTTGAATCATGGTTCAAGTGCACAGAGGATCTAATTTTCTACCTAGCATCATTACTTCTCTGGACCTTTAGTTCTCACTCCCTTTCCCACCTTCAGCAAAATTCTTCCTCTAGCAAGATATTTCTGAGACCTTTTTCCTCAGGGTCCAATGGAGTGCCTCTATTCGAATCCCCGATAGAAAGGCCTATGTGTCTAGATCAATTTGGCACTCTTTCGATGCACATGTGCATACCCATGGTAGTTGTACCAAAGGTTACAGTAGATGTAGATCTTACATGGACCCGTCCTATAGATCATTGTTGGAAATAAATCCACAAGTTTGCTACACTCTGAAAAAATTCCATTGCCAACATAAGGGATGACCTAGATGAGGTTGCAAGGAAGTATGTAAAATGCTAAGGGATCCAAGAGAATCATTTTTACGTGTTTTTCCCTTGCTAGGAGAATGGATAAGGGAGAAGGTGACCACACACCGGAGTAGAGTGCGAGAGACATTTTTTTCAATGGCAAAGCTAAACCTCCTCATAATCACTTGGGTGATGAAGCTAGGGTGGAGGATTACTGGTAAATGTGGTTAGCGGATGAAAGAATGGCTTCTGAGCAGAGCTGACTCATTGTACGGTGAGAGTGCGTGATAGGTGAGATGTGCTTACCTTAGACATGAGGTGGCAGGTGTAGATGGGAAGTCCCACATTGGCAGCAGATGTTTCAGGAATGATGTTGTAGGTTCATGGTGAGGACATGGAGCTAAGAGAAATCTGTGTGACCCCATCTTGCCAAGTCGCGTGAGAGAAACCCCTGCAGCTTCTGATCAGAGTTCATCACACAGAGCCAAGTTCACTAGAGACCTTTGAAGTGCATCTGAGCACTCGCTAAGGTAGACCGGATTTCCTATCATTGCTTGGGTGCCCATGGTGTTACATGGAGATAATATTGCAGACATCCAGGTTTGATTACAAAGGATATGATCAGTTTTTAAAAAAAGGAAGATACGGTTGGTCATCCCTTTGGTACTTCTATGGCTACAATTCACCAACCCTATTGTTAGAGCCATTGTGAGCAAGGTATAGTCACTTGATAGCATCTATGTGTGCTCGCATCTGGAGAGTCCTGCAGGGTAATTCACCCCATTGGTAGTAGAGTCATCCAATTTAAAGACGCTCAATCTGTGAGTGATACGCAGCTAGCAGTGGAACTGTGTGATACCCTTGGGCACACAAGACTTCATGACCTTATTTGGGTGTCAATTAAAGGACATGGTAACAAGGATGACAAAGGTGCACTCAATCAAGCACCTATGAGAAAATAAATTATCTAGCTACTTGAGGGGAGCATACCCTAATATTTGGATCTATAGGAAATAGAAGCTTAGTGGGGGATAACATGAGGACAGAAAGAAGAGGAATTTTCACCTATAGGACCTACTTTGGACCCCAATGCACCCCCACAAGTTTGTGGGCTTTGACACATAGGTCTCTACACCTGCCTAGAGTGGCATAGGGGTATTGAATCATGTTCTCTATACAGGTTTTCAAGTGAGGAACACGCCCATGGCTATATGAAGGGTATCACAACCATGGTAAAGAGACAGGTTAGTCAGTTTCATATCCAAGCATGTGCAGAGGGCGCTTGGATAGGAGGCATAGAGGCCTTACCACCATCATTAAATGGTGGTGCACTACATTTATATTCCACACTACAAGGATGTGCACACGCAGAGGTCCATATTCCTGAGTTTGAGCAGAACACGTCACCAAATGGGAAATTGGCAGGAGCTGACAACAAGGATCTCATGGCAGAGAGTGTGTGGGAATATCGAAGCACACTTTAAGACTCATCGATGGATAAGGAATTATCATAGTGTTCAAGCATCATTCACAACATGCACAGTGGATAGTTCCATGGCATTGAATCACAAGCTACTAGAAGGGCCTTTTCTCAGGTGAAAATTTTACAGACCCGCGTGACGCATTTGATGGCTACCCTACATGTTAGAGGATATTGGTAGTGTTGATATTGGCGTTAGCCCATGCATAGAAAAGGCTCAAATATGGTTTACTATGGCCATAGATGGAGTTGGAAATGGAATTATCTAGATGTTAACTCATCTCATGTAGGTACACCTCGTAGTGGTTTATGGTGCACACACTGATGAGATAGCAGGGGCATGTCCTACCACGATAATTACCCCTTAAGATGAAGACAGGTTACACATTGGGACGGTAGAGTGTAAGACCTATCATGGAGGTCATGATGCAAGTCGGTGACTATTGGTTGCAACACGTAATTAGGAAATTTCAATAGATCATTGTTATCTGTAATATGTGCAAGTTCTACAACCCATTTGATACTAAGGACTGTAGGCTCATTGATGAACTCAAAGAGCGTCCATCCATTCCTTGGGGGAGATGAGGCCAAACTAGCGTTGCAAGTAGTTACAAGGGTGCTCGCCCAATCCATTAAGAGGAGCATATTAGATGGAGGTACGCGTGGAAGAGGTTTTCGTGTAGTATTTCGTGGTCAAGGTAACCGTGGAGGATAGAAAAAATGAGTTCCCACGTAGGTATCATGTTTGAGGTGGTTGAAGAGTCTACAAATAGATAAGCCTAACGTGTCTATCTGGAACTATTGCAGTGCTCGTGGTGCGTGAAGAAGGATCAAATATGAGGTGTTGACTACAAGGATTGTTTGAGCATATGAATCAGTAGAACTGGAAGGAAAAGGGTGCTACAATGGTCAGTATTAAGAAGACAAACATACAGTGGATGCCTCGGGTAACATGGGATGCAGGTTTGGAACCTATCTTGGTAACAACAAGGGTAGAAGCCACATGCACAAGAGAGGTACCAAGATAGAAAACCCTAGTTTTATGGGAGTAGGTCGTTCATGGAAAGTATCCAGATCCTGCACATAAAAAGGAGATATATCAGGACACCATGGATGTTATTTAGAGCTTACAAGGGGAGATCCAATGTCTAAAGGAGAAATCCAAGAGGGAGGACCAAGGGAGGAGAGTCGAGGCATAAAAGGATGACCTGGATGAGGTCAAGGAGGTGTGTAAAATGCTAAGGCAGGAGAATATCATTCCCTTGCTAGGATTTTGGTTGAGAGAGAAGGTACCACATGTCAAAGAAGATTACGAGAGACAAGTATTACACGTGAACCTTCCCCCTCATAGCCTCGACTATGACAAGGATATTACGTTGAATGCAGTAGATAGATGGCTCCTCAGCAATATCCTCATTGACACAGGCGTGGAGGTTAATGTTCTGACTTTGGATGCATGGCATCAGATGGGAAGACCTACATTACAACCATATTCAAATGTGTTGTATATGGAAAACAAGACTAAGGCAATGCCCATCGATGTCTTAAAGGATGTGGCTATTACGATACTAGGGAGCCAATTTACTACTGGGGACTTTAAAGTCTTGGCACTCACTGAGGTGGATAATTTCCAAGCACTACTTGGGCGCCCTTGGTGTTACAAGAACAATGCGGACCTTCGGTTCAACAAAATGCTACATCAGCTATTCGAGAAAAATGAGGAATGGGTCTTTATACCCCTAGCTGATGGGATGTCGAACACCCTATATTGAACCATTGGGGGAAGGAAGTTCTAGACATGATATATGTGTGCTCAATCAAAGAGACCCCTAAGATGGTACACCCTACTAACGGGGGTTATCCAGTTTAAAGATGCTCAGTCAGTGAGTGATACCACCAGTCCTTACATGCGAAAAAATGGGTGCATGGGACTTACAAATTAATGGGATTATTAGTTGAGAGGGTTGGTGACCAAGGTAACAAAGGTGCACACATGGCTAGGCACCTTGAAGGAAAATAAGTACCCAAATATTCAGGAGGAGCCTTCCCTGAGATCTTTCTGCAGGAGGTAGAAGCTCAGTGGAAGGATGAGAAAGGAATGGAGGGGGATATGTTGAGTTATGTCTTGCTTGGCACATCATCTCAGTGGTGGGATACACATCAGGAAATACTTTTGGAGTGACGTACGAGGTAAGAATTACTCTCTCTGTCAAATTTTCTAGGAGAAATGTATCCACCATCATTAAGGAGTACCATGGGGAAGTATCCCACCTCTTTCCATATCCAAGACTGTGAACATGATTGGAGAGAAGGCATGTAGAAGATTTTCTAGCATCCCTTTATGTGCACAAGTTGTATTCTACACTACATGGTTACGTGCACACCAATGGTATAATCATTTGGGGACACAAACTTCCAGACAAGGAATTGGTAAGAGCTTGCGGATGACCTTATTCAAACCTTTGAGTATCAAAGTACCAAAACCATCAGTTGATAATGAATTGTAGGGTATCAAGCGCCTTACCATGGGGGATAGTGCCAGGATGGAAGATAGGCTATTAGGAATTACTAGGTGAACCAGGATTAGAGGTGTGCTTTGGAGAAGAAGTAGAGGAAATAGAAGAGTTACAGCTTGAGCGTGCGTGTTTGGAAAAGGAGAAGGGAAAGTTGGTATATGTGATTGATGGAGAGGAATCAAAAAGCTTAGATGTTATCCATTCTGTAGGGATGCGCGAGGTAGTGGATAGTACAGATACTCGCACGTGCACCTACCATGAGCCTTTAAAAATGAAGAAAGTTAACATCGGTTCAGGAGAAGAACCTAAGGAAGTTGTTATTGGAGATTACTAGATGGAGAAGGAAGTATCTAAGATCATTGATCTGCTACATGAATTTGAGGATTTATTCCCACGTGGGTACCATGAACTCAAAGGTGTTCATCATTCCTTAGGGGAGATGAAGATAAAACATAAGGATGGTGTGTGCCTGGTTAGGAAAAGGCCCCTACCGGATGAATCCCAATTTATGCGTGAAGGTCAAGGAGGAGATAGAGAAAATGATAGCTTATGGGATCATTGAGGCAGTGGAAGAATCAGAGTGGATAAGTCTGATGGTAATCAGCATCAAGGATGGGTGGATTAGGGTTTGTGTGGATTATAGGGAATTGAACACAATTTGTGTCATTGATCCCTTTCTGACCCCCTTCACTGAAGAAATTTTGGAAGGAGTCATGGCTGGGTGTGAGATCTATTCCTTTACAGATGGATTTTCAGGGTACCACTAATTCTGGATCGCAAAGGAGGACTAGGAGAAGGCAACTTTCGCCACCGAGTGGGGAAGTCTTACATATACGGTCATGCCCTTTGGGTTGAAGAATGTGCCTGATGTATTTTCATGCATAGTGGTGCAAGCATTCTAGGACTTCATCCATAAGTTTCTTTAGGTCTATTTGGATGATTGGACAGTATATGGTCTGGTTAAGGACCATTGTGACAATTTTAGGTTAATGTTTGAGAGGTGTAGGTAGTTGAGGATATCCCTCAACATTAAGAGATGTGTGTTTGTTACACCCTTTGGGATTTTATTGGGGGCATATCATATGTAAGGAGGGCTTGTTGGTAGATCCCACTAAGGTTGCAGTTATTGTGGGGTTAAGGGAGCCTACTAGCCAGAGTGCAGTGCGTGGATTCCTTGGGCATATGGGCTATTATAGAAAATTCATTAAGGGATATGCCAAGATCGTCGTGCCTTTAGAGGAGCTGCTTAGACATAAAAGTGCCTTCCATTGGGGAGAGGTGCAGTAGAGGGTGTTTGATACATTAAAAGATAGGCTTATCACCGTGCTTATTTTATGTTTTCCCTCTTAGGACAAGCCCTTTCATGTCCATGTAGATGCCTCAGGGACCACCATTGGAGCAGTGCTTGCACAGCTAGGTGAAGGGATTGTTGATCATCCTCTGTGTTTTGCAAGCAGGAAGCTGACACTAGCAGAGCAAAACTATACCACAACTGAGTGTGAGGCATTGTCAATGATCTACGCACTCTTCAAGTTTAGATAGTATCTGCTGGAAACACCCTTTGTGTTTTACACCGACCACATGGCATTAAAATATTTAGTGAACAAGCCTATTCTACAAGGTCGCATATGTCGATGGGTGTTGTTGTTTCAAGAGTTTGAATTCACCATTGTAGTAAATCCTAGAAAAAGCAATTGTGGGCTTGATCATCTGTCAAGAATTGATTCAGGGGAGGACACGCAGAGTATTGAGGAAACAATGCCAGATGCGCAACTGTTTAGGTTGCGACACATGCCCTCAGATTTGGAAGAGATTGCAATATTTTTAAAGGAAGGTGTGGCGTTGGAAGGAATGAAGACATTGGAAAAGAAGCAGTTGGCCATATGCGTCGTGCCCTACATGTTAATTAGTGGAGACTTATACAAGTTGGGACATGATGAAGTTTTGTGTGTGTCTTAGAGCATGAGTTCCTGGCCATCATGGAGGAAGCACATGGAGGAAGTGTGGGTGGGCATCACATAGGTGATATCGCCGCACACAAGATATTAATGGCAGGTTTGTGGTGGGAAACCTTGTACAAAGATTGTAGAGACTATTGTAAAGTGTGTGACCATTGTCAGCGCATTGGAAAACCAGGAAGGAGAGATGAAATTCCTTTGTGCCCTATTCCTAGCACAGAGCCTTTTGAAAAGTGGGTGATAGACTTTGTAGGACCTATTGCACTAGCAGCATGTAGGATTGGGTCACATTATGTCATCACTTACATATGGATTATCTGACAATGTGGGCAGAGGAAGCCCCAACTAAATATTACATAGCCAGCAATAGTGGCAAGGTTCTTGTGGGAGAACATTATCATAAGATATGGATGCCCGTTGAGTTTGACCAGTGATAGGGGTACACATTTCTTAAATGAGATGTGAGGATCATGTTATCAGAGTTCATGGCGGCTCATCACAAGACTATACCCTATCACCCACAAGCAAATGGAACCGAGGAAGAATTTAATAAGATACTAAGTCATACATTGACCAAAATTTGTGATGTTGAAAGACAAGATTGGGATGACAAATTATCGACAGTATTATGGGCTTACAGGACAACGTATAAAAGGCTAAACAAAGCCAAACCATTTCCATTGGTGTTTGGCGTGGAATATATTTTCGATTGAATTTATGTTACCTTCTCTGTGAATAGTGCGCGCAGGAGGATTAGCCGATGAACAAGCACTGGAAGAAAGGATTGATGAGTTAATGAAGCTGGATGAGAGACAATCACTTGCCCCAGGTGGAGCCAAACAATAGAAAAAGAAAAAGCAAAAGGCTTGGCATGATCACCACATTAGGAACAAGAAGTTTGAGGTTGGGTAAATGGTGTTACTATATGATTCTAAGTTTCTGCGCCATCCTGGGAAAGTTGAAAGTCCATTGGTTGGGTCCTTACACAATCTCGTACATCCTTGATTCGGGCGCATACCAGTTACAAGCGCTGGATGGGACGAAGTTACCTAGACACTTCAATGGGAGTAGCCTGAAGCCCTAGTATAAATAAGTCTTCTTGGTGTTTGTAAATAAGGCATTTTTTCTAGTTAGCTTAGAATTTTTTTCTTTATACATTTCCCTTTCTTGTGTTTCCCTTTCGCGTTGTTGTTTTGTTTTATGCCTTGGGCAGACGGTAACCTTATTGCTATTTTTGAGAATTTGTGAGTGTGCAGAGGACCGCACATCATTTTAAGTGTGGGGTGGAGAAATGTGAAGGAGCGCATGATTAAGGGTACCAAGGAAGTTGTGTTGAAAATCCTTGTTGAATGGCCCAATTGAAAGAGGTATACGAAGAAAGATGGAAGACGAATGGTTAGTGCCAGGGTAAAGCTACTTGTAGATCCCACGTACTAAGAAGGAGAAAGCACATTTAAGCAACACGAGGTAGGTGAGAGCAAGAATCAGGATAGAAGAAGTTCCTTCGGCGTGGGTTATGCACGTGCAAGAGTCTCCTATCATGTTGGATTGGTTGCGTGCCAGAAGGTTGGAGGAGTTTTCACGTAGGGTTTGGGATGCATGAGTGAAAGCGCTGAAGATGATGCTTTGTTTGAAAAATCCACATTAAATGAACATAGTATGGTGGTAGGTGAAGTAGCATTTAATGTTCAAAAAAATAAAAACTAGAAGTAAAGGGTCGAGGCTCTTTCATTTTCACTTTGCGAAATAGAGAAAGGAGTGAGTTTTATAAACTAGGGTTTCCATATTCGATCGTGTGAAGAAAGACCTGCGAGATTGAAGCGTGAGTAGCCAATTTGAGTTTACAAACCAGAAGAAAGGGGTTTACATGGGCATGAAAAAGGGTTATAAGGAGGCATTGTCTTGTGAGTTAATTTAATCCCAGTTAGGGTTCGACAAACTAGGGCATGGGTTTCAAGAGAGTTATATCACAGATTTGAGATCAGAGGTTGGAAGAATTAGGAAGAACAAGAGGGATTAATAAAAAAACCTCATCAATGGCACCCAAGAAAGGAAAGGGCAAGGGCAAGGTGAAACAACAAGAAACCCGATGTAAACACAAACGAAGAATGGTATACATAGATGCAATACCCAGATGGGGTGATGATGGGTAAGGAGTGGGAATCCCACCTAAGAAATGTGCCTGTAAGTGATTATAATCACCAAAAAAACACAATAGAGAAGAAAATTGCATTGGAATTAGTTTACCCCATGAGTAAACGAACACCAGAGGACTTATCGATATATAATGATGACGTTAAGGTCAAAATAGAGAAGGTAGGGGTTGTTGCAAACTCTATGAGTTTCCCTATTTTGGAAAATTAGAGTGCCTGTACCAATGGTTAATGTCGTGGGTACATGAAGATTACTTCCACTTTCCAAGGCACAAGATGCGCGTTACTCCATAGCTTATCTCACAACTTACAGGACTTATATGTGAAGGAAATAGCTTAGAGGATGACCTGAGCAATAAGGAGGTGATTCAGGAAACCATAAATGAATACGCCTACAAGAAGGGTTCACGGTATTATGAAATTTCAGACATTAAGGACCCCGTGATGAAAATGGCCACACATCTGGTAACAAATCCGAATGGCCAAGAGAGGTAGACCCAAGTCAACAAACCCTGGTTACATGTCTACAAGAAAATTATAGAAGGCATCATATACAACTTATCCGCATATATCACAGAAGAAATCATTAAGTGCGTAAAGGAAGGTGATAGAATCCTCTTCAGCAATGTCTTACTCACCATTGTATTTTTGGAGATTGGAGTGCCTGACGCATTGGACAAGTTTGTATGGGAGTACCCCACCGAGGATCCTTCACCCGCGAATAAGTTCAAAAAGTATGCCTGTGATACAATGACAGCAACCCACAAGGCACCGCTGGAGAAATGGTATACACACCTAAGGAACATGTTCGGTCAGAGTGGAGAATCCATGAACAACTCCCAGTAGCCACTGAGGGGGAAGCCGAATTCACTGTTTATCAACACTTCTACCTGGAAGATTCAAGCTAATAGACAAATCATGGAGCCCTTGGTGTAAGCTTCCCTTCACGTTCACTACTCAATACTTCCAAGTAGAAGTGAACATATTTAAGGAATCAATGAAGTTAAGGCTGGAACTAGGTAGTCTAGACCAGGATCATAGGGAGATGATAAAAAAGCTGAATTACCCCAGCGGAAAGCACACATACGTGGAGAGGTACATGTTGCACGAGATCTAGATGACAAGGCCGATGACACTACCCATCGCTGGAGGATCCGTAGCACACGTGTACCTCCATATAAGGCTGAATTTTGAGAAGGGTACATATCTAGAGAACAATGTCTCCATTCTTAAGGATCTCATGGGTAGAAAGAAATCCCGCACCAAAGAAGAGATGGAGAGGAAGAAGATAAAGCACCAAGTGTGCCCGACTGCTCAGACAGTGAGCATGCCAACAACAAGCGCCAAGCCAAGCACTTACATACGGAGAAAGAAGTCCCCGGTGAAGGAAAAGACACCAGAAGTAGAGGCACCTAGGAAACCCCTCACCAAGGAAGAGTCACCTGAGGGAGAAGATAAGGCCAAATCCCCTGTTCAGGAGCCACCTCTCAGGAAAAAGTAGAGGGTAGATGAGGAAGCTGACTCGAAGGTGACCGATAACTTGGAGAAGTACATGGGTGGAAGAGAGGATGAGAGTGAAGAAGATGATGATGAGGAAGATGAGCCTGAAAAAGACCAGGACCCACAGGTCTTCAGTCTCTATGACTCAGAAGAGGAGAGTGGAGATGAGAAGCAAGGAGTTCGTATTCACGCGGCACAAGGGTGCACAGGATGAGGAAGACACCGGAGACATGGAAAGGAATGAAGAGGTTGGCAGGGGAAAATCAGGGAGCAATAAGTTTTACGAAGGAGCAGATCACTGAGGTGGTGGAAAGAGAAGCAAAGAAAATGCTCGAAGCCCTGGTAGACCAAGAGTTAGAATGCAATACGGACATAGTGTTGAAGGAAGGGAAGGAGGAGAATATTGAAAAAGAGCATGATAGCCTAGGAGGAGGTCCTGCTCTAATAGTAAGTTTCCCTAAAGGCACGGGCTCAGGCAAGAGGACTCTTGATACAGAGCAGAGGTAAGTAATGGGCTACATTGATGACATGAAGAAGGTGCTACGCGCGTGATTCCAAAGCATTGTACCCACAGAAAGGATTTTAGCCATGGGGTCTTTTGAAAAGGAGGGTGCGTACCCCATAACAAAGAAGATGCTCTCTTGGGAATTTGAGTCCCACATTGATGAGCCAGACTTTGAAGTCTGTTAGGGAGCACTCATAACATTGCCATAATCTAAGGGGGCCAATCCCTTAGTGAATGCTCAGGAGCTCTCAGACGAGCAAGTCTGAAACGCACTCAACAAGGTTGCGGTCGAGACCAAGGCTAGAATCTTCTCACACAATGATAGGATAAGAGTACTGGAGGAAAAACTAGGGAAGAAGGAAGAGGAGCTGGTGGAGAAGACCCAAAGCTTAAAGCAGGAAGAGCTGATCAGTGCACAGCTAAGGCGTGAGTTAAAGGAAGAGAAGATAAAGGTGCAAGAAGTATACAAGAAAATGGAGTCTATCAAGGGTGCCATCCTTTTAAAGCACCCAGACTTAGCGCCACCCCACACAGAAGTACTCATCCCTTCTAGAATGTATAGAAGATCTAACACGCGTCCTCACTATGGAGAGATAACCTTTGGCCCTGGAGGATTCTGTAGAAGAAGTGGCCCGCGTGCTTGAAGGAGGAGGACAGATTGAAGGTGGTAGCGCTCATTGCCGAGTATAGCCAAGTGCTCGTAGAGGTTAAGGTCACTACCCAATCTACGGAGGCCGCGTATGATACATGCGCAGATAGAGATAAGGTGGCAAGCTCCTTGGTCGCCACACTCGAAGCGGAGCTAAAAGAGTTCCAAGAAAAGAACAAGGGGAATAGGGTGGAAAGGGACAAAGTTCTGGCTGAAGTAGAGAGAAAATCAGAGGCAATTGAAGCCTTAAGGAGTTCGATCAAGGCCCGGCTAAAGGAACTATACCCTCAAATTACCAGGAGGATGGACAAGCTCAAAGACCTGGGCAAAGAGATGGCACAGATTGTGGACACTTTGGGCACCCAGGGAATTGGCCCAAGTTTTGACGAAGTGAGCACCCTGGTGGGTGACCTCTATCAGAAGGCACAGGGTGAGGTCGAAGTGTGGAATAAGCTAGAGGCAGACTTACGGAAGGATTTTCCTAGCTTGTTGAATTAATGCTCCCCCCCATTCTTCATTCTTTCCCCAATTCTTTCATTCCCTTATTCTTTTGTAAAGTGTAAGATTATACATTGGTTCCCTAACGAAGCATGCATCTTTGGTTGAGTAAAGTGTTTCTGAGGACGGAGAACAGGCGTAGTGTGGGGTGATGTTGGACCCCTGGAATATTGGCCAAGTATGAAGGCACATAGGCGCACAAGGTCCCAGTTATGGAAAGGTGTGCTAGGAAAAAGAGCACAAGAGAAAGGTTTAAGGAAGCACATAGCATGCGTGAAGTTATGAAAGGAGGTTTGGGACTTAGTCAATTTGAGCACCCAGGGCAAGAACACGTGAAAATCATGACCGGTTTTACACGTGGATAAGGTGCCAACCTGGCAATAGGTTGGCCCAGATAGGGGCATGCCTTGGATGGAATCTTCTAGAAGAACATCATGAGATAAAGTGGAAAGCTCAAGCCTGTAGAAGCATGCTCACATGAAGGACCACATTCAACACTTGGCACCAGATCTGAGGGCGCTAGAGGGTAAGTTGGCAGTGTATGAAAGAGATAAATACAAGTTCCTGCGGAGTAAAAGAGAGACGAGTTTGAGATATAGCGGGTTAGAGAGAGTGCGAGTTTGAGAGACAGCATGGGCGGAGCTCTGCATAATTACTATGAGGACTCTATTAGTGGATATTTACATCAAGGAGAGAATGTACTAGGCATGAAGTTGTAAATTTTCTTTTGGTAGCTTAGTTACATAAGTCCAGTGGAATGCATGACTGCGGTTTGCTTCTCTGTGACACTCTGTAATGGTTCAATGAATGTAATGAGATTACCTGATATAATATATACATGAATATCAACGGTTCTAATGCATATTTCTCTCTCACGAGTTCTCTTTCCTTTCATGCTGAGTATGAATATTTGTATATTTCTTTCTACCATAATACATGTTCTGGATTCTGTTAAAGCACTCGGTCTGAAGTGACTGCAAGGATCTAGAGGCCGTTCTGAGACCCTACGGTTATTTTATGTCTTAAATTCCCTCCTAAGAACCCTTACACTAATCATAGAAGATGTTTCCCACTAAACTCACATAAAAGAGAGGCTCGGTACCCATGTGTGCCTCAGGTGAGCGCTCAACTTTCGCTGGGTGATTGGCTGGCGCTCATAGGGTTCCTTGCTTTTGTGATGGGAGTAAAAATGACTATAGCTGATTTCTTAAATTGACTAAGTATGAGTGGGTCAGCGGAAGCCTCCACGTGCCTCAATGACACAATTTCAGTAATGAAACCAAAGGGCCAATCTTCAAATGAGCATTAACTTTCCACGTGGTCAGAGTCAATGGAGAGACAGAGTTGGCTATTAAAAAGTCTAGGATTGACGGAAGGAGCCATGCGTCATCTCGATGTAATTTCAGGAGGCGTATCCAAAGCGGAAACTCAAATGAGCGCCAGTTCTCCACATGTCTAGATGTCAACATAAGTCAAGTGGGAAGTAAGCCCGAAATCAGCTAAGTATAAAATAACTGGCAGAGCTCTCCACGTGTAAGCCTGGCGTAACTTCAAAGGAAAAATCCAAAGGTAGGTTCCAAATGAGCATCAGCTCTCCACATGTCCAGGGTTAGATATACGGCCCCGCCAAACAAAAGGGAGAAAGTCAAATATTAAGCCTGAATAGAAAGTGAAGGAAAGGAAGTGGGCCATCAAGGAGATTTGAGAATTTGAGCCTTGTTTTCATTAAAGGGGCTTAAAGTTAAAAAGTGACCCGCAGCCCCGCCCACATCAAGGAAAAATTCAAATATTAAGCCCGCATCGAAGGTCAAAGTAGGGAGGTGGGCCGGCGAAGCGATTTGTGTTTTTGAGCCCGCATTGAAAAAAGGTAAAATTATAAAAGTGACCCGCGGACTCTATCTCCACTCAAGTAAGGCCGCGTGTCAAGACCATATCAAAAGCGGGTGAGCGGACCAAAAATGTAAAAAATTCCAAATCTCTATAAAGTCACAAAATGCAAAAGGCATCCTCCATGCCCGTTCCAGTAAATTTCTCCCACGTGGACGACTTTGGTTTAAAGATTCAAAGGAAAGATGAACGATTCACATTTAAAGTTACAAAACGAGTGTAATGACTGCATTATGAAAAGTTTAGTTTTTCCCACCATTGGTGTTTCTTCACGAATCAAGTTTCTGAATGGATGCGAATGATTGAAAATATTGTAAACCATTTCTTGCTAATAAAGAAGATGTTGTAACCGTTTCTTGCAAGATGTTTAATGGCTTCTTCATGCCATTGTAATAAAAAAGGGTGATTAATCTTGTAGACTCAAGAGTGCATTGTACCTAGAGAAAGAAAAGGAAATAACCATTTTTCTTCTACTTCCCTTCACTCTCAAATTTCTTCTATTCCAACACCATGTACAACTTGTGTTTAAACAATTAATACAAGAAGGATTTTCTTGCTTTCTTTGACTAAGGGGTTTCTTGATACTTTATGATCGATGAATTCTATTTGGTCTTGTTGTTATTTGCAGAGTTGCTTCTTCTCACGAATGCATGTGTTGAATTTTCTAACTAGTGAGTGCAGGAATTTAATTTTCTACCTCCAACATTAGTTCTCCTACCACTTTTCTCATTCCCTTTCCCACCTTCATAGCAAATTCCCCTCCTTACATATAATTACAAGCATTTGTCCGTAGGGTCAATGGAGTGCGCTTGTTGGATCCCCGGCCAAAAGGACACCACAAGAAATCCATACTTTCTTGTGCATGCATACACGGAATTTGCACCGGTTAAGTAGAGGGACTTAGATTCCTAGAGCGTTGGCAAGGAATTCACAAATTTGTCCACTAGACAAATTTCCTCGCCAACAGACTACTTAATAGGATGCCAACCTAATGTCGCTCTACTATAAAATAAGAAACAACCATTAAACAAAATTAAGAAAAAAAGCCAAAACATCAACTTTTAAAGAATATACAAAATTCACAAGGATTTTATACTCAAAACACGACATTTCAATCATTCATGTCATTCAGCAAAGATTGTGTACATTTTTGTGGAGATCAGCCTCTACAATTTTAGTTATGTCAAAAATTCATGTGTTTAGAGGTACAAAAAGTGCAAAAAAGTGGGGACAAGCTTATGTTCTTTGACCCATTATAATTTATAACATAAAACTCAATGAATGCCTCAAAAATGACGCACCCTCACTCCTAAAAAAGGACATGACCTCTTCAACGAGCATAACCACCATTGTAGAATCATTTAAAATGTATGCAATTATACTAATTGAGACAACAATGGGTAAGGGAATGAATCTTAGTCATTGCAAGCTCCAACCCGAAAAACACCATGTGAATTATTCCTTTGTGTCAATGATAAAAGACCTAAATAAATAAGATTTATTGAGGTAATTGTTGGCTTTAGAGAAGAAATATATGAAAAAAGGTATTCCTAATAAATACCATATAACCCATTTTCCTCTTCCATACACAAAAAAAACAGACTATCATTTGAAAACTTTGGTTGCGTAGGGATCTATTCGACCAAACAAAGAACAACATACCCTACTACAGTAAGAACATTAATCTTTGAAATCCATTATGATTTCATAAAATTGTAGTGAAATCCCAACACACATCCTCTAACTAATATTTATATACTACACAATATTTTTCCTAGAAAGATAGATTTTTGAGAGGAGAACTGCCACCCAAGGAAGTAACATTTTTTTTCCTATAGGTGTGGCCATTCTAAATGATTCCACGCAAATTTGCATTGAAAATGAAGAGAGAGAAATTGTGTAGGTATGACGAGAATAACATAAGTTCTTATAGGCACCCATGAGTATAGAAATTATATCTCACAAATATATGTTTATAAAGTTATTGCTTGATCATTGTATTGTCATTGTAGTATATTGCTTGATTTTTTCTACTTGTTAATTGTATCACGGATATTTTGTCATTCTCTCTTGCATCAATTTTTTATGCAATTCCATATTTAGTGAATGCAATATTTTAAACTTTGAATTTTGTATGTCTATACAATGCGAGCTTGCACTAAAAACAAAAGGAATATAAAAAATTATAGTTGGATACTTGCATCGGAATAAATTAATTGACCTAATAATAATGAAACATTTTACAATAATGAATAAACATTGCAAATGAATTGAACTGAACTATTTGAAATCAAATAGACTAATTTATATATTTGTAAAAGTCAAATTTATTTAGAATATTTTTAAAAAAAGAAAGAGAAGTCCAAGGTAGAGTGGTCCAGTACAGTCCCAATAAAAAAACGTACTTGGGACAAAGCACAAACCGAAAAGATATGTTTTCTTTGAGCGTTACAGGATGTTGGATCTCTATGGGTGCCCTCTAACTGTATCTCTGTGGGAAGAGAGAGGATCGAACTCTCAACCTCAGGATTACTCAATTGCACTATGAGACCTACGCCCGACTTGCAACTGACTGAAGACTCAATACGAACATTGGGACTCCAGTTGGCACAGCTGGTGCAGGCTAATATTCTCATCCACCACTCGTTAAGTAACGAGAAACAAAAAGGAGAGTACAAAACTGTAACGCAATATCAGAGCGAGGTTTCGATCCTCGGACCTGTGGGTTATGGGCCCACCACGCTTCCGCTGCGCCACTCTGATTCTGTCTCTGTAGGAACTTTGAAAAGTAAAAATCTACAGAGCCGAAAGACGTTTAAAAAACAGAAACAAGGAACATGTGTCTGAGCCCAGGTTCGAACTGGGGACCTTTAGTGTGTGAGACTAACGTGATAACCAACTACACCACCCAGACACGCTACAAATTAGCTTCCTCAAGAAATTTACTGCATCTCTATGTTTTTGAGAAAAGCGATGAATTATAATTTCGCCTTATTTCATTCGCTATTTTTGTTACTGGAGAAGAAAGATGCATTACAGAGTTGCCAATGAGAAGCTAATTATATTATACAGAGCAGTACAGAGGCTCCAGAATATAAAGTGTCTGCAAAAATATTAATTGCGTTTGTAGTCCAACGGTTAGGATAATTGCCTTCCAAGCAATAGACCCGGGTTCGACTCCCGGCAGACGCACGCACGGTCTTTGATTTTGCGAGTTGCTGTGATAACAATAACAAGCGCGTGTTGCGGCTTGCTGTTTACAAATAACAACAATAATGACAAAAGATATTTCCGCTAAGCGGGAAAATTTTCTAGGCCTTCCGTTGCCGGGACTTGAACCCGGGTCTCTCGGGTGAGAGCCGAGTATCCTAACCAACTAGACTACAACGGATTGACACGGCCTCTTGAACTTTCGATATTATCTCTTCCCAGCTACATCCAATCAACTATTGCTTACACCTGAACCAAATTCAGGCTATCGTATACATCTCGCAATAATTCAGTGGTGTTCGTTTTATTTGTTGTAATACACACATATAGACCCGAACTCCATTACGAGGACCATACCTACATTGTAAAATTCAAATGCTACCTCAAGTGATGTCAACCGAACGTTCAGTTTTGTGGATAGTGATCCTTAACTTGATAACCACATAACTAGCAGTCCATGTGGTTTTGCACTAACTTTATAGACAATATGTCCTCTTGAGAGAACCTCTACTATTAAAAGCATGCCAACTCATCCTCTCAGGACGTGGAAAAACATCGAGAAAGTGATTGAAACCTTAATAACCCCAATCATTGATGTATGAATACACGTGATGAATCATCACCGTCAATCACTCCTCAAATGTTCTTGAATTTAAGGGATGGAGAATTTACGAATGGGCTATTGAACTGTTGAAACAAATATCACAACAAGTGAGGGGTCACTGAGTGACTGGAACAATGAGGTGTAGACAACGAGAGGGGAATTGTCTAGGGTGATGTAGCTACAAAATCAAGTGCAAAGACACAATCAAACATGAATATAGAGTATAGTGGTAAACAACCCACATCCACTATAAAGAATGCCTATCAATGTAATTGACCCCGTTATTCTTAGAGATTTCGATGAGGTTGGGATGAGAACACGTGTTACTTTACTTCGAATGTGGGACAACTTGCAAGGCATAAAGAGGTGGTGAATTGGACAATAAAGAAAAAACACATCTAGGCGACAGACGTGTAGTTGTCATTGTTAAGAAAACATTATTCCTTATAAACTTGACATGTGTGATGTCCACCAAACTACTTTATTGCTATGTATTGGAAGAACATCATGCCCATTACCTTCAAACATCCTCTTTCTTATGGTTTCTCTCCTTCTGATCTAGAACATCATTTTTGAAAAGTTATATTTGAAAAGTTATGGAAATCTACTTTTAGCAATTTTTTGGCAACTTTTAGTATTGTATATTTTTCGAGGTCTATGGAACATTTATGGGCTTCAAACTATATGATGATAGCCTAATTACTATCGTCTTGGTGATGTTTTATGATTACATTCCATCATCTTTCCAATGGATCCTATGGTTAGCAAATCTAATCAATGTTCTAGGAGATATAACCCCAATAAGGAGCAATAAATAAAATAATATAAATAATAGGATAGATTTTAGTTTTTTTTTCACTTCTGCCTTTTTGAATCCATCCCTAAGGTGGATACGAATGGTATCTATATAAGATGACCTTTTGGTTCCCATTTGGAACCCTTCACATTCTATTTTTAGCAGTTTTTCATATTCTTCATTGTATAGCTATAAAGAAGTTTGTTTTGAATAAAGAGATAGATCTCGAGGCATACATCTCTCATATGGAGTTTTAACTTATTACTCTTATCATATACACGATGGATGCACAAAATAAATTCTAGGCAAAAAGAGATCTATATAGAAGAGTCTAGAAGAAGAAAAATTATGGGTGAATAAATATATGCATAGAGTTGTATATAATATTATATAAGATATAGTAACACGTGTGAATTCATTCATAATTTAATAAATATATGATATCCCATGTTCTAAGGTATTTCATTCTTCCTTTGACAACATATCATTGCTTCCTCATTTGTTAATGAAAAGTGTTCCCAATTTCTATGTAATGTGTAAATATCCTGGATATTTGATAACTAGGAAACATATAATTAACTTGAATTTCTAATTTCTCAGAGGTGGTAATGTAGATCATGGTAGTACACATGTGGATATAAATTATAATATCTTGATATAAAAAAGGATGAAATTTTTAGAACAAAATCCTCAATATGAGAGAACGAAAAATTCCAAAAAAATGGTGGCTTAAGTTAATTTAATTTTATCACATTCAATAAATCATGTAGACCAAGGCAATAATGAAATCTAGCTTTAAATCACTTTCATTTATCTACTACAAAATAATATAAGGCCCATACAAAATAACGTTATTCTTATAATGTAGCCAACATTTAATTATTTTAAAATCCAAGTAGAGAAAAAATCAACATAAATTTATTCATACGGGAGGAACCTTATATTATAGCCATGAAGATATTTTTATTTAAATTGATTGAACTTGTTAATTTATAATGAACTTGCACATTGTCGAGTGTAAACTGTTTAACAACAAATATCCTTTGCAAGGATCCTTCTGTGCATATATTTACAACTACAGAAATTAAAAGAACAATGAAATAAACTTTGGAAAATAAATTCAATAAGTTTTATATTGCAAGCCACTTCGAGGGGGAAACCTCCTTTGAGAAAGCTAAATACAATAACATTCATGGATACATTTATTGGCCTAAGCACTCATTAATATAATAGTTCTATTATATAAATTACTACTACCCATGCATGTGGGATAATACTTAATAGCTTACAGGATGACTTACAAAGCATACTCGTCTATCACATATATTACATTACTAATGCAAAGAGAAAGGTAGACAAATGGTCTTAATATCCCCTCCCCCCTTAAAAAAGCTTTGTCATCAAATCTTTAATTATGGGAACTGTTTCTGAAAATCGAGAAGGGGCTCCCAAGTTGCATCTTCTGGTTGTATGCCATGCCACTCGATCAAGACCTTGGTGATAGAGTAGTTGCAAAGTTGGCTAGAGCACTTATTGAGAATTGCATAAGTATCAACAATGATGGATCCTTCATTGTCGAGCTTCGATAGTACTATTTGTGCCATAATGTGTTGGCCCAGAAATTTCTTCAAAAAAGAGACATGAAAGACATGATGAACTTGCGAGATAAGTGGAAGCTTAAGCTTGTATGCAGTGGCACAGTGGAGAACTTTTTAGGGTCAATAAAACTTAGGGGGAAATATTTTAATGTCATTTCAGTTTCAGAGAAGTTTGTTTGTACGATTATAAGCATAGGAAAACCATACCCACATGCTGAAATTTGTGCTCCGAGTGGTGTTGATCTGCTTGTTTCATATGGTTTTGTGCCATGTAGAGATTGACCCGAAGATTGTAGAGAATTTTATCCTATTGGATGAGGGTAGTGTCAAAAACCTAGACTGCAGAACTGCAAAGAGTGTAAGGGACAAGAGGTGGTGGCGGTTGGCCATAGGATGTTTCACAAAGATTCATTTTTGTGGAGTTGTGATATGAGGTGTTATACCACCATTCAGCAAGAGGTATACACTTGATCCAATGTTGCTAGTGCTCAAAGCTAAAACATCAAAGGAATGTTTCCAAACATTTGTTAAAAAATTTAGTTTGACCATCCATTTGTGGGTGATATACTGAACTCATCCTCAATTGGGTACCTATCCTACAAAATAATTCTATGCAAAAATTGTTGGTGAAAGCAGCATCATAGTCTGAGACAATAAGAGGTTAGGATACCATGGAGGAAGAAGATTTGGTCAATGAATAGTTGTGTAATGGTTGAGGTCATATATGTGTGGGATAAGGAACAAAAATGGTCAGACTTGGAGAGGCGGTCCACTATGAGCAGGATTACTAACTTTCCCCTAGATTTAGGAATCCCTTTAATGAAGGTCATGGAAATATTAGTCCAGATCTAGGTTAGAGTGGGTAATGATTGTAACAAACCTGGGGTTGCAATTGTTTCAACCTTGTTTCTTTGACATGTATCACATTCCGCCACAAACTATTCGATGTATGCCTTCATTCCCTACCAAAATAAATTTTTACGAACCCGCTCATAGGTTTTTAAAAAACCTGAGTGACCGGAAGGTGAAGAAGCATGTAATTCGAGAATAATTACATGATGAATCTCAAATTTAGATGGTAACACCAAGTTCCCTTTATACTGCAAATAGGTGTCATCCCAAGAGTAGTGTGGGGATGAGATAGGATCATATGTAAATTTTTTGATGAGGCGTTATAGGTTTGGCTCTTTATTCCACTCTTGTTGGAGTTTTGGAAGCCATTCAGTTATGGGCACATATATATTACACATAGAGAGACTTGATCCTTGAAAGTGCAAGAGAGAGCATCGACAACCACATTGTCTTTTCCTTTCTTATAAGTAATCTCATAATCATACCCTATAATCTTGGAGACCTGCTTTTATTGATCAGGAGATGAGACCCTTTGTTTAGAAAAATACTTAAAACTATGATGATCTTTCTTGATGCAAAAATGCCTTCCTAACAAGTATGGCCACTTCTATATTGCATTCGAAATTGCCATCATCTCCTTCTCATAGATAAAAATGACTAAATTCTTTCACGAGAGATATTTTCTAGTGAAGGAAAGTGGGTGACCTTCCTAGAGGAGAAAAACACCAAGGCCATTTCCATAAACATCACTTTCGATGATGAAAGCCTTGGGGGGAAATTAGGCATGGCTAAGAAAAGTGTACTGCACATAGCTTATTTTAAGGCCTCAAACACCTCTTTAGTCGCCTCATTCCATGAAAAAAGCATCGTTTTTCAACATGGATGTCAATGGCATTGTGATTTTACCATAATATTGAACAAATTTTCTGTAGTAGCCTATGAGACCCAAGAATCCACGAAGGCTTCAGAGTGTTTTGGGGATTAGAAAAATTTGCATGATATTTATTTTATCTGGGTCCACATGGACAACCTCCATAGAGACAATATGTCCCATATATTCAACTTCAATTTGGCCATAGGAGGACTTGGAGTGTTTGGGGCACAGTTGATTGTTTGAGAGAAGCTGTAATGCCCTATCAATGACTTGTAGATGATCAACCCAATTTTGAGTATAGATCAAGATGTCATCAAAGAATACCAGGATTAAACGCTGAAGGAAGGGCCTAAAAAACCTTATTCATCAAGCCTTGGAATTTCAATGGGGCATTGGTAAGCCCAAATAGAATGACTAAAAATTCATAGTGACCATCATGAGTGTGGAAGGATGTATTTGAAATATCTTCCTCGTGAAGGAAACACTCGTGCTAACCTAAGAGGAGATATAATTTGGAGAAAAAATGAGTTCCATGAATTTCATCTAGAATCTCATCAATCACTGGAATAGGGAACTTGTCCTTGATAGTGAAATTGTTGAGCTATGTGAAATCAATACAAAGATGCCATGAGCCATCCTTTTTGTGGACAAGTAAAACTAGGGATGAATACGAGATGGTTCTAGGGTGAATGACTCCCTCCTTGAGAAGTTCCTGAACGAGTTTTTCAATTTATGCCTTTTGTAAAAAGTATACCTATAGGGCCAAATGTTGGGAGGAGAACTTCCTGGGAGGAGATTAATATGATGATCTTCTGGGTGTGAAGTTGGCAATATGTTGTGCTTGGAAAAGACAGAAGCTCTGATACCATATGTGAGGATCCTTATGCATAGATTTACAACAATAGAAAATAAAAGAAAAATGAAATAAACTTTGGAAAATAACTTCATTAAATTTTATATCATAGGCCACTTCGAGGGGGAAACCTCCTTTGATCAAGCTCAATACAATAATATTCATGGATACATTTCTTGGCATAAGCATTCCTTAATATACTAGTTCTATTTTATAAATTACTACTACCCATACATGTGGGATAATACTTAATAGCTTACGGGACGTGTCACACCCCATATTTACATTAGTTTTGATGGCAATACATCATCATTATTTTGTTGTACTTTCTTGGATGATTGTACACCTTGCTTGTTGTATGTGATGATTTTGTAAGGTTGAAGAATTTGTTACATTGATGTACCTTGTATCATTTCGGTGTTGGAAATAGTTATTGTCATGATTTTTTGATTTATCCATCTTATCGTTGCAATAGCGGTTGTAGACTATAACGTTGAGTTAATCATTTCAAGGAAATATAGGTAAGTTGATTGTTTGTTTGATAAATTCATTGACCGTGATTGAATTTAAATGTTTGGATGTTGGAAACCATGATACTCACATGGAGCTTGGCATGAGGTAAGGTTATGTTGTTTTGTTAAGTCTTGTTGGTCATTGACCACAAAAAAGTTTGAAAACGTTAAATTGTTTTCTTAAAGGTATTCGACCATGGAAAGGGTGGAAAATTTTATTGTTTTATTCAATAAAATGGCCTAAAACCATGTGGTAGGGCATTTAGATTGTTTAAGTTTGTAAATATCCAAGCCCTCGACCATATCATAACCATTTACAAAGGTTATTGTTTGATTTTATTTTTAAAGGTCGTCGACCTTACAATAACAATATTACATTTAAAAGGAAATAACATTGGCCCATTGGTCATAGACCGACCACCATGCAAATATGGTAAATTAATTGGGTTTGAATATGTCTTCGACCGCTCGGGAACCACCATGCAAGTGAAAGGATAAATTAGAGCAAGTTTATCCATGCCACTACGTGGCACCTACAAAATTTAATGCATTTATTTTTAGTACTCCATTTTTTTTCTGGAGTGGGGAAGCTTCTCGAAGAATCTTTGACATGTAAAGGGGTTTTCATTTTTATCATTGCTTAATATTCTTCGAGCACCCTTTTAGAGTTGTGCACAAAAAGTTGAGGGGTTGTTTATATTTTTGTGTGGTCTGCTTTGCTAAAAACAACATGTGGATATTCTTGGATTCAATGATGTCAAGATTGTATAAATCTAGAAAAGCTAAGGAGGTTTTGTTTTATTTGATTTTCTTAAATACATTGGCAAGGAAGATAGTGGGAAAATTTGAAGAGATTATTACAGTCACAGGCATGGATTTTTAACTCATATTTTGTTGTTATTTTGTGAGATAAAGAATATTATGGGGTTATTTTGTTTTCTCAAAATCTGGAATGAGTTTTATTTGAAAGTTTTATTTTAAACCTGTGGAAGAATACACAAAAGAATGGAAATATGGATTAATTTGATAGCTAAGATTATTGGGTTTCTGGTTTATTCGTTTTGAATAAGAAATCATAGTCTTTGCACTTTGTTTGGTAAGCAGTAGTTTATGGGTTCCCGAGGAAAATTAGAAATGGGTTTCACTGCATGATTCGTTTTGGGTGAATAAACTGTATATGACTTTCTTCTTTCATATTTTACTTGTTGAAGGTAATAATATGTGGTTTTCGATAAGTAGGTATTGGGTATCGTTGTATAATTTTTGCAGTTTTATTATTGATTATAGAGGTGGATCTTGGATCGATTTCATAGTTGTGAAGGAATAATTTGTAAATTGTTAGTGTAATGTAAAGTGGGGTTCGAACTTATTGTTAATGAAATAGTTAAAAATAATAACTCTCTCTCTTTCTTGCAACATACTTGACTTTTGGGTTTTCTGGTTGGAGACAGACTTATTTAAGAAAGATTGTTATTATGTGTTTCTGGGTTCCATGGTATTGTATGGAAAAAATTGTTTCCTGAAAAATTGTTTCCTAGTTATGTTGAAATTTTGTGTAACGTCCAAAGAACCCTGTGTTCCGGTAAAATGAAGTTTTATTTTACCCTCTTGCGGGTTTTAGAAGATATCGGTTGATTAAACTCATTTTGATATTATTTGTTGGATTATTTGATATGAGTTTAGTGGATTGATGTTGAATTTTTACTAGTATCCTAACTGTAAATTTTAGTTAGGGTAGACCCTTGTGAGAATTATGTGTATATTACGTTATGGTTAGTATGAAATTTCTTACTTCATTATAGGTTGTTGTAGGTTGGTTGTTTCAGCCCTATACGAACTCGTTAGTGAGTTATAAAGGTTAAGAGTATTGGTGACTCTCCTTCATAGACTGTTACAAAGATAAATCATCTTGTTATTTTCTTAACTAATTGAATCTAAGCTAGAAGCAGTTAGAGAAACATTTGCAATATAGGATTTGTTTGAATGATTATGTTCTAAATGTCTATTTACTTTCCTGGCGTTGTTCTCACTGAAATATGGAATGGTAAATTATTAGCTGCAAAGACTTTCTAAGTTAGTGTTGACATGTGAAATTGCGTAATGATTAATGTGATTTATTGCATATCCAATCCATGTAATCTTAAATGTTGATAATGGTAATGATACTTATTATCATTGTAACAGTTGTATAAGGAAGTTACTAATTTGTGTAAAAAGGAATTAAGTGAATCTTCATGTTTAAATAACACTTAGGTTAGATCATTATGAAAGAAATTGTCTTAAAATGAATAGTCAAATTTGTTACTCCTTATTAAAAGGGTATGAGGACTTGTTGTTTGAGAAAAAAGACTAATGAGTTGCTTAAAGGTTTCTTAATTAATCTAATGTATGTTCATTAGATAGAAGTACACTTGGGAGGAATGATGACTTCTTTCATTATAAAATTAAATAGATATGCAATTAATTTAGCTATGGAATTAAGAGTAATTCTTAACTAGCCTTATCATGTTCATTTAGTTCGTAATATAACAACATGAATGTGAATTTTTAATTCATGTCAGTTCATTGAACTGACTATGTATACAATTTTATTTATCTTATAGCATACATGACAGAGTAAATATTATGAAGTGCTATATTGGATTGGTTTACGCACGATTCATCATGTGATGCTTATTATTATCTGATTCAAAAATTGATAATGATTGTAATTTTATTTTTTAATTGTGAAAGTATTACTTCACAAATTGTAACAAGGAAAATTTTCCTAATGAACTTACTGATTATGTTTCGATATAAATTTCATAATTTTGTACTAGTGGTATTAATTATCAATTTAATAATATTTATTTGGATCATTATTATTGCGAAAAGTAAAATTTTTGTACTGTTGTTTCACAAAAGAGAATTTATTATAATTTAAGCTATAAAATGTTATTATAACTGCTTTTATGATGTCATTATGATTAATATTTATGTTTGATAAAAACATAGTTAACATCAAAACAACATGATGAAACAAGGAAATATAACATTGTACTTACAAAGTATAAGTATGTTAATATGACATATATGTTTCCGTAGTTCACCAAAAATGAACATGATGATATGTATCATTTTATAATCTATAAACAAAAGGAACATAACGCTATCTTATGACATCGATAACCCTATATGTTCATGATAATTTTATTCATTATGAAGAAGATAATTGTTTCTAAAGAACCTTAGCGGATAAATAAAAACTTTGTTAGTAAACAAAGTATGAAAGGTACATTATAATCATTATGGGATATAGTACGGATGTACTTAATTAACTTGGATATACTAAAATAAATCAATGATGATATATGATTATAAGTACTATCTATCCTAAGTTATAATTGGATCATCTTTATGTTTAATGGATTTAATCATATCATCGTAGAATGACATAGTTTACCTTACGACAATGCAGTACGGGGTACTTATACTAGTCAGTGACTCGATGAGTTACTGTATACCTCTATTGTGAAATGGATAACATAAGAAATTTAGAATAACCTATCTCTAGGATGAAAGCATAACGAAATACCAATGAAGGGTTGGTATTATGAAATGAAATTCATGTCATATAAACCTTGTTCATGTTAGCTCAGGATGGCTATGGGGAGGATAATGTACACCTAATTACATAGGTAATTATATGAGCATTTCCTTTCTCGTAGGGATCGTAAGATGGATTCATGTGACCCAAATATTGAATCATGATCTCGGAAACTTCAAAAAGTAAATTTAAATTATAATCAATGAAAATGAATCCTGATAAATATCTCAAGACATTTGTGCGGTGAAGTGAAGACAGGTTTTGTAGGCTTCTGTGCAGTCTTGAAATTGTCTTGCTAACGCAATTCCAGATAACTATGGCCATTTTAATGAAAATTATTGATTGCATTGTTTGATCACCATTTCTTCTTTTAGCAGTGTTTTGAGTTAGATGGAGGTTACTTCTGTGAGTTTTCAGTTGAAACTAAGAAGATGTGCAAGATCTCAAAACCTAGAAAAGGGTTTAAATAAATGTATACAATGTATACATGCTCATGTAGAGTGATTAAGGGAGATCGGAAAAGATCTAGGACCCTTACAATTACACATGGTTAATGTATGTTGTCAAGGTGGATTCTGGAATACTAATAATGATGGATTACTTTGTAATGAGCTAAGTAATAATGATATTCATTGCAATTTATTGTGTTGGTTTTTATGTGTTGCATGATAAAAATCATTAAAGGCATAAAAAGGTATTTAAGGGTTCTGTATTAAAAAATTCCCATAATTTTTTGAAGTATAACAAGGGTGTTATAAGACAACTTACAGAGCATACATGTTTGTTGCATCTGTTACATTACTAATACAAGGAGAAAGGTAAGACGAAGAGTCTTAACATCCTTAACTTACTTCTTTTATTGATGAGAAAAATAATATGGAAGGGGAGATAATAAGATATCTTAAAGATAAAGGGATCGACACTCATTTAAAACCTCAAATAGAGAGTTTCAAAGAGATTAGGAGTTCATGACTCACTTTTCTTTACATTTTACATCCATTCTATGCCAACTAGTGTTATATTATTGTAGCTTTCTCTATAATGATTTACCCTTGTTATTTAGATTATTTTCCTATCCTCTAATCATTAATTAAATATTAATTCATCCATCTAACATTCACCCAAATGCATTTCTCATTATTTAACATTAATTTCCATAATGTATATAAGGAAATTCAAAGGAGGAGGTGAGTATTCTAGGGACACTATTAGATAATGAACATCATTCTTACTTTATATATTTACATCTTGTTTTTCTGATATATTTCTTCTTCCTCTCTAATTTTTAAGGACTATATATTCCTTGCATATTTAATTCATTTTTAAAAATTGATTAGTGGAGATTATTTTATGTACAGTCACTTTCCTAATGTAGTATATCCCTCTTTCCTTCAATTAATGAATATATCATTATGAAACTACATTTTTTTATTAGATAGGGTAAAAAGAAGGGATGGGCTCCCAGAGGCTAAGTACAAAAAGATTACATTGTGATAGTACTAAAGAGAGACAAAAAGAGGAATAAGACCCTAGGAGTTAATCAGAATTAACTCCAAAATAGATAAGGAGGTCCAAGAAAAAACAAATAGAAGAGACCTAAACCATTAAACAAAAAGAAACAAAGAAAGTTCCCCGAAAGTCCGCAGACAGTTCAGGAGAAGTTCCTTTAGTTAAATTTACTATTGTTGGAGGGTTTAACCTCCCTGATCTCATATTTCCTGTTGGGTTCAGTATTCAGCTTCTTCTGGGGGGCTCCTCGATGTCATCTTCCTCAGAATTCTCCTCATCTTCCTCTTCATCAAAACTGGTCCACCTCCTTTTTCACTTCTTTTTTTCCATAGCTTCCAGACGAGCACCCAAATCCCAAACCAGAGTGTCCAACTACTTGATATCCCCTCTAATGTTCTTATGAGCCAAGCATATTTGTTTGGTGGCTTCAATACTATCAATCATGCCCTTCCTCACCACCGAGTTAGTCTCTTCCAAGACCTGAACCACCATTTCCAAATAGTGCACTTTGTTCTTCCACATCTTGAGATAATTCTCTCCTTCCGGAGACACTTTATCCTTACCCTTTGATGAACCAACTTCCTTATTTTCCATCCCTTCCACATTCTTCCCCTCTCCCATCTGCTTAGTACCTAGATTACCCTCCCTCATATTGGAAAGACACTCATCCAAGGTAATATCCTCCTCATTCTCAATTTGGGGCATAGGTTTATCTCGGACCGGTTTCTCATTTCGAAAAAGGAGAAGAATGATATCCTCGTGGATGGGGGACTCCATCTTACTCCATTGGAAATCCTTCACTGAGGTGGTCAGAGACATAAATAAAAAGAAGGGAATACTAAGCATTTTCTTGTGTCTGAACATATTTAGAAAGGACAAGTGGTGAGTATATATCTTGTGATACTTACCTTCTAGGGTAAAATACTTCATAATGTGTAGATAGACCTCCCTCCACACCCTAGGAATGTAGGAACGATAAATGCCATCAGTGAAGTAATGGACGGTTTCCTTACCCATAAAGAAAGTATTGATTTTGTACTCCCTCTGATTCTTATCCTTAAATATTTTCAGACCTTCCATGTCCATGCCAATTATACGAGTAATGGCCTCCTCCAACATCTCAATTTCCATGCCCAGAATCACCACCTTCCCCTCTTTCCATGTCAGCCCGAACTCCATAGTTAGCGAGGAATCATGCCCTTGGAGCCTAGTAATAAATTTCTTGAAACCACCAAATCCTAAATAGGTGCCGCATAGATTTATCATCCACAATACGCCCATGACTAGATGGCTCAACTATGGTTCTATCTCCGCCCATGATGGCCAAAAAATTTACTCCAATGCTCAGCTTGTTGAAACCTGTAAATTTTGATATTAGACTTGCCTTTCCAAGAATAGCTAAAACCAGACTTGTTTTTGCAATTTTGGAAAATGAGTTCTCCCTCACACGGCTTAAGGTGAAGTCCTTACAATTTTTCATGATTAATAAGATCATTAATAGACACATGTATGCCATCACCTTTTTGCCACACTTTGAAATCATTACTTTGAACTCCCTCATTTGCAAATCTATTCGTAGAAGTATTGCTGATGCAAGGGATATGAGTGATGATGTAGGAATCAAATCTTTTAAGATGCTCTTTAATATAATGAGTAATATTACCCAAAGCCCAATTATGGGAACTAGTCTTGCTAATGGCATTTAAAATGAGAAGAGAGTACTCCTCAATAAGAATGTGTTTAATTCCTTTTTTCCTTAGCAAGAATGACACCCCAGAGAAGAGCATGGGCTTCATCCAAATTATTACTCTGAGTCCCCAAAGGTCCTGCATAGGCAAGGATCCAGTCCCCATTATGGTCCCTAATTATGCCTCTTCTACCTGCCAGACAAGGGTTGCCTTTTGAATCCCCATCAAAATTAAGTTTGACCTTTCCCCTTTTTGGTTTAGACCACTTAATGATAGTGGACATGAATCTGACTTGAGGCAGATTGAAGGTGAACTATTTGAGAACTTCCTCTTCTTTGCTAGAACAAGTATTTTTAGTCTTCACCTTAATGAGATTGGAGTTCTCTTTAATAGAGGAAATCAAACAAACACTGAACTTTCTGATATTAGCTTTCTGATTTCTGAAGATGAGAGCATTCCTTTCCTTCCATAAACTCTAGATGAAGTGGGGAAGGGCCATTTTCTAGGTAGCAATAAGAAAGGGGTACCTGAAAGGACAATCCCATTGTAACCAACATTCCTCAATGGAGTTAGGGCAGACCCATTGCACTTTGAAAAGCTCCAACACCTTGGAAAACACCGCTTAAGCGAAGGGGCAAGAGATGAGGAGGTGGTTGACACTTTCCTCCTCTTTTTTACAAAGCACACATCTGTTGGGGAGGAACATCCCACATTTCCTCAAATTATCCATAGTGAGGATTTTGTTCCGAGCGGCCAACCAAAAGAAAATGTTAACTTTAGATAAAAGGTCCTTTACCCAAAGTTTTCCCCAATAATATTTTTGGATAGAATTCTTTAAATTTAGGAGGTATGCATATTTGACAGAGAAATTTCCAGAATCCTCTTCCTTCCGTATAATAGAGTCCTCATTCTGTTGGAAGAATGGAATATAGAAGCTCTTTAAATAAGAGTTGAGATTATCAAAAAATTGATTGTCCCCAATGAAATTGGGAGGGGATGCACATTCTCCCAAAAAACATGATTATTGGAGAAGTTCCAATAATATCTAACCCAAACTTTTCCATTGTATTCATAGAACTATGCCACAATTCTCCCAGGTTCTTCCTCCATTAACGATTTATCAGAAAGCCAACAATCCCTCCAAAAGTGAATTCTATCACCTATCCAGATATTCCATTTAATACTTCTTCTCAGGATCTCCCTAGAAGAGAGAAAATAATTCCAAAAGAAGGATCCCCTTGGGATATTAACCTGCAAAAAGAAAGTCTCTATTCTGTCACTATTCCTTAAATATTTCCTTTTGATGATATCAATCCAAAGGCCTTCTTCCTTTATCACTCTCCAACCAACTTTAGCCACAAGTGCTTCATTCATGAGTATCATATTCTTTAATGTCATATCTAATAATGAAACTACATTGATTTTCATTTTCATTTTCATTTTTTTTATGTCATATCTACTTTTTTAAATTTAATTTCCATCAATTATTTTCTTTGAACTTTTTTTCCCCATACATTATGACATATGATGTATCTAAAATTGTAACCTAAATTATAATGGGGCTTACTATAAATAACCTATGACTCAATGACATATAACCACTATATAGCATAAAAATATAGATATCACTCTAAATACAGTTGTATCACCCCACTAGTTTACTACACAAAAAGGGAAATTCATGACAACATAACCAAAATATTGGACTATTTTCATAATCTGTCATGTTTGAGAAAATTTTTGATACCCAACATGACCCCACCAATTTTGTTTGAAAAAATGGGTATGTTATTTTTTATTATCCCTACCTGGTCTAAGTTTTCAATTGTGATTGCTAGGTTGTGTGTTTTTTGCATGACCCCGTGACTATTTTATAATTAGTTCTATATCTCAAGATACATTGGAGGGATATTCAATTTGACTGATTTTTGGTTTTCACTTCATAATTATTTTATAATTGAAATAATATCAAGCTAAGATATGTTGCATGGATATTTGATCAATTTGTTTCTATTTGACTGATCACGTGGATTTGATTTGAAACTTTGCATAGTAGTATTTTTTGAAAAAGGAATTTTGACTCAGTAAATTTCATCTTTCTAAGAACTTTGTAACTTTGGAATTCTAAGACCTTATTGTATGCAAATGAGAAGTGGTTCCACAACAATTCCTTTCATCTTTCTATATTGGGGGTATTCTAGATTAGGATAAAAATTAAAACCACACTCAAGATGCAAACCTTATATTATAAGTGAGTGTAAATTTAGAACAAGGAATTCGTTACTCCATGCTCTATAGGAGGTATGTTAGGAATTACAATATTTAGTGTTCACATATGATGATGGTTAGTCAACATATATTATATTTGTATGTAAGTTTGTTTAGGTTGTTTAAATAAACTTACGTACATGGTTTTTACTTGAGATAAAATAGGAAGTAGTTCCTTGTTTATAGATGTAATATTTTCCTATATACGTATTATTTTTAGATGAATAAAATCTAAGTATTTTTAATATTATTTTTTATTGTAAAACTCTAGCAAAATTCACAAGGTATAGGGTTCCAAATCCTAGACCTAGAATAACATAGTGACATCTAACAAGCTCCCGATTGGAAGATGATGGTAATAAACCAAAAATACGTTTTAAATGAGATAAAGATGAGATAAGATATCCACGATGTTGTTGGGAAATATTTTTAAGGATGAAGATTGAATTCCAAAATATTATAAAGAAAGATCAAGATTTTTCCGAGGATTGTAAGGTACTAATCAATAGATAAATAACATAATAAAAAAGAGATATATACTACCCTATCCTAATGTATGCATGACCACATCCACAACATTAAAATATGAAGGGTAAATTTATTTTACCTAAATTAATTGTGCATTTAATATTGTTATTTGGTTATACTTGTATAACCATTTATTTTGTCTTATTTAAGTTTGTACGTTGCATAGTTGCAACTTATTTGTTTGTATTTGATTATTGTTGCTTCCCAGATGTGTTTTAGAAGTTGTTGTGATTTTAGTTGTACCTGTGCAAACTTACCTTTGTTTGCGCATGACTGTTTAATTTCTATAGGAATTGCAACCCATCTATTGTAAATTTATTTTGATGATTAATAAAATATTCCAGGCTTCTGTCCCTATTTTACATTTGGTACAAGAGCAGAAATCTGGACTTGTGATAGATAAGGTTGGAGAGAGAGAGAGAGAGAGAGAGAGAGAGAGAGGAGCTTGGAGAAGCATTTGCAGCAATTGAAAGCTTGTGCATCCTCCTGCAACTTCCCAGCCCCATCCCTGCCTCCATACAACCTCCTGTTTGATATCCACGTAAACGTAAAGAATTTCTTTTTGCCTTGGTGCCCTCTGCACCAAGAAAATTTGCTTCCTAGCACTCAAAAAAGTAAAAAATATATATTCTACCCCATTAGGGGTTTTTTCACTAAAATTTTGTGACACTATTAGTCACAGCTAACAGTAGGATGCAGCACCACATTTAGAGGTGTCCCCCCACCAACTCCTGACCGAGTTGTAGAGATCATCACCAAGCCACAAAGCAAGTTTCATTGGATTTTGAGCCTTAGTTGAGTTTTATTGGGACTCCATCGAGCCACATTCCCTGAATTGAGTCGTGGGTCTCGGGGAAGCACTGTTTGGAGGTTAGACTTAAAGATTACTAACGATCTCATAAACCTTGACGTGTTTTCATTGAAGCAACTGAGTTTTTTGCATTGATGCAACCTAGTTTTTGCATTTTCAATGAGTCTTAATTAAATTGGAGAGCTCCCATCTACCTCCAAACCCTGCAAAATCAAATCAAATCAAGAGGAGATCCATACATAGTGGAATCATAGGCATTAATATTCAAATGCAGACCTACATAATACACAAAAAAACGAACAAATAACAATCAAAAGAAGCCACACATAGCGAGTTTTGAAGTGACATATATCTGAACCTGCATCCTGCATACAAAGTGTGAAAAAAAATATAGAGGCATATAATTCATCGTAGGCCCTCAACAAAACAAAACGGTGAAAACAAAAACATTCGAAGCAAAAAACAACAAGGGTAAAAAAAATCTAGAGGAGATACTTTGCAAAAGAAAAGTGAGATCCGAGTTCTGCGGAAAACCTAATTCATTCCCCACTCTATAGGTGCCATGTGGACTCCATCCTCAAGCCACGTCAACCACCATGTAAATAGCTAGGACATTTTTTCAAAAAGGTTAGTCCTGTTTGGCAGAATTTAAATATTATATGCTTTTTTTTAGCATAAGCGCTATAGGTGCTAGGTTGGTTAGAAGGAAGGAATTAGGTGTTAGAGGTTCTTGGGTCGACCCCCACATAAACCAAAATTTTAAAACAATTTTTAAATAAAGAGGATCCCCCAAATATGGCGGCATAAATAGCCCAAAAACCACATCTAAAACCTTAGTTATAGCTAAACAGACCACTAAAAATAGCGAGAAAAACCCTAAAAAAGGGTCAATTTTTTTCTTCCATTCTGTATATTTTTTCATTTTGGGCAACTTTTTCCAAAGGAAGGCTACCTAAAAACTTCATTTTGAGCTATTTTTTTACAGTCGCTTTCTCAGAGAGTCGTATTAGGCTCTGGAGGCCACTAGGGCCCCGAAAAACATTTTTTTTTGCTTGTCATTCAATTTTTCAAATTTTTTGAATGTAATTGTATACTTTAGTGTATTATACTAGTTTGTAGGTTGCCATAGTCAACCGAAAACATTGTAACTACTCATAAACTAGAAGAAAATTGTAATAAAGATAGTGAAATTGTGTTCTAAGACACTCATGATATCCTAGATCTCATTCACAGCATTCGGTGTAAACAGTGCCTTTGGGAAACGCTTACAAGTAAATTCATCACGAATAATACTAAACTTAACACCTAATATAGCTGCAACAATGTCGTCTGAGCATCGACCCTTTAAATCAACGGGGAGTAATAAGGACACAGTGCACACACTATGAGCCATCCCATCCATCTGTGAATGATTCCTCAACATAAATCCGGACTGAGAAATTATCCAAGTATATAGCGAAGTTACACGCACATATGAGGATATTTATTTGAGCCAGTGTCAATAATTGCATAGACCCCTTTCAGTACTATCTTGGTACCATGTATTGAATTCTTTCATGTACATTAACGCCTCTTTCACGTACCATCAGGTATATCGAAAGGGAGAGCTTCTTCCACGTACCGATGGGTATATCGGAAGAGTGCGTGTATAGAAAGGTTCGGTATATCGGACTGACAATATATAGATTGGGAGACCTTATACCTGGAGTGATAAGAGCCTAACAGGGATGTCAGTGGATTTTTCAAAATGGAAAAAAATGCCCCCAAATTATTTCTTCTAGATTCACAACTACCCAGAGGAAACAACTATGCTGCATGGAAGACAAAAATCAAGACACCAATTGAGTTTGAAGAGATCTGGCCTGTTGTGAATGGTACTCTGACCAGATCAACTACTGATACAACACAACAATGAAAGTTTGATAGATCAGATCAGAAGGCCAAGCTCATCATCTTGTTTGGAGTGTCTGACGATGTGCAACCCCACATTTAAGATGCCAAAACATCCAAAGAAGCATTGGATAAGTTGAGCATGATGTATGAGGTAAAAAATAAGAATGTTATACTGAATTTACAGAGTTAGTTACATACATCGAAGTTTAAGCAAAATCAGAAAATAAAGCTTTCTTGAGAAGAGTTGCAGAGTTGAGGGTTTCACTTCTAGCCCTGTGAGAAGTGGTCACTGATGAAGCTCTCATTCCCATTGTTATGAGATCTCTCCCTCCTTCATACTGAATTTTTGTGACAACCCTAAACTTGTCAGATACAACAGTTAGTTTTGACAAGCTGGTAAACATACTGCAACAAGATGAAGCCTTGTATAATAAGGATGATGAAAAAGATAATTCACTTTCTTATCAGCAAAAATGGAAAGGAAAAGGAAAAGGAAAATCTAATTCCTATCAAAAGTCCCAATATCAGAATCATAATCAACAAGGGGATAAAAAATAGAAGAAGAAATGTCCAATCTGCAAAAGAGGACATGAATTGAAAGATTATTGGTATAATACTTACATGAAAGTTTCATCAAGAAAATATAGACCTCAACACTGACAATCTCACAAGGGACATACAAACTACAATCAAGGGAAGAAAAAGGGGAACTGGAAAAGAAGACCCCATCAGCAAGGAAATATTGCTGAGTAAGAAGAACATTCAGAAACTGAAGACTACTTGTACACTTCTCAATCAAGTGAACCATCTGCATCATCTAGTGATGTTTGGTACATTGATTCAGGATCCACTCAACACATGAATGACCACAGATACTTGTTTACTTTAATGAGGGACACACCTTCGAAAAACCATGTTTCGTTAGGTGATGCTTCTTCATACACAATACATGGATTGGGAACATTTCTCTACCCCTTGGTTCATGTAATTGTATATTATCAGATGTACCATATGTCATTGGGTTGACTAAAAATATGCTATGAGTTAGTCAACTCCTAGATCACAACTTGAAAATTGACTTTGATAGTCATTCCAGCAAGAAAATGTGTCTAATTTGAGACAAATCAAGAGGCTCGAAAATAGTTACAAAATCCTCCAATGTGGGAGGTATGTTCCAGCTTGATTTTGTTCACAGAGAAGATCAGGCACTTATGGCTAAGAACTCTACCTTTGCACAGTTGTGGTATCAGAGACTTGGTCATATAAGTTTCAAGTATCTTGAGACACTTCGTTAGTGTAATATGGTAAATGGTTTACCATCTCTTCAGAAGGATACAGATAAATGTCCTCACTGCCTTACAGGAAAATAACATAGAGTTTCATTCCAGAAAAGTACGTATCGAGCTCATGGTAAGCTTGATCTGGTTCATACTAATCTTTGCGGTCTTATACAACCAAGTCATTCTAGGTTCCAATACTTCATGCTTTGTGTTGATGATTATTGGAGAAAAATGTGGATATACTGTCTTCGCAAGAAAAGTGAAGCTTTTGAAAAATTCAAGAAGTTCAAAGTGGTTGTTGAGAATGAAACTGGTCGTCACATCATAACTCTCTACTCAGATTGAGGGGGGGAATTCACCAGTAATGAGTTCAAGAAATACCTACAATCTCATAGGATTCATCGAAAAATTCCTCCTCCACACACACCACAGTGAAATGGGGTTGTTGAGAGAAGAAATTGTACTATCATGGAAATGGTGTAATGCATGATCGATGATTATGGACTGGCAAGGAAATTCTGGGCAGAAGAAACAAAAACAATAATGTATTTGTTGAACAAAGTTCCCACAGTTACTCTTGACAGAGTAACACCACAAGAAGCATGGTAAAAAAGGAAGCCATCTATTGCACACCTCAGAGTATTCATGTGCAAAGAAAGTATGCATATACCCAAGCAGAAAAGAAATAAGTTAGATATGAAATCACAAAAAATCATCTTCATTGGGTATAGTGAAGAGAATATTGGGTAAAAATTGATGGATCCGAAGACCAGGAAAGTCTACACCAACAGAGATGTTGAGTTCTTTGAGAATAAGGAAGCAGAGTCTCCTTCTCCAGACTCACTTGATGTAAATTTTTCACTAGTTATAAAAATTGAAGGTGATGTTCCCAATGATGATGAAAGTGATTATGGGGATGATGGTGATGATCAGATAGAACCATGACCCACATGAATAGTACAGTGTATGCCCAAGTGGTATACTATCATGTTACAAGATGTAAGAATGGATGCTCCACCAGATACATCCACCACTGGACCATGGACTCACAGTAAAGCAAGAGAAGAAGTAAACTTTTCTTTTATGAGTAGAGTTATTGAATTGAATTAACCCTCTACATTATAGGAATCCCTACAGTAAAAATCTTGGAAAGATGCCATGGATGTTGAGTATAACTCAGTGATGAAAAACAACACTTGGTAGCTTGTTGATCTTCCACCAAGGAAGAAACCCATTGGATGCATATGGATATTCAGAACAAATTACAAGACAGATGGGACCAAAGAAAATTATAAAGAGAGACTAGTAGAAAAGGGGTATGCACAAAAATAAGGCATTGACTACGAGGAGACATTTGATCCCACAGGTAAGATCAAAATGATCGGGATGATCTTTTCTCTAGCTGCATAGTTTGGTTGGAAATTCCATCAGATGGATGTAAAAATTTCCTTCCTGAATGGAGATTTACAAGAAGAATTCTACATGACTCAACCTGAGGGATATGTTGTACCTGGTCAAGAAGCAAAGGTATGTAGACTCAGGAAATATTTGTATGGTCTCAAATAGGCACCCTGAGCATGGTACATAAAAATTAATGAGCATCTCGTACAACATGGATTTGTTAGAAATCCATATGATCACAATCTATACCTCAAAAAGAAAGGGGGGGTGGGAGATTGTGATTGTCATTGTCTATGTTGACGATCTAGTCATCACCTTCAGTTCAGTGAGGATGATTGATGCGAAAAATAAATATCTTAAACGATCGTTTGACATGACAACCCATCTATTGTAAATTGATTTTGCTGATTAATAAAATATTCTAGGCTTCTATCCCTATTTTACAATGAAAATAAATAAAAAGAGAGGTTAGAGATACTTACATGCATGAAGGAACCATTTGCATGATAAATTCTCCTAGGATTGAGAACACCTTATGAGAGAGAGTTGATGTGGGGGAATAAAAATAGTTATAATACATGGGGGATTCACTATGTAAACGTATTTCCTATCACGTGAATTCATAGGATACTAAATAATACCCCTATTTCAAAATCTAAATCTCAATATTCTATCATCAACACACCCTCCAAATACAAATTTTCAATTATAAAATATCCCTTATTTAATGATATATCCAAACTACCCTTTTTCCCTCTAACATTTTTAATACCTATTTTTATTTCCACCTCTTCAGTGTTGGATTTATTGTCTTACATTTTCACCGAGTTTAATTATATTTCCATGCAAATCCTTGGTGAAATGTATATCAGACTCAAAATGTACAAACCCTTGATGTGTAATTTCAATTTTATCCTCCTTTATTTTCTATCTATGATTGTCATACTTGTCAAAATTTGATACAATAATATGAAGGTTTGATGTGGTTGCATTATTTTTATTTGAATTTATTTATCTTCATGACATCCATTCCCCTTTAAAAATTGAATCAAATGACGAAAAATATGCATTCTTCTTATTACATGAATTTACATTTTTTTGGGTACAAATTAACAAATTTAGATTAAAAAACACATGGGAATGATTACTTCATTCTAGATAAACCTTTTCGGATGATGGCCTAAGAGACAATCACGAGGACGCTAACTTGTAAGACTTGTAAAGGAAAATTTTGACCATGTGTTAGCCATATGTTTTCTTCTAAATTTATAGTCAAAGAGAAGTTGTCTATCCTAGATTGACTCAAGAAGAGGAGTGCATGGATAACAATCATTATCATTAAGGAACCTATAAATTACATGGTCACTACCCTCTTGTGCATCCCCTAGAATCCTAGTGCTAGGTGGTGTATGTGTGTAAGTATGTATTACATAAGTGGATTAATGTACCAGTTCAACTATGCACTAAATGATGTGAACAATCCCATTAAGGCATTGCAGATAAGAGTGTTACCTTGAAAAGTAGCAATGAAGTAGATTTTTTTTACAAAGGATTTACGAGATAGGGATGTTTGAATACTGTAGTATTGACTTGTATTAGTTCATACAACCCTTGAGTACAAATGGAAATAAATTAAAACCTAGGACCTCTTAATAGGTGAATTGGTGAACGAAATCTATAATAAAACTCGTCTATCAAAATTGTGTCCCTAAAATAATGATCTTCGGAGTAATGTGAAACATGGAATCTATCCCTTTACACTCAATGATAATCCTTTTCATGTTATTAATGACAAGAAAAATTATTCCCTGTGGGAACATGTAATTCAAAAATGTGATCTCCTTACTCACATGAGTCTTATGTGACTCATGTGTGTCTTAAAATGTTTCCAACCAATTATTGAATACATACGTTAGTTACACAAAGGGAATAAATGAAGTGTACTCTAGTGAGTAGAGGTTTAAATGAAAAGGGAAACTTGAATTTGTCCCTCTTACACTTAGGATTCTCCCTCTTAATTTCATGTTAATTCTTTGATTTAATTTAAATTAAATTAAATCTCAATTTCAGAGTACAACTAATGTAAATAATAATACTCTGATGATGAACTACAATAAGATAAAATAAATAAGCATGAAACTATATAGAACCCTAAGAAAGAGAGAGAGGGGGGTGACTTAGCTAATTTCATGTAATCTAGAGATTATCTCGATTGGGAAAATGTTGAAACATACTGGAAACAAATGTCGTCAATACTCACTGGAGGTTTTGGAACTCAGAAATGTGTAGGACAGAGGCTCCCACAGGAGGATAGGAACACTTAGGTTCTAGTGACTAATTAGGGTGGTAGTGTCTACTCAAGTGCTCAGGTTCTGGTCTTTTTTAGAATGGAGGAGCTTCATCGTTGATCCTATTTTTCCACTCTAGTTTTGATCCAATGTCACCAGTCATACCTCTAACCTGTAAAATACATACCTAGTTGCACATACCCATAAACCACATCAAACCTAATAAATAAGATTGAGAATGGGGAGTTAGACTGACCCCGATGGTTATCCTTAGAGTGATCTTAGGACCAAGTGCTACACTACATCTCTGACTCCATGTACTTCTATTTTTATGTGTGTGTAATGATGCCCTAGGTTTACCTTGTGCAAGTTGCACTATGACAGTGAGATAGATCTAAATTGATCCAAGTATGTAAATGTGTGAGATGGAATAGATTTCACTAGTAAAAGCCCAAGCGCACTGACACATCACTCAGCCTAGACTGAGCGCTCACCCGAAGTGTGCAATGGTACTAGGTCCCTCTTTAGGGTTGTTGTTGCAGGATGTTAGTATGATGAAGACTTAAAGCATTCAGATCTATGGCTAATATATCATTCTACAGTACATATTCAGATATGGATATAGAGAATAATAGACTTAAGAGATATCCATGATGAAATAAAGCATGCAAGAACCAATTATACTTATGATTCGACACTCTGATTCAACCAACACATTCCATTTAATTAAACATGATAAACACACAGAAGCTTATTATAATAAATAGTACCAAAGTCTATGCACGCATCAAATTTGGCAACATAACCACACAATAATTCAGTTCTTACATCCCCCACTATGCCACATAATTCTTTCATATTTATAAGGGTGGGGACTTGCCCTTCACTGCTTATCTGATCCCAAAATAGGTCGCATGTTGTTATTAGCCATGCACCGTTACAATAATAGCCACACATGCAAGTGCGCTAACAATAGACTTCTTCTAGTTAACTATCAGTAGTAAATCTATTCTCAGCCTATATCCATGCAAAGTGCTTCATAGCCAATCCTCTCCAAAAATAACCAATGCGTGTCGCGTAAGTTTCTAACCAGTTTGTGTGTTCCGCACGCTATCTCCAAAAATAGCTCCTCATCGTGAAAATGGTTAAGTCCTGAATCTGTCTCTGTCCTCCGCACATGATTCCTTTTTTATCCTTCTGTGCTTTTGAATGTGCTCTACTCTTCCGCGTGAACCTTCCATATGTTCTTTTCTAAGTTCTAGATTTTGTCTGACCAAAATTACCCCACACTAATTGCATTACCGCCCCAATAATGGTTTGTCTCCAAATTGAATCAAAGAATGTGAATAAAGAGATAGAAAGAATTTTGATGAATAAAAGAATTTATTTACCCTGTAATATCTTCTGCTTTAACCTAAGGAATCAATTTTGGATACTCTTCTTTTATTTCTACCTCAAAATTCTTCCAATCATTGAGCGCAGCCTCTGCCTTTTCTGAGATATCCACCATGATTGACTCTAACTCATCTTTTGCAATCTCTCCTTTCTCATTCTGCAAGACCAACACAATGCTAGACATGGCAATCATTCTTCCTTCTAATAAGTCCATATTTTGCGTAATGAGTTTCCCAAGTTCATCCAGCCTTTCCTTGTGTGGTTCTTGAGCTGCTGTAAGGGCCTCACGCTTCTTATTGACAAGTACAAATCATTCTGCGTGGCCCAAGGTCTCATCTTTCATGGCCTTCAAGACTTCATTGTCCTCTATAATGGTCCTGGTTCTTATAACATCTTCTGGTACTGTACAAATGTTCAATGCTTGATCTACTTTCTTCAGTTCCTCCTACAAGCTCTGAAGAAATCCCTCATATGATGCAATCTTTCTCATCACTAAAGCCTTTTCTTTCTTTGCTTCCTGTGCTAGATCCTTTGGTTCTGACATGTGTAGAGTTTCATTTTCAAGCACTAATTCCACCAATGTACTTACATAGTGCATTGCTGAAGGAAACATTTTGGGTACCTTTGGATCTAAGTGTGGCTTCACTTTCATGATATTGTCCCCAACTTCCTCTACCATGCTGATGAAAACATCATTCTTCTTCTATGCTAAGTCTTTTATTTCTTTAGGTGTACTATTTCTACATATTTAGTTTTGAGCTCTTCTCTTAGTTCCCTAATCATTGCAGCCTTATCCATATTTCACTGTGCCACCTCTGATGAGACTTTTACCAAAGCATTGCTCACTTGTTCATCTGACATAACAGTAGGCTTTACTATTATGTTTCTAGCCTGAGGTGCCTTCTTCAACCTCCTTGATACACATGACTCTTCACATACATCAAATTCCAGTTTGTCCATGTGCATGTGCATCGACCATGATAGTTGCTTCCTTGTGCGCATGGTTGCCATATCTTCATCCATCAACTCCCACCCATACAACTCCTTTTGTGTCACTGTGCTCTGAAAATGGGTGCAGAAAATTTTACCTCTGTCCTCGGTGTAGCCCATGACTGGTGGAATATATTCTCCACTTGTTCTTTTCAATCTTAGCCCCTTAGGAACTTGGGCTTCAAGATTCAGAGCTTGTTCTGCCGTACCCTGAGTAGTCTCGGTCACTGTCTCTACTACCCCCTTTTATCCCTGTTCTCCATCCTTTATTTCTTCATCCTTTGGTTCTTCCACGTTCTCTGGAGGTGTAGGGGAATTGGGTGCGCTTTCCTCAGACTCTTCTACTTCATCATTCAGCTTCAACTTACTTCTTCTCTTCTCCATTGTCTCCTTCTGTGGAGAGAGTTGAGGTGATCTACGCACTGATTATGGAGTAGCACCTTAGTTCCTTATTCTCCTGAATACTCTTTTGAAGCAGCGCTCTACTTGTACTGCATCCAGGTCCTCATCATCTCCTTCTTGTGGCTGGGTTAGAGTAGTCAAGCACTCATCTTCTTCCCTAATTGGAGGTTGTCTCCTTCCTCTATGCTCCAAACCACCACTATATTCATGCTCCTCTTCTTCATCATCTACTTGTCTTGTCTCTGTGGGATTAGGTGTTGGAACATTTTCCATTATATGCTTACCTTTTAGCGGCCCTGAGAGTGTAAAATCATTCTCCACATACTTATTTTTCTCCAGTTTGGGCTTGAGTTACAAGTACACAAACATTGCTCCAGTGTCCTCAACTACCAAGCTTACATGCTTCATGCTTATAATATCTGATATAATCCTCTCAATGTAGGAATTCCACCCTGGATATACATATTTCTTTCTCAGAGTGTGGTAGTCACAATCTACCTTGTCTTCATTGAAGCTTATGTGGCACGCATCCAAAAACCGGTGAACTGATGCCTAAAAATATCGTGCTGTGAAGGAATATGGTAATTTTCACCATGGGCTTCAAGCCCCATCCTTCATGGCAAACCGCGTGATGCAAAGGTGTTGGTATACTGCGAACTGCACTACCTTCCCTACTACTAAAGGTAACTCCTTGGGTATGCATCATTCTTCTTCAAACACTGCGCAGAGCCTATCATACCACTTATCCGCCCTCTTCTTGAATGGTCCTCTCATTGATCCTTCACACAAGTATTTTTGAAATCTCTCTGCCAGAGATTTGTGTTCCATGGGGTACTCCCAAATCTTCTCCTTTGGCCCATCGAGCACTCCAATCTCCATAAACACCAAAGATAATAAAATAATGCCAAAACTTATTTTGTCACATGTCTGTGCTTCTTCAATGATTGTATTTGCTATGTGATACGTTATATTGTAGATCACTCCTTGATAAATCTTCTTTGTAATGTGCAGCCACATTGTGTTTACCTAAGACCACCTTTCTTGGTCATTAGGCTTTGTTACAAGATGTGAAATTTATTGCACTACTAGTTACTTCTTCAATTTATCAATTTCCATGCCGTGTAGACCTTTGGTATACCCTAGATCCTTCCTTGTCTCCTGGATTGTGGCCTTATTAGTTAAATCACTCTCTAGATCCACTCCTGAGGCCCTTAGTCCTGTCACTGTTGAAATTAAGGCAGATGTGATTCTAACCCTCTGTCTGGTGAAGTACAAGAAGTCCTCGTGGACTCTTCTCATCAACCATTGATATAATGGTTCATACTTCAAAAATTATGGCAACTCGAATAACTGGTAGACCCCAATTTTCTTTAGAAAATTATCTCCAGCATCATCATACACTGGCATATCTTCTGTGGTGCGCTTGTTCATATTTGTACTCAACAACACATTGAGCTCCTTCTTATTATCTGATGTAAGATGGTTGTAATCATTGATTTTACATTGGTGGATGTGGGAATCCCATTCTTGTCCCATGATCACGCCCTCTAGATACTACATTTCTAAGAAATTAATTTCAGGAGAAATTTCTTCTTCCACTTCGAGCTTCTTCTTCCCTTTTACTCCTATTGTGGGTGCTTTCTTCGATGCCATCTAAAAATTCTCTCTTTTCTACCCTATGTAATCAAGCAAGTTGAAACCCTAGTTCAAATATCCATGCCCTAGTGGAAATCATGTGCCCTAACTCATTTATAATACGTCTTCTTCACTCAAACCCTTCACCTATGGGAACACAAGCTTCTCCTGCGCACAAATCTTCTCTCCACATCTGGTTTCACACTCTTCACACCTCAACATGATTGCTTGGCTCATTTGCACTTAGATTTTTTTTCAATTCTCTTAATTGCAATGGTAAAAATGAACTCGCACCCCATCCTTATATAGATTTTCAAAAATTTAGCACTCCTTCTTACCTTCTAATCAGCATGCCTCCATGCACCCGATTACCTACCACTACTCCTTCTCCTCTGACATACTTCAACCTAACCACCCCACCTATGGTCCTCATAGAAAATTCTAGAAGAAATATTTTTTTCTTTTAATTTTCATTACTCGTATTCCATCAACACCATTTTTGAAATGTGTACTTATTTTTGCAACCATACCACACTAATGGTATGTGTAGTCCCAAGCTATAAAAACCTTCTCCAAATAGTAGATTCTTCAGCGCGCCTCTATGCAATTACCTTGCCACTACATTAAGACTGAAGACACTTCCCATGTGCCTCTGATTTACCTTATGTAAGGACATCCAAAGTATTGTACCTTGCAGTTGTACCAGTTTTCCACCTATGGTCAAAAATTTGAATCATAAAGGAGCACCAATCATAAATATTTTTTATCCCTAATGTGCTTGTCAATGCTTTCTTCCTGGCCTTTTCTTATTTTTGACTTCAACATGCTATTGCATTTGGAATAACACTTGTAATCCAGTTTCTTCCTACTTTAGACCTATGTACAATACACTTTTTCATGAAATACCTGCTTTCAATGTGCCAAACCTACACAAATGGTATGTGTAGTCCTTGTGTTCAACCTTTTATATACCCAAAGTCTTACAGATACTTTATCATCCCAATCCTTTCTTCCAACATCACATATTTTTGTCAATGTCACTCAAAATTTTGTTGAAAGCCTCAATAGTCCCATTTTCCTAAGGATGATATGGTGTAGTTTTATGGTGTGCAATCATGAATTCATCCAATAAAATTCTGATTTTCTCATTCAGAAAATGTGTGCCCCTATCATTGGTCAAACTCAAAGGACATCCATGCCTTGTAATAATATTTTCCCAAAGAAACCTAGCTGTTATAGCCACTGTACAATCCTTTGTAGGAACTACTTCTGCCCACCTTATCAAATAATCTATGTAAGTTATGATATAACACGATCCTATCATGTGCGTGATTGGTAAAATAGGACCCACAAAATCTATAGCCCATTTATCAAACGGTTTTACACTAGTAATAGGTCTAACAGGAATTTCATCTCATTGACCTAGTTTTCCAAGATGTTCCAATGATCACATGCCTTACAAAATTCCTTACAATATTTATACAGGGTCTCCCACCATAATCCATAGCAAGTAAGATCTTGCGTACAGTGGCATCACCTACATAGTGGCCACCTACAATACCACTATGAGCTTCCTCCATGATATATGTGCACTCATGTTCCAGTACACAATGGGCACAATACTTCATCCCAGCCTAACTTGTACAAGTCACCACTAATTAACATATAGGGTGCCACATGTATAGCAAGTTGTTTATTTTATAAGGATTTCATTCCTTCTGGTGTCATGCCTGTTCGTAGAAAGAAAACAATGTCCTCTAATTCTGATGGTGCTCATTGTAACCTATATAACCATGCATCTGGCATGGTATCTTCAATTGCTTTTGCTTCCTCTCCTGATTGTATTCAGGATAAATGGTCCAATCCAAAATTACTTTTCTTGGGTTTTACCACAACTGTGAAATCAAATTCTTGAAATAAAAGTACCCATCTTCATATGCACCCCTGTAAAATGGGTTTGTTTACCAAATAATTTAATTCCATGTGATCTGTATAGAATAAAAATGGTGTAGCCAGTAGGTATAATTAGAATTTATGTAGCGCATAGATCATTGAAAAAGCTTCGCACTCTATAGCTGTGTAGTTTGGTTCTATAGGATTTAGATTTTTACTAGCAAAACAGATAGGATGATCTATAATACCTTCTCTAGGCTGAGCCAATACTATGCCAATGACCATACCAGATGATTTGTGAATTCTTCAACTTTGGAATTATTCACAAATCACAAATCAATCACTGTTTTTGACTTCCTATTAGAAAATAACAGAGATATCTAGTGAATGAATTACTATTATGCTTAGAATCAACGATTGTAGTAAAGGAAAGAATATAAGCTCATAACACCAACAATTTTATCCTGGAAACCTCCAATGGAGGAAAAACCAGTCGGGAAGGGAAATTTCTCTTTCTTCCCACTTCTATTGGCCAATTAAAATCAACAGGTATAGAATTTACAATAAATAAGAAAGAGAAGTAGATAATATCTCAACACTTCCTTTCAGTTACTTGCTTACTTTGTCCAACACTCATTTCTTCTATAAAATACAATTTCCAGAACCAAGACTTCTTGCTCACTTGCTCCCATGCTTCGATGATCTTCTACACTTCTAAAATCATGTATTTATAGCCTTTCTCATGTCCTCCCGTGCACTGGAGAATGGGAAAGGTCATGAAGGAGAAGAGAAATGAACATCCTTTCAAATTCTGAGGTTGTTCATTTCAATTTTAGTTTTCTATCCGTAATGGCCAGGACCTCTGCCCTATGCAGATCAATGGTCTGGGGACCACTGCCCTAGTTGGGTGGTGGTTCTGTAACCGCCACCCTGCGCAGGGCGGCAGTATTGTTACTTAAAACATAGAACCTCTGTTTCATTGTTTTCCTTCTTTGTGCTGACTATTTCTGATGAAGTAGAGTTATTTTGGATCCCTATGGATCACACCTCCCCTTCTTAGGAGGCTTTTGGTCCCACAAAAGCTTAGTGGGGGAGTAGATGAGGGAACAATTCCCTCACTTGCTCCTTCGAGTACCACCGGGCCTGCCTTGGTGTCTTTCCTTTCAAAATCTACCAAGACTCCTGTGGACTTCTTCTAGTCTCTCTGACCTTCTACTGTAGCACTACATCCTCCTCCAATTCACCTCGTGAGTCCAAGACGCAATCCTCAATGGAAGGTAGCAACTGTAGTTCTTCATCTTCATCCAGCATGGATGGCTCATAGAGGTGCAAGTTCTCACAATTTACTATAGAGTACATCCTCATGAATGATGGTAAGTCAAGTCGAAAAGCATTTTCCCAACCTGCTCCAATATGGTGAAGGGTCCATATCGTAGTGGCTTGAGCTTCCATGCTTGATCTTGTAGTCTCTCCTTGCTCAAGTAAAGCCAAACTTTGTCTCCAACATGAAGCTTGTGTTCCCTCCTATGCTGATCATGCCTAGCTTTGTACTTTGCTTGAGATTTTTCTAGTTGTTCTTTGACCTTGAGATGGATTTTCCGGATCCTCTCAATGAACTTGTTTCTCTAGTCACCTCTTGTGTCTCGTGTATCCTCCTCATCCTACTGTCTAACTACTATGTCTAGTGGATTTGTAGGTAGATATCCCAAGCATGCTTCAAATGGTGACTTCATAGTGGATGTGTGTACTGCCGGTTATAGGAATGTTGAATGTAGGCTAAGGACTCATCCCAAGTCCTTGGGTACTTACTGTTATACCCTCTGATCAACTGTACCAAAGTCCTATTTACCACCTTTGTTTGTCCATCTGTCTGTGGATGGAAATTTGTGCTCCTCTGTAACCTGGTATCCATCTTGTCCCACAAAGTAGTCCAAAACTTCCCCAAGAACCTGGAATCCATGTCAGAGACAATAGACTTTGGCAAACCAAAATGCACCCATATATTAGCAAAGAAAATATCTGCTGCCTCATGTGCTTTTACTATCTTTTTACATGCCATAAGAATACACATTTTACTGAATCTATCCATAACAACATAGAGATAGTCATGGCCATGTTTAGACATAGGTAATCCTCCTACAAAATCCATAGAAATGTCCTCCCATGGACGAGTAGGTACTGGTAAAGGCATATACAAACCTTCCTTCCTAGTTTTAGGCTTGCTAGTACAACAAAGTTTACATCCATGAATAAATTTTGATACTTCTTCTTGCATGTTTGGCCAATATACATACCTTTGCAAGTGGGCTAGGGTCTTAACAACACCGAAATGTCTTGCTACTTTTGAGGTATGTGATTCCCTAATCAATAGAAGTCTTTCTTCTTTAGGCACACAAAGATTCCCCCATTGGTAGAGCAGCCCGTACTTGAGATAACAATATTCAATCCCTATCCTTTTAGTCCCTTGGGACTGTAACTGCTGAAATGTAACCCTAAAGTTTTTCTTGGGCATATACCTCTCCGTAAGCTTCCTTTGTGAAAGGATCGATTTGAGAGATAATGGCCAAGCATGAGAAATTTTCCTGTGTAGGCGGCCTAGACAACATTTCTAGCACCAAGTTTGTACTACCCTTCTTGTATTTGATCACCAGATGAAACTGCTAAAGGAACCCCATCCATTTGTAGTGCCTTGCCTGCTATAATTTAGACTATGCTTGCAAATACTGGAGAGGTTTGTGGTCAATGTGCACAATAGTTTCTTTACCTAACAAATAATGCTTCAATTTTTAAATTACCTGAACTAGTCCATACATTTCCTTATCATATACTGAATATCCTTTAACTGCTGAAGTGAAAGTTTTAGAAAGATAGCATACAGGTTTACCTCCTTAAAACAGCACTGCGACCATAGCGTAATCACTTGCATCTGTATCTACTTCAAAAGGCCGCTATAAACTAGGAAGAGAAAGTACTAGAGCATGACTAATATTGTATTTCAATAACTCAAAGGATGTTTCTGGTTCCTTACCCCAGTCAAAAGCATTACTCTTTGCGGCCACTGTGTGTAGAGGTGCTGCAATTGTACCGAGAATCCCAGAATGAACTTCCACATGTATTGTACTACTCCCACAAAACTCCTAGTCTATGTGGCTCCTGTTGGTGTTGGCCAATTAGTGATGGCTTCCACCTTCTTTGGATCCACTCGTAGCTCTCCTCCTCCAACCACGTGCCCAAGATAGACAAGTGACTATTTTGTCAAATTCACATTTCTTCATATTACAAAACAGTTGTTTCTCCTCTGAGAACTTGAAAGACTTGTTGTAAATGAGTTAGATGTTCTTCCCATGCGGCACTAAAAATCAAGATATCATCTAGATATACAATGACACATGAATATAAGAAATCCCGCAATATATCATTCATCAATATCATAAATGTAATGGGTGCATTGCATAACCCAAAAGGAAGTACTAACCATTCATACAAACCTTGTTTTGTTATGAAGGAAGTCTTCCATATATCCTCCTCCTTCATTCCTGACTTAATGATAACCTGTGAGATCCAACTTCGTGAAAAATTTGGCATGCTGAAGCTAGTCCAAGTGATCATCTATGCGGGAAAGTGGATATTTGTTCTTTATGGTGATCTTGTTCAAAGCACAGTAGTCGATGCACATTCTCCAAGAACCATCCTTCTTTGGCACCATCACAATAGGCAATTCACATGGTGAGGTGCTTGGATGTATCACCCCTTGGTCTAGTAGTTCTTGGAGTTGTTTCTTTACTTTATTACTCTCAAGTAAGGATTGCCTATACAACCCGATGTTCGATAGAGGGGACCTCTGGCAATAGCTGAATCTCATGCTCTACTTATCATTTTGGTGGTAATCCACTAGGAGCCTGAAATACTTCCTGAAAAGACTGAATAATACTATCCAAATCTTGCTTTCCCTTGGTTAGAAATATCTGAAACTTCTACCCCATCTTGTTTATCCTTTAACAAAAGTAAACAAAACTGATTATGATTTTCCTGAATAAGTCATTTTGCTTGGTTAGCACTTACCATAGTAACCTGTGTCTTACACTGGTGTGCCCAGATGTTGTAGCTGATCCCATCCTTGACCCATCTGTACCGGTTTTCCCTTCTCATAAAGATAACATCCCTAACATACAAGTAAGGACTCCCGAATACAACATCAAAAGCATCAAGTGGAATAACGCCAACTTCAAAAACATCTATATATTGGGAATTTATCCCAAACTTGACCTTACATCTTCTTGTTACCTGAATTTCAACACCCTTCTTCACCCAACCCAAAGGATATGGGTGCGGATGCTCATAAGTCTCAAGACCAAGCTTATTTACAACTGCCTCTGAAATCAAGTTAGATTGAGAACCGGTATCAACCAAAGCATTTACCTTAGTCCTCTTGATCTAGATTTTGATCTAGAATAGTCTACTCATCTCCTCTTCCTATTGTCCATGTTGGTGGCCGTGCATCCAAGCCTCTCATCTACATCAGATTCATCTTTGATTTCCACCTCCCCTTCTGTTTTTATAGCTATCATGGACTTCTTTGAGTCCTTGGTTTGGTTCTTTGGATGTAACTCCAGATGTAACTTCCAACATGTAGCATCAATATGACCATTGATATCACAATTCTTACAAAAATTCTTGGGATCTTTACAAGTATTTAAAGTAGTGGCAGCTTGTTTACCTTTCCCTTTCCACTTACTCTTGTTACTTGTTTTCCCATAATCCTTTTTCTACTGATTTTTTGACTACTTTATCCTCTACTTTGCTTCTCCTTGCTTTTTCTCATCATCTATGTAGTATTCCTGTACACATGCTTCATTGAGATCCTTGGGCTTTGTGGAGATGAATTTTCTTCTGAAGGTGTGTGTGAAGTCCTCCCAAGTATTTGGTCATAATATCCTCATCCTCCAAATCCATGTTCAGCAACATGGCTTGCCTCCGAAACTCTGTAGTATAGTCCTGCACACTTTGACCACTGCCTTGTCTAAAATACTACCATTTAATCATTTGGTCAGTTTTATGGCCAATAGGATAGAAGTTAGCTCTAAGTAATTCCTTAAATTCTTGCCAAGATTTCACAATAGGACATTTCTTCTTTTCACAAGTAGTTAGATGAGTTTCCCACCAAACTAGAGCATGTCCCTCCATTTTGAGATGTGCAAAGGTGATCCTTTGTGCCTCAGTGACATTATGGATGCTAAAATAGACTTCTAACTATTTCAACCATTTATCCAATAATTTTGCATCTACTTGTCCTTCAAATCTTTTGATTTCAACTTTAGTCTCAACTTTAAAAGGAGTATGTTCAAATTTTACCTTTTCTCTTGTGTTAGAAGTATCTTCTTCATGCTCTTTCCCATAATCTTCCTCATGGTGACTCTTGCCTATACCAAAATTTTCGGCTAAGCCTTCGAACCACCAAGTCCATGGAGTCTTGCTTGATGGAAGCTATCTTCTATAAATCTGCAAGTTCCTCTTGCCTTCTAAACATCCTATCCATCATGGTCTCCAGCATCTCGATTCTATGGACCAAGTTCTCTTCCTCCATTTCTCCCCAAATTTTCTGTTTCCACTTCTTTGTAGAAATCTCTAGATCGCAAGGTAAAGCTTCTTCACCTTTAGATCTTGTCACTGTCATACAAATTCAAGAATGAAATACCATAGTCCTAGATACTTGTTAGCTCTGATACCAAAATGATCTGTAAACTCTTCAACTTTGGAATTATTCACAAATCACAAATTAATCACTGTTGTTTACTTCCTATTAGAAAATAACAGAGATAGCTAGTGAATGAATTACTATTGTGCTTAGAATCAATGATTGTAGTAAAGGAAATAATATAAGCTCATAACACCAACAATTTTTTCCTGGAAAACCTCCAATGGAGGAAAAACCAATCAGGAAGGGAAATTGCTCTTTTTTTCCACTTCTATTGGTCAATTCAAATCAACAGGTAAAAAATTTACAATAAGTAAGAAAGAGAAGTAGATAATATCTCAACACTTCCTTTCAGTTACTTGCTTACTCTGTCCAACACTCCTTTCTTCTACAAAATACAATTTCCATCACCAAGACTTCTTGCTCACTTACTCCCATGCTTTGATGATCTTCTACACTTATACAATAATGTATTTATAGCCTTTCTCATGTCCTCCCATGCACTGGAGAATGGGAAAGGTCATGAAGGAGAAGAGAAATGAGCATCCTTTCAAATTCAGAGGCTGTTCGTTTTGATTTTAGTTTTCTATCTGTAATTGCCAAGACCACTGCCCTGTGTAGACCGGTGGTCCTGGGACCGCTGCCTTGGCTAGGTAGCAGTTCTGTAACCACCGCCTTGCGCACAGCAACGGTCCTATTACTTAAAAGACAGAACCTCCATTTCATTGTTTTCCTTCTTTTTGCTGACTATTTCTGATGAAGTAGAGTTATTTCAAATCCCTATAGATCACTAGAGGCATCCACATGTACATGAAATGGTTGGTCCCACAAAGGAAAATGTAGAATAGGTGCGATAGTAAGTATCTCCTTTAATATTTTGAATGCGCATTGTTGTGGTTCTCCCCAGTAGAACGTACCTTTCCATTTCAGTAACTCCTCTAATGGTATGGAAAATTTGGCATATCCTTTAATAAACTTCCTATAATAACTTGTATGACCCAAAAATATGTGCACCTCACTCTGAATGGTAGGCTCTTTTAATCCTATAATGACTGCAACCTTAGTTGGATCAACCAACAAACCTTCCTTGCACATTATGTGTCCTAACAGTATTCCAAATGGTGTAACAAATATGCACTTCTTGTTGTTCAAAGAGATACTCAACTATCTACATCTTTCAAACATCAAGCACAGATTTTCACAATGACCCTTAACTATTCCATACACCGTTCAATCATCCAAATAAACCTATAAGAAGTTGTGAATAAAATCCTTAAACACTTGAACAACTATGCGTGAAAATATAGCAGGTGTGTTTTTCAAACCAAAAGGCATCACAATATAGGTGAAGCTACCCCATTCAGTAGTAAAAGTAGTCTTTTCTTGATCCTTATGGGCAATCCTAACCCGATGATACGTAGAGAACCCATTTGTAAATGAATAGATTTCACACCCTGCAACGCCTTTTAGTATTTCCTCAGTGAATGGCATAGGAAAGGGATCAATTACACATGCAACATTCAGCTCCCTGTAGTCCACATAGATCCTAATTTGTCCATCCTTCTTGATACTGATCACCATTGAATTAACTCATTCTAACTTGTCGAGGGGCTTGATGAATCCATACTTCAACATTTTTCAATCTCTTCTTTGACCTTTTCACACAAGTTGGGGTTCATTCTATAGGGTCTCTTTCAAACTAGGCGTGCACCCTATTTAAGATTTATCCTCATCTCTCCTAATGATTCATGCATGCCTTTAAGCTCATGATACCCATAAGGAAACAAATCTTGATAATCCCATAGTAACTCTATGATTTTTTCCACTTCAGAGTCTGACCAATAATCCTCAATTATGGCCTTCTTAGGCTCAACATCTGATCCAATATTCACTTTCTTTGTCTTCATAGGTTCATGATAGGTGTGCATGGTCTTATCTACACTTTCCATCAACTCACTCCTACCTGTTAAATGGTTTACTTCCAGATTTTCTACTTCTTCATCATCCACTAAGTATACCATTTTTCCTTTTTCTTTCTCAAGTAAAGAATGCTGAAGTAGTGTGGCATCAACCTCTGTCTCCTCAATAATATGTGATGTTGATTTTCCTTTATCCAATAACTCCTGAAGGAGTTCTTCATCCTTGACACTATCTCCCATAGTTAAGTGCTTTATGAAGTTTAATGCTTCTTCCACCGGAGGTTTGGTAGAGAAGAATTCAAACATCTAGGCCATTCTTGCAATTAAATCTTACTAATTTCCAGTTTCCCTATGGAGTTCTGCATATACATACCAAGCACGTGCACAACCATGTAGAGTGGAATAAAAATTGTGCACCCAGAGCGAAGGTGGTAAAGCTTCCTACCCCTTTATCCAGAGTCTCTCACACTTTTGAACGTGGTGCTGAACAAGTTGATTACCATGATAAGTACAGATTTGAGTAGGTGCATTGCTCCTATAGAACCTAGTGGTGAGATAAATCCTAATTTCATTCCATCCTACAAGATTATCCTTATGGACCACCCACCAGCGCGTTGTTGTCCCATGTAGGGTATATGCTAGCATATTTCTTCTCTCCAATGGGTCTATCCACCGTTCTTCCATGGCGTGTAGAAATACCATTAGATATCCTTCTCCGGTGTAACAAGGTAGCAAGTTGTTACCAATTCTCCTGATATAACATGGTTTTCTGTCCTTAGGAAATATGTTCTTTACTTCACACCCTACCAACTCATAAGTTATATGAGCCCAATTATCACAAGTGACACTTGTAGTATCGTAAATATATTTTTCATCCTCCCACTAAAGGATTCCTTCTTTACATGACTAAGGCACCTATGGATCCCAGATGGTGCTTACATAAATCCTATTTAGGTCTTCTTCACTCAAGGGCTCAACATAGGGCACATATTTACCATCTGTTAAAGGGATAATAACTCGTTCCTCCTTGTTTTCAAAACTGATAAAACCCTTTTTGAGCCAAAGATCAACATTATGAGTATAACACCAAGGATGCCCCAATAGAGTTGGGAAGCTATCTGAATCTACCAGCGCTAAAGCCTCAAAGTCTCCAACGAACTTGGCTCCTTGTATGGTAATGGATGCATCTTTTAAAACTCCGACGGGAGTGGCCTTAGTCAGATTAGCCATGAAGAATACATTAGAGGATGACTACAGTGGGGATATCCCCATTTTTTCCCATGCATCTAAGGTAAGAACATTGACTTCCTCACTAGTCTCAATCAGTATATTACTCAATAGCCACCCATCCACAACAGCATTTAGAGTTTTTTCCTTATCATAATCTAGGCTATGAGGGGGAATATTTGCATGTAGGATCTTTCATTCAGTCTCAGTACTTGAGCATGGAGTATTTCCTTTTAACCAATTTCCCAATAGTGGAATGATATTCTACTAGGCAAAAATTTGCACACTTGTTGGACCCTTGGAATATTGGCTAAGTATGAAGGTGCGTAGGTGCGCAAGGTCCCAGTTATATAAAGGCACGCAAGGCAAAAGTGTGCAAGAGAAGGAATTAAGGAAGCATGTGGCACGTGCAACGTGTGAAAGGATCGGGACTTAGTCATTTTGGATGTCTAGAGCAGAACACGTGAAAATCATGACCTGGTTGCGTGTGGATAAGATGTCATCCTAGAAACAAGTTGGCCTAGGATGGAGCATGTTGGCGATGGAATCATCTAGGATAACATCATGGAATAAGGTGGAGAGCTCAGGCATAGAGAAGCATGCTCGTATGGAGGACAACATTCAGACACTTAGCACTAGATCTGAGGGTGCTAGAGGACAGGTTGACACTCTAGGAAAGCTGTAAATACGAGTGCCTGCAGAGATATAAATACACACAGATACATATACAGATAGAGATAGACATCTAGAGAGTGAGCGGAGATCTGTTGAAATGTTGCGAGGACTTTGTCAGTGAATGGCTGTATTCGGGAGCGAATGCATTAGGCCTGGGGGTTGTAAATTTTATTTTGGGAAGAATAGTTACATTGAGTCTCAGTGCAATACATGACTATGATCTGCTCCTCTGCAACCCTCTGTAATTGTTTCATTGATGTAATAAGGTTACTTGTTATAATATATACATGAATATCAATGGTTCTAATGCATATTTATATTTTATGAGTTCTCTTTCCTTTTATGACTAAGTATGAATGCTTGTATGTTTCTTTCTGTCACAATAATTTTCATGGATTATGTTAAGCACCCGATTTGAAGTGACTGCAAGGATCTAGAGGCCGTTCTGAGCCCTAAGGTTCTTGTATGTCTTCCCCTCTAAAATATCTTACATTAATCATTGATGATGTTTCCCACTAAACCCCCATAAAATAGCTACTCGGTACTCGTGCGTGCCTCGGGTGAGTGCCCAACTTCCACTAGGTGATAGGTCGGTGCGCATGGGGTTCCTTTCTTTTGTGATAGGAGTAAAAATGACTACATTTTGGATTCGTTACTAGGAGCTCTTTTCAAAGTTGTAGTGGGATTTATCATACATCATGATCTATGTAACGAGTAATGACAGAGCGGTTAACATTGGAAAATATTGAATCATGGCTGAAGAGCATGGAGGATGAATTTTCTCAGATATTCAACACTAGACCGTAGTTTAATGCACATAGATGGGTAGAAGAGAATCTCTACCACGATCTGTATGAATTTTTTTTCTGTTGTTTCCCTATGGAACTGTATGAATGGCTCTCAGCCTATGCATCTAGATCAAGTTGGCGTTGTAGATCACATGTGTGGACCTAAGAAGAGTACCAAAGGCTATAGGATGTAGATCTGACATGGACCCATGCTATGGATCATTGGTGGAAAGGAGTATTGGCTAGCTACACTCTGGAGTATGCCATTTCCACATATTCTTGTCTGGAGGTTGCTGAGTTTGAGTTTCTGAGGGAGCCCAGAGGATCATTTTTACATGTTGTCCCTCTAGCTTTAAAGATCTTGATGATTACCATGAGTTTAGAGGATTTCCCAATGGCTGGCTAAACCACTCTGAGCTGGGCAAGGAAGCTAGGGTGGAGGAAGATGGCAGATGTTGTGGCGGAGAAAGAAAGTGAGGAGAGATGACTCAATTATGGTGAAGCATCTGAAAGGGAGATTTCTAGATGACACAAGGTTGTAGGTGTGATGGATGTATGGTGGTAGACATTACAGGAAGGATTTGAGGTTCATGCTGAGGACATGGAGCCTGAGCAGTCTGTGTGACCCCATCTTGGCAAGCACGTGAGAGAAACCCCTTTGGCTTCTGATGAAAGTTTTTCACATAGAGAAAGAAGAACCATTGGCCACACATCTGAGCCCACCCAGTGACCAGACCCTGGTGCTTGGTTTTCTAGATCAGGGGGATAATATTGCTAATCTAGTTGATTACATTAGAGGTGATCATTCTACACCCAGGAGGTATAATTTCTCATTGAGTACTTCTATGGCTGCAAACACCAACCCAGTGTTAGGAATTTTCAGGCAAGATATAGGCACACAAGCATTTGGTCTCACATCTAGAGGTGACGCAAGGTATACTATTAACAGTGGGGCATTGTCGCAAACCGTAGGTGTGTAGCTCAGTGGAACTGTGGGAACCCTTGGCACGACCACTTGAGGACTTGGTGGGCCTGGTGGATTTGGTGGTTCAAGCAGAGTAGGATCTGGTGGGTCTAGTGGATCTAGTTGTTCAGGACCTGGTGGATCTAGTGGTGGACCTAGTGGATCAGGTGGTGGAGGAAACATAGGTGGAAACCAAGGATCTGTTAGAGGAGGATTTGGACCCCAAACCACCACCACAATTTTTCTTTGAAATGTCTCTACATTTTCCCAATTATAGAGGTATTGAGGATGCTGAGGAACATGTTCACAAGTGTGAACTGCTATGGCGTGTGAAGGGTGTCACAACCCCAGAATGGAAGGCTAGTCAGTTTACAACCACGTTGCAAGGGCGCACACATAGCTGGTATAGGAAGTATGACCCTCATCAGACAATAGTGGATTATACTACCTTAAAGAATGCATTCTTGGCAGAGTTCCACATTCCTGAGTTTGAGTAGAAGAGCATCAATGCTTTGAAGGAGATTCAATAAGGAATGGCTGAGAGTGTGTGGGAGTATGATGCTCACTTTAAAAATCTCTTGTCTAAATTATCATATTTTATTCACCCTTCACAACATGCGTAGTGGTTTGTTGGAGGGTTGATCACCCCTTTTAGAAGGGCCTTGTCTCATAAAACTTTTATAGACCTGCGCGAGGCATTGGAGGCTGCCCTATGCACCAAGGTTGTTGGTAGTGTTGATACTGGTGTTAGCCCATTCTTGGAGGCCCAGATTGCTACTATGGCCAAGTAGTTGGAAAAATTGTCTACAAACTCAACCCATGAGACTTGTAGTGGTTTGTGGTACATAGATTGTGAGATAGAGCGGCATGTTAAGGATAATTTCCCCTGGAGGACAGTACGTGTTGTGGTGGTAGAGTGTGAAATTTTTCATGGGGACCATGATGCAAGTAGGTGCCCCTTGTTGTAGCACGCAATTAGGAAGAATGTATCTTGTTATTGCAAGATTTACACTTCTACAACCCATGATACTAAGGACTATAGGCTCATTGATCAAATCCATGAGGCCATTGATCATGGGATGCACCAAATTAGTGTTGCAAGTAGCTCCAAGGGTGATGATCACCGTTATAAGGAGTGCACAGATGGAGGTGTGCATGGAAGAGGTATTTGAGGAGGATTTTGTGGTTGTGGTAACCGTGGAGGAGGAAGGAGTGAGTTCCCATGCAGAACCTATTTCAACTGTGGATCTAAATAACATTACAAACGGGAATGCCTGAGACCTGTTATAGTGCTCATGGTGCAGAAAGAAGTATAAGTATGTGGAGTGCCCAGAATTGTTTGAGCATATAAATCAGCAGCCCCGGAAGGAAAATGGCGCTGCAATGGTCAGTATCAAGAAGGCGGACATACAATGGATGCCTCAGGTAACATGGGATGTAGGTTTGGAGCCTGTCTTGGTAACAACAAGGGCATAAGTTGTGCACACGTAACAAAGGTACCAAGCCAAAATAACCTAGTTTCAAGGGAGGAGGTTGTTCATGGAATGTATCTAGACCCCGCGCATCATAAGGAGATATATCAGGACACCATGGATGTTATTCAAAGTTTATAAGGGGAGATCTAGTGTCTAAAGGAGCATTCCAAGAAGGAGGAACAAGGAAGGAGGGTTGAGGCACAAAAGGATGACTTGGATGAGGTCAAGGAGGTGTGTAAAATGCTAAGGCAGGAGAATATCATTCCCTTGCTAGGATCATGGTTGAGAGAGAAGGTACCATGCACCGAAGGAGAACACAAGAGATAGGTATTACACGTGAACCTTCCCCCTCACAACCTCGACTATGACAAGGAGATTACATTGAATGTAGTTATAGATGGATGGTTCCTCAACAACATCCTCATTGACACAGGTGTAGAGGTTAACATTCTAAATTTGGATGCATGGCATCAGATGGGAAGACCCGCATTACAACCATCTTCAAATGTGCTATATATGGAAAACAAGACTAAGGTAATGCCCATCGGTGTCTTAAAGGATGTAACTATTACTATCCAGGGAGCCAAGTTTACTGGGGACTTCAAATTCTTGGCACTCACAGAGGCAGACAATTTCCCAGCACTACTTGGGTGCCCTTGGTGTTACAAGAACAATACAGACCTTTGGTTCAACAAATGGTACATCAGCTTCGAGAACAAGGAGGAACGGGTCATTATACCCCTGGCTGATGGGAATTCGGCACCCTATATTGAACCATTGGGGGAAGAAGTTTTGGATAGGATATATGTGTGCTCGATCAGAGAGCCTGAGATGATACACCCTATCTAACAAGGTTATCTAGTTTGAAGATACTCAGTCAGTGAGTGATACCACCAGTCTGACATGTGATAATTAGGTGCATGGGACTTATGAATTAACGGGATGGTAGTTGAGAGGGTTAGTGACCAAGGTAACAAAGGTGCACATGGTTAGGTGCCTTGGAGGAAAAGAACTTCCCAAGTATTCAGGAGGAGCCTTCCTTGAGATATTTTTACAGGAGGTGGAAGCTCAGTAGAAGGATGAGAAGGAATGGAGGGGGATGTTAAGTTATGTCTTTTCAGAATAGAAGCTCGGTGGTGGGATACACATCAGGAGATCCTTTTAGAGTGGTGTGAGGTAAGAATTGCTCTCTCTGTCAGATTTTCTAGGAGTAATGTACCCACCATCATCAAGGAGTACCATGGGAAGGATCTTGTCTCTTTCCATATCCAGGAGTGTGAACGGGTTTGGAGAGAAGGCACGGAAGCTTTACCACCATCCCTATAGGTGCAAAAGTTGTATTCTACACTACAGGGTTGTGCACGCGCATGATATATTCATTCAGAGACACGTCGCCAGACAAGGAATTGGTAAGAACTCATGGCTAAACTTATTCAAACCTTTGAGTATTGGAGTACCAAACCATCAGTTGAGAAGGCCTTTCAAGGTATTAAGCACCTTACCGTGGGGGATAGTGCCAGGATGGAAGATAGGTTGTTAGAATTACTAGGTGAACCAAGATTGAGGGTGTGCTTTAAAGAAGAAGTAGAGGAAACTGAAGAGTTACAACTTGAGCACGCGTGTTTGGAAAAATAAAAAAGGAAATTTGGTGTATGTGATTGATGGAGAGGAATCAGAAAGTTTAGATGTTATCCATTCTATAGGGACGTGTGAGGTAGTGGACATTACAGATAACTGCGGGCACACCTACCATGAGCCCTTCAAGATGAAGAAGGTTAACATCAGTTTAGGAGAAGAACCTAAGGAAGCTATTATTGGAGATTACTGGTTAGAGAAGGAAGTATCTAAGATCATTGATCTACTGCATGAATTTGAGGATTTATTCTCACATGGGTACCATGAGCTTAAAGGAGTTCACCATTCCTTGGGGGAGATGAAGATAAAACTGAAGGACGGTGTGCACCTGGTTAGGAAAAGGCCCTACCAGATGAATCCCAATTTACGTGTGAAGGTTAAGGAGGAGATAGAAAAAATGATAGCTTCTAGGATCATTGAGGTAGTGGAAGAATCAGAGTGGATAAGTCCGATGGTAATCAACATTAAGAAGGATGGGTGGATTAGGATCTATGTGGATTATAGGGAATTGAATGTCCCAGTTTGTGTCATTGATCCCTTTCCGACCCCCTTCACTGAAGAATTTTTTGAAGGAGTCGCCAGACATGAAATCTATTCCTTAACGGATGGATTTTTAGGGTACCACCAAGTCTGGATTGCAAAGGAGGACCAAGAGAAGAAAACCTTCGTGCCACTGAGTGGGGAATTTTTGCATATACAGTTCATGCCCTTTGGGTTGAAGAATGTGCCTGCAGTATTTTCACGCATAGTAGTGTAAGCATTCCAGGATTTCATCCATAAGTTTCTTCAGGTCTATTTGGATGCTTGGATAGTATATGGTCTGGTTATTTAGACCATTCTGACAATTTAAGGTTAATGTTTGAGAGGTGTAGGCAGTTGAGGATATCCCTCAACATTAAGAAATGTGTGTTTGCTACACTCTTTGGGACTTTATTGGGGCATATCATATGTAAGGAGGGCTTGCTGGTAGATCCTGATAAAGTTACAGTTATTATGGGGTTAACCGAGCCTACTAGCCAGAGTGCAGTGCGCAGATTCCTTGGGCATATAGGCTATTACAGGAAATTTATTAAGGGATATACCAAGATCATTGCGCCTTTAGAGGAGCTGCTTAGACATAAAAGTTCCTTCCATTGGGAGAGAGGAGTAGTAGAGGGTATTTGATATATTAAAATATAGGCTTATCACCTGTGCCTATTTTACATTTTCCCTCTTGGGACAAGCCCTTTCATGTCCATGTAGATGCCTCAGGGACCGCCATTGGAGCAGTACTTCCACATCCAGGTGAAGGGATTGTTGATCATCCTGTATGTTTTGCAAGCAGGAAGATGACACCAGCAGAGCAAAATTATACCATGACTGAGCATGAGGCATTGTTAATGATCTACGCACATTTCAAGTTCAGATAGTATCTGCTAGCAACACCCTTGGTGTTTTACACCAACCACGTGGCATTAAAATATTTGGTGAACAAGCCCGTCCTACAAGGGCGTATATGTCAGTGGGTGTTGTTGTTTTAAGAATTTGAATTCACTGTTGTAGTAAAGCTTGAAAAACTAAATTATGGGCCTGATCATCTGTCAAGAATTGATTCAGGGGAGGACGCGTAGAGTATTAAGGAAACAATGCCAGATGTGTAAGTATTTAGGTTGCGTCACGTGCCCTCAGACGTGGAAGAGACTACAATATTTTTGAAGGAAGGTGTGGCGCTAGAAGGAATGAAGACTTTAGCGAAAAAGAAGTCATCCATACATGTCACGCCCTACATGTTAATCAGTGGAGACTTATACAAGTTGAGACGTGATGAAGTTTCATGCAGGTGTGTATTAGAGCATGAGTGCCTGGCCATCATGAAGGACACACACTGAGGAATTATGGGTGGGAATTATGTAGGTGATGTCCACCGCACATAAGATATTAATGTCAGGTTTGTGGTGGGAAACATTGTACAAGGATTGTAAAGACTATTGTAAAGTGTGTGACCATTGTCAGCACCTTGGAAAACCAGGAAGGAGAGATGAAATGCCTTTTTGTCCTATCCTTAGTGCGGAGCCTTTTGAAAAATGGGAAATAGACTTTGTAGGACCTATTACACCAACGACACATAGGACTGGGTCACGTTATGTCATCACTTACATGGATTACCTGACAAGGTGGGTAGAGGTATCTCCGACTAGAGATTGCACAACAACAATAGCAAGGTTCTTATGGGAGAACATTATCATGAGGTATGGATGCCCGTTGATTTTGACCAATGATAGGGGTACACATTTCTTGAATGAGATGGTGAGGATCCTATTGTTAGAGTTCATGGTAGCTCATCACAAGACTATGCCCTATCACCCACAAGCAAATGAAACCACAGAATAATTCAAAAAAATATGAGTCATACCCTGACCAAAAATTTTTAATATCGGAAGACAAGATTGGGATGACAAAGTATCAGCAATATTGTGGGCTTATAGGATAACGTATAAAAGGATGAACAAAGTCACACCTTTTCAGTTGGTGTTTGGCACAGAAGCTATCTTGCCAATTGAATTTATGTTACCTTCTCTATGAATAGTGCACGTAGGAGGGTTAGCCAATGAACAAGCACTGGAAGAAAGAATTGATTAGTTAATGAAGCTAGATGAGAGACGATCACTCACTAGGTGGAGCCAAACAATAGAAAAAGCAAAATAGAAGGCTTGACATGATCGCCACATTAGAAACAAGAAGTTTGAGGTTGGGCAGATGGTGTTACTATATGATTCTAAGTTTTTGTGCCATCCTGGGAAGTTAAAATTCCATTGGTTGGGTCCTTAAAAAATCTCGTACATCCTTGGTTTGGGCACATTCCAGTTACAAGCGCTGGATGGGACGAAGTTACCTAGACACTTCAATGGGAGTAGGTGGAAGTCCTATTATAAATAAGTATTCTTGGTGTTTGTAAATAAGGTAGTTTTAATAGTTATTTTAGAAGTTTCCTTTATGCATTTCCCTTTCTTATGTTTCCCTTTCACGTTGTTGTTTTGTTTTGTGCCTTGGGTGGCGGTAACCTTATTGCTATTTTGGAAAAATTGTGTGTGCACAGAGGACCATGCATCGTTTTAAGTGTGGGGAGGAGAAATTTGAAGGATCACATGATTAGAGTGTTGATAAAGTTGTGTTGAAAAGCCCTGTTGAATTTCCCGATTGAAAGAGGTGTATCGAGGAGAAAATATGGAAGAAGAAAGGTTGGTGCTAGGATAGAGCTACTTGTAGATCCCACATATTAAGGAGGATAATGCACATTTAAGCAACACGAGGTAGGTGAGAGTAAGAATCAGGACACAAGTGCCTTCAGTGTGGGTTACACGCATGCAAGAGTCTCCTGTCATGTTGGATTGGTTGCATGCGCTAGAAGGTTGGAGGAGTTTTCGTGCAAGTTGGGCGTGTGAGTGAAAGTGTTAAAGACTTGGGCTTCGTTTGAAAAAGCTACATTAAATGAAAAAATTACGGTGGTAGGTTAAGTATAATTTAATGTTCAAAAAGAGAAAAACTATAAGAAAAGGGTCGAGGCACTTTTATTTTCACTTTGAGAAATAGAGAAAGGAGTGAGTTTTATAAACTAGGGTTTCCATATTCGATCGTGTGAAGAAATATCTGTGAGATTGAAGCGTGAGAAGATAATTTGAGTTTGCAAACTAGAAGGAAGGGGTTACACAGGCATGAAAAGAGTTGTGAGGAGGCGTTGTCTTGTGGAATTTTGATCCCAGTTAGGGTTCGACAAACTAGGGCATAGGTTGAAGAGATTTATATCACGGATTTGAGACCAGAGACTGGAAGAAGTAGAAAACAGTAACAAGGAGGGAGTGGAGTGATAAAAATACCTCAAAAATGACACCCAAGAAAGTAAAGGGCAAGGGCAAGGCCAAACAATAAGAACCCAATGTAAACAAAAATGAAGAATGGTATGTGGAGATGCAATACCCAGATGGGGTGATGATGGGTAAGGAGTGGGAATCCCACCTAAGAAATGTACCTGTAAGTGATTATAACCATAGAACAAACACAATAGAGAATGAGATGACACTGGAATTAGTACGTCCCATAAGTAAACGAACACCAAAGGGCTTTCCGATCAACGATGATGACGTGAAGGTCAAAATGGAGAAGGCAGGGTTACTGCAACTCTATGAGTTGCCTTATTTTAGAAAACCAGAGCGCTTGTATCTATGAGTACATGAGGATTACTTCCACTTTGCAGGGCACAAGATGCGTGTCACTCCCCAACTTATCTCTCACTTCACATGCGTTATATGTGAAGGAAACGGCTTGGAGGATGATCTGAGTGACAAGGAGGCAATTCCGGAGACCATAAATGAATATGCCTGGAAGAAGGGGTCATGGTATTATGACATTTCAGACATCAAGGACCCCCTGATGAAAATGGATGCGCATCTGGTAACAAATTTGAATGGCTAGGAGAGATGGACCCAGGTCAATAAGCCTTGGATGCATGTTTGCAGAAAAATTACAGAAGGCACTATATACAACTTGTTTGCTTACATTGCAGAGGAAATTGTCAGTTGCGTGAAGGAGGGGGACATAATCCTCTTCAACAATGTCCTCCTGACCATTGTATTTTTAGAGATTGGAGTGCCTAACACACCAGAAAAGTTCATATGGGAGTACCCCACCAAGGATCCTTCACCCGTGAAGAGATTCGAGAAGTATGCCTGTGACACAATGACGACACCCCACAAGGTGTGACTGGAGAAATGGTATATGCACCTAAGGAATGCATTCATGGCAGAGTGGAGGATCCCTGAACAACTCCCAGTAGCCACTGAAGGGGAAGCTGAATTCACTGTTTATCAACATTTCTACCTAGGTGGGTTAAGACTGATAGATGAGTCATGGATCCCTTGGTGCAAACTTCCTTTCACGTTCACTACTCAATACTTCCAAGTGGGAGTGAACAGATTTAAGGAATCAAATAAGTTGAGGCTGGAACTAGGTAGTCTAGACCGGGAGCATAGAGAGATGCGGAAGATATTAAACTACCCTAGTGGCAAGCGTGCATACATGGAAATGTACATGTCACACAGGGTCTAGATGACAAGGCCGATAATACTACCCATTGCAGGAGGATCAGTAATGTGCGTGTACCTTTGTATAAGGCCAAAGTTTGAAAAGGGCGTGTACCTGGAGAACAAAGTCTCCATACTTGAGGATCCCATCGAGAGGAAGAAGCCTGTGCCAAATAAAAGGGGAAGAGAAGATAAAGCACCAAGTGTGTAGACTAACTTAGACAGTGAGCATGCCAACAACAAGTGCCAAGCCAAGCACTTACATGTAGAGGAAAAAGTCCCCGGTGAAGGAGAAGACACTAGAAGTGGAGGCACCTAGGAAACCACTCACCAAGGAAGAGTCATCTGAGGAAGAAGAAGAGGCTGAATCCCCCATCAAGGAGGACACCTCTCAAGAAAAAGTAAGAGGGTGGATGAGGAAGCTGACTCGGAGGAGACCGAAACAGCTTGGAGAATTACATGGGGAAAAGATAAGGTGAGAGTGAAGAAGATGATAACAATGAAGAAGAGCCTGAGAAGGACTAGGAGCCACATGTGTTTAATGTGTACGACTCAAGAGAAGAGAGCGGGGAAGAGAATCAAGAGTTCATATATGTGCAGTGCAAGGGCACCAAGGATGAGAAAGGTATAGGAGATATATAGGGGAATGAGGAGGTTGTCGGGGAGAAGAAGGGAGCTATAAGTTTCACAAAGGAGCATATCACTGAGGTGGTGGAGAGAGAAGCAAAGAGAATCCTCGAGGCCTTGGTAGACCAAGAGTTGGAGTGTAATGTTGACATGGTGCTAGAGGAAGGGAAGGAAAACACAGATAAGGAGCATGACAACATGGGAGGAGGTCCCGCTTTAACAATGAGTTTTCCCAAAGGCACATGCTCAGGTAGAAGAGCCCTCGATATATAACAAAGAAAAGTAATGGGCTACATCAATGACTCAAGGAAGGTACTATGCGCGTGGTTCCAAAGCACGGTACCCATAGAAAGGATTTTATCCATGGGGTCATTTGAGAAGGAGGGCGCGTACCCCAGAATGAGGAAGATGATCTCTTGGACGTTTGAGTCCCACATTTATGAGCCAAACTTTGAAGTCTACCAAGGAGTGCTCATCACAATACCAGAGTCTAAGTGAGTCAATCCCTTAGTGAATTCCCAGGAACTCTCGGATGAGCAAGTTTGTAACGTGCTCAAAAAGGTCACAGTCAAGACAAAGGCTAGGCTCTTTGCGTGCAATGATAGGATAAGAGTACTGGAGAAGAAACTAGGGAAGAAGGAAGAGGAGCTGGTGGAGAAGACTGAGAGCTTGAAGTAGGAAGAGCCGATCAGCGCACAACTAAGGCACGAGTTAGAAGAAGAGAAGATAAAGGTGCAGGAAGTGTACAAGAAGATGGAGTCTATCAAGGGCGTCATCCTTTTAAAGCACCCAGACTTAGCACCACCCACACAAAAGTACTTGTCCCTTTTAGAATGTATAGAAGATCTAATGCACGTCCTCACTATGGAGAGATAACCTTTGGCCCCGGAGTCTGCAGAAGAAATGACTACATGCTTAAAGGATGAGGATAGGTTAAAGGTGGTAGCCCTCGTTGCAGAGTACAACTAGGTGCTCACAGAAGTTAAAGTCGCTACCCAATCTATTAAGGCCACATATGATACTTGCATAGATAGGGATAAGGTAGCAAGCTCCTTGGTTACCACACTTGAAGCAGAGCTGAAGGAATTCTAGGAGAAGAACAAAGGAAACAGGGAAGAGAGGGATAAGGTTCTTGCCAAAGTGGAATACAAATATGAGGCGATTGAAGCTTTAAGGAGCTTAATCAAGGCCTGACTGAAAGAACTATATCCATATTACCAGGAGGATTGACATGCTCAAAGGCCTAGGTAAGGAGATGGAGAAGATCATGGACACTTTAGGCACCCAAGAAATTGGCCTGAGTTTTGACGAGGTGAGCATCCTGGTCGGTGACCTCTGTGAGAAGGCACAAAGCAAGGTTGACATTTGGAAAAAGCTGGAGGCAGAATTATGGAGGGATTTTTCCAGCTTGCCGAATTGATGCCCCCCCCCATTCTTCATTCTTCCCCTATTCTTTCATTCCTTTATTCTTTTACAAAATGTAAGAATACACCTTGGTTCTTTAAGGAAGCCTAAATTCTTGTCTAAGTAAATTGTTTCCGCGGATGGAGAACAGGCATAGTGTGGGGTGATGCTGGACCCCTGGAATATTGGCCAAGTATGAAGGTGCGTAGGCACACAAGGTCCAAGTTATAGAAAGGTGCGCAAGGAAAAATCACACAAGAGAAGGAATTAAGGAAGCACTTGACACGCGCGACACGTGAAAGGATCGAGACTTAGTCATTTTGGACATCCAGAGCAGAACATGTGAAAATCATGACCTGGTTGTGCATGGATAAGATGTCAGCCTAACAACAGGTTGGCCTAGGATGGAGCATGATGCTGATGGAATCATCTAGAAAAACATCATGGAATAAAGTGGAGAGCTTAGGCCTGGAGAATCATGCTCGCATGGAGGACCACATTCAGACACTTGGCACCGGATTTGAGGGTGCTAGAGGATGGGTTGGCAGTCTAGTAAAGCTATAAATACAATTGCCTACAGAGATAGAAAAACACACAGATACATATACACATATATATATACACCTAGAGAGTGAGTGGAGCTCTACATAAATGTTGCGAGGACTGTCAATGAATGGTTGTATTCGGGAGAGAATGCATTAGGTCAAGGGGTTGTAAATTTTATTTTGGGAAGCGTAGTTACATTAAGTCTAGTGCAATGCATGACTGCGGTCTGCTTCTCTGTGACCCTCTGTAATGGTTCCATGGATGTAATAAGGTTACTTGTTATAATATATACATGAATATCAATGGTTCTATTATGAGTTATCTTTCCTTTCATGACTAAGTATGAATGCTTGTATGTTTCTTTCTATCACAATACCTATCATGGATTCTGTTAAGCACCCAATCTGAAGTGACTGCAAGGATCTAGAGGCCATTCTGAGCCCTAAGGTTCTTGTATGTCTTCCCCTCTAAAATATCTTACACCAATCATAGATGATGTTTCCCACTAAACTCACATAAAAGAGAGATTCGGTACCCACGCATGCCTCAGGTGAGTGCTCAAATTTCACTGGGTGATAGGCCAGTGCGTATGGGGTTCCTTTATTTTTTGATAGGATTAAAACTGACTACAACACTTTTCTCAAGTCATCCATATCAGCTTGGACCATCTCTGATGCTTTCTTTTGCTCCATCTTCAGTGATTTCTCTTTTAAATATTGTATCTCACCTTGAAGATTCCTTAGTACCTCCATGGTTTCTTGATACACCTCCTTCTGATGGGAAGGATCCAGGTACCATGCATGTAGAACCTCCTCCTTAGTGATGGTAGGATTCTACTGTAATGCTTCCTTGGTGAGCACTGCTTCAATGCGGGTTGTGATCTTTACCTACAATGCCTTAGATTCTGGTTCCAACTTGGGCATCCATTGAGTTTCCACAACACGTTGTATCCTAACCATCCCCATACCTTTATTTTCCTATTTATGTTGCTTGCTAAGATTATCATAAAATTCCAGGCACTCCTCATAACTATGATTCTTTCCATAGAAAGAACATGTAATATTCTGAGAACTTTCACATAGTGGTCAGGAGAACCACATGTGTATTCCATGAGGGAACTCACTTCATCCACCACCATGACCTTGTCCTCCAAATCCACCATGGTATCCTCGACCTCAGCCACGACTGCCTTTAAAACACTCTTCATTCCAATCATAGCACACCTGATTGTGTCCCCGATCCTGATGCTCGTTCTTACCTTTAGAGTTATCTGAAACTCTTTTCTGTCGTAAACCAATATATATAGCATCATGGATCTGACCAATCAGCCGGAAGTCTTCCGTGTCATGAGTCATGGACCTAAAGATTTTTGTAGTGGCATGAAGTGTTCTTCCTTATCGTGCATTGTAGTAATGGGCAGTGGATAACATCATGGTTTAAATGACATATCTCATAATCCAACAGTAATGAGTGCACTGATATGAAGGGACAACTATCCTTTGTGTGACCTTCCAATTCACAATATGTTCACCAAATCCCTGTGCGTGTCTCATGTGCTGAGTTTTCCGATAGTTTCTCCAACTTCTTTGTCATATCTGTAATCTATGCTTCTAAAATGGGCTTACCTCAGTGTCTATACTTCCAACTTCCTCAATGCATAAGGTGGGTTCAAGTGATTCACACGGATCAGTGTATGTTTTATGTGATAGTGCCTTCCTAAAAGGTGTAATCAGACCTCCAACAAACCATTGTGCATGCTGGCTTACATGAATATCATAAGACAACTTAGATAACATCATTTTGAAATGGGCATCATACTCTCTGAAACTCTTAGTAGTGCCTTTCTTGATATCCTTGAGCGCACTTATAATCTTCTGCTCAAACTCAAGGATGTGAAACTATTTAAGGAAAGTATTTTTAAGGTTGCATAGTCTACGTAAGTCTAACCAGGGTCAAACTTTCTATACCAGTTGTGTGTGCGCCCTTGTAATGTAGTAGAAAATTGACTTTCCCTATGTTTAGAAGTCATGATTCCTTTTGCGCAGCACATTATTTCACACATATGTACATGTTCAGCAGCATCTTCTATGGGCCTATACTATGGGAGATGAAGATACATCTCCATGTAAATATTCTGGGTTGGTGTGGACCTTTCCCACCTGATCCAAAACCTCCTGTGTTTCCTCTGCCTCTAGAACCACCAGATCCAATAGAGCTAGAGTGACCTATACCTATTGATCCCAAACCTGTAGCTTGGGTTAGACCAAAAGATGCACTTCCCTGTGTCCCAACCGTAGTATTGAATTACACCCTAGCAGTCTGCAAAGTGTCACTACTCCCAGAATATAGTCCAAAAATTTGTGTGTCTGAATTCTGTGTAGATGATAGACTCAAAAAGGTACTCCCATATAACAATGAAGCTATTTTAACTTCCATCATTGTGCCTCTTATAAGACTCACTCCTGCTCTCCCATTGCTTGAATTAACTTGTTGATTGTTTATTGTCCTATATGTTGGAAAAATAAGTGCAAGAGAAAGGTTTCCAGGTGGATTCAGATGCGCACCCGTGACCCACATTATCTCTTCTAGCATGCTTCTTCATGAGGCTGAGGAGGGTTCCCTTTCATGCTTTCCCAAATGGGATAGTTCCTGATGCTTGGTTTCCACGTCTTTTGCGTGAACTTCAACTCCTTCCTGAACTATCTTTCTCCACAACACCATTTTCTCTGTAACCTCCCGTTGTTTCTCTACCACCCTCTTACGCGCCTCATTATATTTAAGCCACCTTTCCTCTCTCTTCCTCTCTGTCGCTATGTCTACCATCTTTCACCAAGCTTGCTCCTTCCCCTGTGTGTGGTGGGGTTTAGTTAGCCACCGGTTTACTCTCCAAGTTCAGGGTTACGATCAGAATTTTGATTGCCAGTGGAATGCCTTGTAGGTAAGTTCCCCTTGGATATCGTAAAAAACTAGAATTAAACTACCTCTAGGCATGAATAAGTGGAAATTGAGTACTCTAAGATATAACTGTTCAAAATACCATGAAACCACGTGTCCACTGCACAAGTCCAAATCAGATTAACATCATAAAGGGCCTAAAATTATTCATACATCCAGACAAATGTGTGATACCTCCAATTATGTTTAGATGCATAAGCAATCAGAAATTCATACATTTCTATCAGAAATAGTGAAGAACCTCTCGTATAAATAGTCATACAAATTCTGATCCACCCACGTGCATGCGTTAAACTTGGATTTGGTGTTGAATTTCCGTGCATATTATTCTTCTAGGTCGTGTATACACTCTTCAACACTTCCTAGGGTCAACCGGTATGTCTTCATCATGAACCATCTAGAAAACAACTGAAAAAGAGGTCTCAGTAATGGAACCAATGATGTACCTAGATTTCACCAGTAAAAGCCCAGGTGGCTGGCACATCACTCAGCTTAGACTGAGCACTCACCAAAAGAGCACAATGGTACCATGTCCCTCTTTAGGGTTATTGTTGTAGGATGTTAGCATGATGAAGACTTAAAGCATTCAGATCTATGGCTAATATATCATTCTATAGTACATATTCAGATCTAGATCTAGAGAATAATAGACTTAAGAGATAGACATGATGAAATCAAACATGCACGAACCAATTATACTCAGGATTTGACACTCTGATTCAACCAACACATTTCATTGCATTAAACATGATAAACACACAGAAGCTCATTACAATAAATAGTACCATAGTCTTTGCGTGCATAAGATTTGATAACATAACCTCACAATAATTCAGTTCTTACATCCCCCACTATGCCACAGAGTTCTTTCATATTTATAAGGGTGGGGACTTTCCCTTCACTGCTTATCTAATCCCAAAATAGTTCACATGTTATTATTAACCATGCACAGTTACAATAATAACCACACATGCAAGTGCACTAACAATAAACTTCTTCTAGTTAAATTTCAGTAGTAAATCTATTCTTAGCTTATATCCATGCAAATCACTTCGTAGCCGATCCTCCAAAATAAACCAATGCGTGTCGCTCAAGTTTCCAACCGATTTGTGTGTTCCGCATGGTATCTCCAAAAATAGCTCCTCATTGTGAAAATGGCTAAGTCCCGAATTTGTCTCTGTGCTCTTCTCTTCCACGTAAACCTTCCGTATGTTCTTTGCTAAGTTCCATATTTTGTCTGACCAACACTCCAAGTATGTAAATGTGTGAGATGGAATAGAAAAAACTACCCCTTATATGATGTGTATGAAGAGTGATGTAGCCCTTGTCCCTTATATGGATGTGATAGATGTATGTTTTCTAATGCTCTTTGTGCCTTTCGATGCAAGCTTAGATAATTTTGTAATTGACAACTGAAATGATGACCAAAAGTACTAAAAGAATACTAAGAACTAAAATAGAACCAAAAAGGTAAGAAAATGATAAAGAAGGCCAGGAATTCCCATGAGGGACAAGAGTTCTTGGGTGCTAGTGTCTGAGACCATAAAAGATAAATCAGTGAAGTTCAGGCAAGGCTCTAAGATGTGTAAAACTAGTAAGAATGCAAGATATAAAGAAAAAAGGCCAAAAGGAGTTTTCAACCACTATTTTTCTTGCTTAGGAATCATGTATAAATTATTATACTTTAGGACCTATAAATGTACCCAAGTTCATATATTTTGTGTCTACATTCCTCTTTATATTATGAAATTAAAACTAAATGTCATGTAAATATGTTTTTTAGGAATATGAATCCTTAGCTTGAGAATGATTTTTATGAGACTTGTATTTGTTTAAAAATGTTTTTTATTCTAATATTTGAATTACAAAGATTAATTGTAATAGATAATGAAAACAAACAAAGTGTACTTGCAAGATAAAATTTAGATGAAATGAAGAATATGGAATTTTTGAAAATGAGAATATATGTCCTTATACATTAAATTCTCTTCAAATTAATAAGGCATAGTAAAGGAATTAAATTGTAATGATAATGTAAACAATGAAAGAGATGTACTTTATGGAACATCTTTATCTTCTAGTTCTCATTCGTGGTAAGATAAAAAAAAATTCACCTGTTTAAGAAAATGTGGCATTAATGTGCATCTTGTGTTATCATGATTGTATGTATTTTCTTCATGTTGGGGTGAGATTGCATCTTTTTTATTTGAGGAATAATATTTTTTTAGTGAATGGAGGAATAAGGAGTATTGTGTGTTTTGATTTTTAGGAACCAAAGGAATTCATGGATAGTCTTAGTGGATGGATAAGTGTGTGTTATTCTAAGTGAGCCCAAGCGGTGTTGTAAAACAAGAAAAGAAATAAATAAATTTATACTGGTTTATTTTGTCTTGTGGTTTGGTCCTACATGTATGGGCTTTACACATGATATGATTTCAAATATCTTGTAGGAAGAGCTAACCATTCTTCTTGTATTCTAGGAAATAATCCATAGTTCCTCTAATATACATCAAAATCTTATTTGATGTTTTTAGTGACATGTTCCTAGTACCTACATGAACTGTGATAGATAACTATCAACATAATTGATGTCTAGCCTATTATAAGTCAAGTAAATGAGAATCAAAATCAACATTCGATAGAGATTTGCATTCACTTGTGGTGAGGGATATGTACAAGAAAAATGAAGTATTATCTCCATAGGTGGGGCAATGTGTTTATAATCCATAATATGAAACTTCTCGAGCATAGTGTTAGCATATTTCAACTAATATAAAAAAATATGATTATCCTTATACCATAATTCCAAACTAAGACAATAGTGTCATAGCCTGAGATCAGTCATGTTGAATGATCGATTAAGATCTTTCTTGGTGGCATCAATAATATTTAATGAACAACTAATGATGACTATATCATCTACATAAAAAAAACAATCACAATCTCCCCCATTACTTTTTAGGTAGAGATTGGGGTCACAAGGATTCCTCTGGAATCCATGATGAATGAGATGCGCATCTATCTTGATGTATTAAGCATGAGGAGTTTGTTTAAGACCATACAAATATTTCATGAGTCTACACATCGTTTATTATTTTCAAGGTATGAAAAAACCTTCTTATTGATTCATGTAGACCTCTTCTCTAAAATCTTCATTGAGAAAGTTACATTTCACGTCAATTTGGTGGACTATCTAACCAAACTGTGCAACTAGAGAAAAATCATTCTGATAATTTTAATCTTATTTATGGGAGTAAAATTCTCCTTGTAGTGAATGTCTTATTTCTTATCATAACCCTTCACTACCATTCTCTCCTTATACTTATCAATAGTGCCATTTTCATTCTACTTCATTTTGAAAATCCAAAGGCCTTATTCCCTGGTAGAAGATCAAAAAGATGCCATGTGTTATTTTTCATCATAGATTGATACTCAACACTCATGGAATCTTTCCAAGAATTGGACTGTAGGTATTCCTTAATTGTAGAGGTCTCAAAAACTCAAAAAATTTACTTATTAAGGAAAAATTTACCTCATCATGAGCCTTAATATGATTCCATAGTCTAGGTGTCGATGTTTCTAGGAGACTATCCAATTTCACATCTTGTATCACATTAGTATACCATTTATTCATACATTGAGATGTTCTTGTGGGTGGTGGTCTTGTCAAATCATCACCATCATCCCCATCATGATTCTCTTCATCTTAGGGAAGATCATCATTTGTTTTCATAACAGGGTTAATTCAATCATCAGGTGAGTTTGTGGAAGTAGCATCTATTTTTTTCTTTTAAAAAAACTTACTATCCCTACTTGTGTACACCTTTCTGGTTTTCATATCCATCAACCTATAACCAAGATCATCTTCACTATACCTTAAGAATATGTATTTCTCAACTTTCATGTAAAACAATGTTCTCTTCTTCTTAGGAATGTGCATGCTCACTCTGCATCGAAAAAATATTATATGTGAAATAGATGGCTTCTACCCTGATCATGCTTCATGTAGTGTTAACCTATCAAGAGCAACAGTGGGAACTCTATTCATCAAGTATACTTATTTTGGCTACTTCATCCTGGTATATCTTAGTCAATCCTGGATCATTGATCACACATAACACCATCTCCATGATAATATGATTTATCCTCTCTAAAACACCATTTTACTATGGTGTATGTGGAGGAGGAATTTGTTGATAAATTTCATGAGTTTCTAAGAAGGATTTGAACTCATTTTTGGTGTATTCCCCCCTCAATATGAGAAGATATTTTTAATTATTGACCAGAGTAAATATCAAATGTGACTTTTAATTTCTTGTAGTACTCAAAATCTTCAACTTTATTATGAAGACAATAAATCCAAATTTTCTATGAAAAATCATCAACACATAACATACTATACTAAAAACCAGCATGACTAGGTCTCATGGGTGCACAAATATTGGTATGTACTAGATCAAACTTACTTAGAGCCTAAAATTTACTTCTCTAGAAAGGTGATCGATGTTGTTTTCCTGCCAAGAAATGTTGGAACTTTTCTTTTTCCTTCTTGAGAGTTGGAAGTCCTCTCACCATATCATATTGGCAAAGTGTGTCAATATATTTGAAACTGACGTGGTCAGGTCTCCAATATCACAACTGTGCTGAGGAGGTGTCTTTTAACATAAGTTCTTTATTGTCTCTATGTAAAAAATCAAGGTGGAATATCAATCCCACATTGGAAGCTCTTGTAACAATTTTTGATCTTACATATTTATCACTAATCAAATATATTTTATTTCCACCTTTACAGTCAAAATCAATCTTCAAATTGTGATCTCAAATTTGACCAACTGATAGTAGATTCTTTTTCAAACTAGTATAACATATAAAACACTAGATATTTTATATTTAATTTGCACCAAGGGGAAAAAAACACTACCAATACCTTGGACAATATAGGAGCTATCATCACCCAATGAAACATGGTTTTTGGTGGGTGTTTCGTTCAAAGTGAAGAACCAATCCTTACATCCAGTCATGTGTTGCATGGCTACTGAGTCAATGTACTAGATAGAATTTTGAGACATGACTTCTTCATTTGATTGGGAAATGTATAGGAAGTATTTATCATCTATGTTATCTTCCTATTCAATGACATTTCCTCGATTTTGGGGTTTCTTCCTCTTGTTCCCCTTCTTCTACCATTGTTTATTATTTTGTTGTCCCTAATATGATTGTTGGCTTATTTTTCTTCTTTCCACTTGGTGATCCCTTATAGGATGTATTATACCAACAATATTTTAGTTTATGGCCTTTCCTGCCACAAATCAAACACTTTTTATGTTGTTTTCCCCCTTTTATTGCTTTAATTCTTGGATTTAAATGATAATTTACCTTTTTAATTAGAATATAGATCTTTTTATTCTTCTTATTCTTATACGTGCATGAAATCCTCTTTTTGCAACATGTTTACCAAATTTTTGAAAGTCGATATTTGGCCTTTGACATTCAATGCGGTCACGAAGATCTAGTAAGAAGGGGTAGTGACCTCAAGATGATATGTACAAGATATTCCTATATTACATCCTATTATAGTGCTTGCAATGAATCTCAAAATATTTTAACACACTATATAAAAACCTCATTTTTCTCACCATTTTTTAGTTTGAGACTATAAAGTTGACTTTACAAGTGCAAAATGGTGTTCATGTTCTTGGCCTCATAGACTGTATACAATTTATCCTATACTTATTTAGTTATTTTTAAATATCCAATGTGTGGTTACACTTCATCTAATAATGCAGACAATATTATCAGTTTGGCCTTCTAATTATCTTGATTAAGATGATATTGTGCAACAATATCTATATTTGGTCTATTGAAAGATCCTTCCACAATAGGCCATATGTCTTCAAAATTGATTTGTGTTTTTATTTTGGTCTTCCATGCCACATAGTTATCTCCTCTTAGGATATGATAACCTAGATGAAAAAATATAGGAGTATTTGTAACCATGATGAAGACTGCAGGTGACAACATTTCTTCTTATCATTGATTTATTTGATTTTCTTGTTTATGCTTAGAAAAATCACAAAACCTTAACAAATATATTTTGATTATAATTCAAAGTACTAGAATTTATACACAATTTTTAATGGAATTTCAAAATTTTCGTAAAATTTCAACTTCTGGGCTTTCATGGTTTGCAAGAAATCAATTAGATGTGATTTCAGGGATTTAAAAGGTAAAAATCAATTTTTTTACTATATTTTCGTATCTATAAAACATAGGATCTATAGAAAATTAATTAATAGGGTTTTTTAATTACATGATTTTATGAATTCTCTCAAAATTTCAAGTCCTAACTCTTTCTGGTTTGTTCGATACATAATTAACTATACATTTTACGGTAAAAGACAGAAACATTAAAAACATGATTTTTAAGAGGAATTTTTCAAACTTTGTTTTTTTTTCTAAAAAAATGAAAAAATACATAATGTTCCCAAGTTTCAACTTTTGAATCTAACTAGTTTTTGAGATATGAGTTAATTATCTTTTCAAGTAGACTATAAGAAAAATTCAAATTTTGTGAGGTTTATTTTTATATAAACTTAACAATATCTATGCTTGGCCCTAATTTATATGAAAATTAATAAAATAAAATTAGGATAAAGTTGCATAAAAATATTAAGCCAAAAAAGAAGCGTCTCTTCCTGCATTTCTTTTGAGAATTTTGGATGATCCTCTCAAGAAATGCTTTTACCATACTTCCCAAATTTGATCTTTAATTTGTTTAATGATTGAAGGTTTGAATGCTTGGAGAGGAGCAAAGTCTAAATAAAATTGAATAATTTAAAATTGCATTTCAAGCTACCTATTTTGTGCATATTTTAGTGAGTATATGGAAACATGGTCAAGTTTTGTGAAGACACATGGGTTGCAATGGCTCCACCTTGTTCAAACTTCTACAATCTCTCTTGAAACCCAGTAAAGCTTCCAATATTTTTCCTCACAAGTTTAGAATCACCAGCTCTGATACCAAATGTGTAACACCCTGAACTTTTGTTACTTTCTCCTGAGCATACAAGTGTTGATATGTGATTTCTTGTATATGGATGTGTTCCTCGATTTAGAAATCATGCTTGATATGTACTGTAATTTCTTTGCGGATTGCAGATCTTGACTGAGTCAGAATGTGATTAGACTCTTTTATCTATTTCATTTTGTATCTGAGTTTAATCTGATCTCGGAATGAATTATAGAGTTAACCATCTATAATACCTAGTCTTGGATCAGTGGAATTGATCCAAGTATTGCTTAAAATTTATTCATGATGAATTAAAATCACAGACCTTGAACAGGTTGCAAGGTCTAGCAGCATTGAATAAGCTAGTCAGGAGTATGACTCAGGTTGATCAAGTGAAATGAATTGGTTCCCGATATCGAAGTATATCTGGAAGGTCTCGATCGTGGACCAGGTAATAATTCGGTTACATACGATTCTGCAGTAGAACAGGAGCTAACCCTGTTTAAGAAGGTATGATATAGGTCTTTTCTGAGTGTACAGAATGCAGACCTAACTGGAATTATTAAATGATTAGTAACCTAAGACTAAACCTAACCTAGGGGTTAGATTAGTGTTAATCTAACCTAGACCTAGGCTATGTGTTAATGTCCTAAGTTAGTATCTATGTGTAATATGGTTAGAATGAGTATTATCCTAAATTCTAACCTAAGATACTAACCTAACTATGAACAAGAATGTAAAGGGGCCTATGGAGGGGTGCGAACCATGGGCGGCGTTTTCTATGTCATTAAATGCTAAGGATAAGGATGGAAGACAGGTCATGGTGGAGGTATAGGCAACAGCTAACCTAAGCCGACGTGGCAGGTTGCCAAAACTGGAAATGAACTTGAGTTTTCATTTGTCTGTCGCCAATTCTGGTGGTCGGTGGAAGTGGAGTTTGAGCGGGAAAGTTGGTTTAATTGCATTCAATATTCTCGGTAGTCGAGCTCGGAACTCGCGAGAAGGCATGCAAACGGGAAGTTTGTTGGTTTGTTTGGCTTGTCGCGATTTTCAGATTTCTCTCTGCCTGTTCACTGGTTCTTCGCACCAGTCTTCTTTGTGTTGCATGGCGAGCATGAGGTTATCTAGCTCTTTTCTCTGGCAAGGAGAATATATATGCCATGGAGATAGCAAAATTTTGTTGGTCGCTCTAACTTGGAAAAGGAAAAGGAAGCACGAGCTCTTCCAGTGGTCTGCTTTAGAAATTTGAGCAAAAATCTAGGCATGTTAGGCCCTAACCTTTAAAAATCTTGCTGTCTTTCAAGTGATTTCATTAGAACAACTCTGCTCAAATGTTTTGAGAAAATAGATGATTTTCTATGGAGGTCTTGTTTGATTTTTGGTACTGTATCTCTTCTGGTTCGATTTATCAATTTCCCCTTGATGGGTGTTTATTAAATTCGAATTGTGGCTCTATTTCTTTGTGTATTCATTCTGGCTTAAATATGTGAGATATATATATATATATATATATATATATATATATATATATATATATATAAAGTATGAGTGCTCGGCCTGTTCGGCGAGAGCCCATAGAATATACCTGTGTTGGGTATAGGCCACTGTTATGTTGTCGATCTTTGGTCGCCGTTTCTTGTTGTGGAAACTGTATGAAGGGATACTGATGGATATTGTATGATTGATCAGTTATATTGATCCTTTGGAAGCTCTGTCGTGGATTTTGGTGACAGAGGCTAATGATACTTTGTGAGTTTCGTTTTTTCTTCTAATTTGTTTGGGAGCAAGTAACTATTGTGTTACCATAGTCTTTACGACCCTGTGGAAGTTTTTTTCCTTGTTATTGTGGTAACAGGGTTTAACCGTTGACTGTATACAATATTGATATATTTGTATTTTATTTGAACGACTCAGTGGAGTCCTCTGAATGAGTCGTATATTACTATCCACTGCTGAGAATATAGATTCATCCTTGAGTTTTGTTAATGGGATTTCGTGGAAGTCTTGTAGAGGTAACAGGTCATTTGACCTCTGTTATTTGTGATAAATAATGGATATAGACTCCCTGGGTATGCATTTGCATTTCTTTTGTGTAAGCTGTTCGAGAGTTTTGACGAGGCTCAGTTGAATTCCTTGCTATGAAATGGGTATTTGATTTGCTTACACTTGATTTGTTCTGAATGCTTGCCATAGATGGCATAGAAGGATTCATCAACTAATTTTATCTTACACTGTTGTTGGGTTCCTCGGTTATGGGTATAAACCCGTTAACAGTATGCAATGTGTATATATAGATTTATAATTGTGTAACCTGAACGACTCTGAGGAGTCGATTGAATGATTTATATTTATATTTGAACCGCTGTTCAGGTTGAATATAATTGAATTCGGTAATCGGATTTGCTTGCCTGATTTTTAATAAGCTCCGTTGATGAGCCCAGATGGAATCATATGCAATTGTTTGACTTGTTACCACTGTTGGAATCATTTGAATTCTTGGAAGGTAACTTGTATTTCTGTCTCTTATTGAACCTGATACTTGGACACTGTCGTTTGTCACTGTTTGAGTTCCTTGAGTATGGATAATTATTTTGTGTTCTGGCTCTGTTGAGGTGAGTCGTGAATACCATACTTTAGACTTGTATGCGCCAAGGTAAGAATAGATTGGTTATATTCCATTCTGTTTACTCCTGTCTGATTGAGACTGAGCAGGTTTGGAAGTTCTGTGTGGTCGTCTTGGCATAGTCCTTAGGAAACTTCAAATTGCTTAATGCAACGAAGTTTATTGTTGACAGCGATATGCTAGAGGTTCTTGATTTCGAACTTGGATCGAAAGCCTTACTGTGTTTAAAAGGAACTAGTATTGAGCTATAGGTTGATACATGGGAATGTAGATGTGTTAGCTACTGTACAGAAGTTTTTGCTGTGTTCTTTTATTTAAAACAGCGATCCTTCTTGTGGCTTGTCTGACTTGTTCATATACATACTGGTTGAATGTTTTTCATATGTGTAGACAGAACAGTAATGAACTTATGTGAAAGGAAGTATGAATGATTTGGTTCTTACTCTTCTTTTATTTTAATATTTGTTGATATCTGTCTAACAGTGGGAATTATTTTGTAACATATTGGTAGAATCACGAATTGTTATGATATTTTCCTTTTTGGATGAATGAAACGATCGGCCCAATGTTGTGATTTTGGATTCAATGATTGTTTATATACATTCGTTCCTTGATTCTTAATATTCGATGAAATATTTGAGAAGTGTTTAGGACTATTCTGTAACGATGATAGAGTTACATATTTGTAGTCATTTTGGATTACAAAGGCATAGTCTGAATCATGTTTACTTGTTTGGATTATTGATATCATTTAAACAGGGTGTTTAATGAAAACAATTGATGGATTGTAATTGTTTTAAAATTTAGTGCTTATCATGCTCATTTCATTGAACTGACTCATGTTGACTATTTTTGCAGATGGTTGCCGTAAGAGGTAAAAGCAATGCAGATCTGACAGGCTGATCAGATTGTTTAATTGATTTATAATTACAGCCTGATTTTATAAATGAACTATATGTGGAAAGAGGTTTCTTTTCTGTTAAGCATTGTATCAAGTATGTTGTTGCATAAAATGTAATTGTATAATTTTGAAAGGACTGGAAATAAGTGCTTGATACTTATGTGCTGTATTCCATTTCTGATGGTTGACTTTCTTCGGTTTATATACCAGAGTGGCAATGTTATCTTTGTTTAATTTGGATGCTTTTGTGATTGAAAATGAAATCTTACAAGAAAATATGGTTGAATTCTTATGAGTGTTTAGCAGATCTTATTGTTCTAGTGAAAGCAATATTGGATTTAAATAATTGTCTTTCTAGAAGATAGGTTAAAAATGAGCCTAAGCAGAACGCTAAACAAGTTGAATTAAATTACTGATCCCTAGTCTTGATAATGACAGGACAACACTTAATTGGATTCTTAATCATTTATATCCTTATACTAATAAGTATGATATAAATTCAGTTAAGAGAACTAATATAAATCAATGGAGTTCAGATGGCAATCTCAAGTAAAGGTTATGAGATATTGTCCAATTCTGTTATTTTAGAATCAGGAGTATTCTAATGACTCCTTGACGAGAGCTTGACCTTAATACCTCTACCATGTAATGGGCTTTATAGAGGAGGGTCGTCTTAAGACGAAGAATCCAGGGATCGGGAAAGGCTAACCTTAGGAAAAGTCTTTAAAGTAATTTAAACTCAAGTGCGTAATGCATGTTGTTAAGTAGATCTTTTCGAGGCGGATTTAAAGGTTGACGACACAAGTCAACTGCAGGGTTGTACCTCCGAGAAGATTAGGATCTTCTCGAAGTTACAACAATGCAGGAGATTTTTTGCGACACCCTTTGCATTGATCGCTAAGATTTACACTTTGATCTCGCATGAGTTACTCAGGGTCCGATTAAGAACGTGGTCATGTTATAAGGCTGCCTAGGAGATTCGGGGTATCATGACACATTGGTTGAACTGCAAGGTTGAACCAGTATGTCACCATATCCATAATCCTCGTGGGCATCCATATCACATTATCACCTTGTTAATATGCCTCTGAGTGATTCAGTTGTGAAAGGAAGGACTGACAGTAGTTAGTATAAGACATTCTATATAACATAAGAATGGGGTGAAGGACGTATTCCAGATTGACGAGTATGCCGTTAAGGAATACGAGACATAAACATTATGTTTCAAATCTTTGGCCAAAGTATCGCAAGCTGCTGATTGCGTTGTCCTAATTCACCTAGTCTAAGGGATGAGATGCCAATGAATAATAGTAATGATTATTCAGTTAGGTTCCTTGGACAGAGCATTCTGAATCCCAGAGTAGGGAAGAGAACCGCAAGAGTAAAGTGTTATCTAAAAACACCAACTCTTTTTACTCATGAATAGATCGGTAGATTACCAAGTCATGGAATGAATAGATCAGAAGTAATCCGAGTCATTACAGCTGCATATGGTTGTCTATTATATGAATGGTTATTTGATTTGTGAGTTCTAAATTATGTATTTAGAACCAGGATGCAATTATCGAAAAAAAAAAATTCACTTGTTCTAAGGTATAAAATGGAGATGTTACATCTTGGTATCAGAGCTGAAGGTTGCAGTTCTTGGACCTATTGAGTCCATAATCTGATAAAAACCTGAATTTTATTGTAACATAAAATGGTTAGAACAAGGGGGAACGTTGCGAATAATGCTCCACCTGAAGGAGGAGCGGCAACAACCCAGAAACTTGATGAGATCCTTGCTGCCCTGTTGGACACAAGAGATTGCTTAGCTGTACTTGAACAGCAGGTAATGGGAAATGAGGAGGATGATGAAGCTGATAATAATAATCAGCAACCTCCTGAGGACAACCCTGACATGGGTGTTGATATTAATGTTGGAAATGCACCAGTCCAACCAGAAAACAAAAAGGCCAAATTGGCAGCAGAACTCACTAATGATATAAAAAGGATAAGCCCGCCTAAGTATGATGGCACCACATTAGGAGATGGAACTGAGAACTAGCTCAGCGAAATGGAGAAGTACTTTGCAATAAGGAACTTCTCAGAGGAAACCAAAGCTATTTGGGGAGCCTATCAGATTTCTCACGAAGCATCTTCGTGGTGGGATAGCCGTAAAGCTGAACTAAACATTGATGAGACCAATATTACTTGGGATCAATTTAAAGGATATTTTAGGCAACGTTGGCTGCCACAACTTTTCTATGATCAGAAAATGACAGAATTTTAGAATTTAGCTCAAGGGAAGCTAACGGTAACTGAATACTGGGATCGGTTTACAAAACTCCTCAAGTATGTACCGCAGTATCAAACTGACGAAAAGTTTAGGATACGGAAATTCATCATGGGATTGAATCCCGTGATAGGGGGAGAGGTCGATGTTCACAGTCCAACCACTATGGAAGGAGTTGTTGAAAAGGCCATAAGGCAAGAACAGAAATTAAAGGCTATTTCTGCTCATAAGGAGGAAGTGCGGAAGAAGACTGCAAACCTTTCTTCAACCTCTCTTGCACCCAGAAAAGGACCATGGAAAAAGTTTGGAAACAAGAGTAAGTTTCCAGGAGATAACAATAAGAAAGCAGCAGTAAATAAGCCTGCTGGAAACGTAAAGGATAATTTTACTAAAAATTATAATAACGGGCAAAAGCCCTATGGAGGACAGCGTGACAATTACAAAACTGGAGGCAACTTTGAGCCTAAAAAGGGACCTGTAGGAGGCTGCTACAATTGTGGTAAGGACCACTATGCTAATCAATGCTTTTTGAAGAAGGATGATCGTAATCAGCAGCATAAGATACATGCTGCAGTAGCGGACAAGCAAGCTGAAAAGCAAGCTGAAAAGCAAGTGACACCTATAGAAGTTCCGGGTAAGTTATTCGGCATACCTGTCATTATTCTTTTTGATACAGGAGCTACTGAATATTTTATATCTAATAAACTTGCTTCTAAACTTAAAAGAAAAGATGGGAAAATGGATAAATCTTGGACTGTACAGTATGGTAATAATTCTGTTCATACAGTGAGTATGTGTCTTTTTGGGGCAGTCCTTGACTTACCTAACTTTTCTACGGAAGTTGATCTCTATGTTGCATCTTTAGGATCATATGACATTATTATTGGTGTCAATTGGTTAGCTAACCATAAGGCAAAGGTAGATTGCTATGAAAAGAACATAAAGTGTTTAGATGATCAGCTAGAAATAGCAGAGATTCAAGGGGTGAAACGGGAAATTTCAGTTAGAAAACTGTCAGCTATGCAGCTTAAAAAGGCTAAAAATAAAGGATGTACCCTTTATGCAGTAAAGATATCTGAATCTTCAGAAGAAGATGATGATTTAATGAAACAATTCCCTCTTTTACAAGTTTTCAGGGATGTTTTTCCTGAGGAATTACTAGGGTTACCACCCAAGAGAGAATTTGACTTTACCATTGAAATCAAGCGTGGAACGGAACCTATTTCCAAAGCGCCTTATCGGATGACTACTACTGAGTTAGTCGAGCTTAAGGCACAGTTGCAAGAACTTTTGTCTAAAGGATTGATTAGACCAAGTGTTTCACCTTGGGGAGCACCTGTGATATTTGTGAAAAAGAAGGATGGAACACTAAGGCTGTGTATTGATTATCGGATGTTGAACAAAGCAACAGTCAAGAACCGATATCCACTTCCTAGGATTGATGATCTGTTTGATCAGATGCATGGAGCAGCGGTTTATTCTAAGATAGACCTTCGATCTGGTTATCATCAATTAAGGATTAAAGAGGAAGATATTCATAAAACAGCTTTCCGAACAAGGTACGGACATTATGAATTCACATTTTTACCCTTTGGGTTAACTAATGCACCCGCAGCCTTTATGAATTTAATGAACAATATTTTTCAAGAATACCTGGACAAGTTTGTACTTGTATTCTTGGACGATATTCTCATTTATTCTAAAAGTGTTGAGGAGCACAATGAGCATTTGAATATAGTTTTGGGAATTTTGAGAAAAAGAAAGTTGTATGGTAAGTTATCCAAATGTTCTTTCTTTGATTCAGAAGTTCACTATTTGGGTCATGTCATAAGTAAAGAAGGAATTGCTGTAGATCCTTCAAAAATAGTGGCAATAACTGAGTGGCCTGCACCAAAGAATGTGCATGAGGTAAGAAGCTTCATGGGTTTTGCTGGCTACTATAGAAAATTTGTAAAGGATTTTTCTAAGGTAGCTGCACCAATAACTTCATTGCAAAAGAAGGATAAGAAATTCATATGGAATGACAAGTGCGAAGCGGCTTTCAAAAGTCTGAAAGACCAGTTGACTTCTACACCTATATTAGCTGTACCAGACCCTAATGGGAATTTTACTGTTGTAACGGATGCTTCTGGGGAAGGCCTTGGAGGTGTTTTGCTACAAAATGATCAGGGCATAGCATATGAAAGTAGAAAACTTAAGTTACATGAGCTGAATTATGCCCCTCATGATTTGGAACTTGCTGCCATTGTTCATGAACTTCAAGTCTGGAGACACTATTTACTTGGGAAACCTTATGAGTTGAAAACTGATCACTTAGGACTGAAATATATTTTTACTCAGCCCAATCTGAATGCCAGACAGAGAAGGTGGTTAGAATTTTTATCACAATATGACTTTGATATTAGCTATATCAAAGGGAAGGAGAATAGAGTAGCTGATGCTCTAAGTCGTAGGAGGCACATTTCTGCTCTTATAACATTAAGAACATAGTTTAAAGACGAGGTAAAAAGTGCCTCAGAATCAGATGCATACTTTCAGCAAGTAAAAGCAGCGCTTGCTGCAGAACCTAAAGATAAAAGGTATAAAGGTTTTCATTTTGATAATGAAGGAATCTTGTGTTATGAAAACAGAGTATATGTACCTATGCTGAACGATTTGAGAAAGAAGTTGTTAGTTGAATTTCACAATTCACCTTTCTCTGGACACCTAGGTATCACAAAAATGCTTGCTGATTTGAAACAACAATACTTCTGGAAAGGTATGAAAAAGGATGTGATTAATTTTGTGACTCATTGTCTGGAATGTTAGCGGGTGAAGGCAGAACATATGCACCCTGCTGGACTGTTATATCCTCATAGCATACCACAGTACAAATGGCAAGTAATAACAATGGATTTTGTACAAGGACTACCTATGTCCAGGAATAAACATGATGTTATCCTGGTAGTTGTAGATAAACTGACCAAGGTAGCTCATTTCATCGCTGGAAATCTAAAGGATGATTCACCAGTGCTAGCCAAGAGATTCGTACACCAAATTTTCAGATTACATGGTGTACCAGAACTGATTATATCTGACAGGGATCCTAGAATGACGTCAAGGTTTTGGCAAACGCTTAACGCAGCCCTAGGAAGGAAACTAAACTTCAGTTCTGGATATCATCCAGAAACGGATGGGCAAACTGAGAGGGTAAATCAAGTGTTGCAGGACATGTTGCGAATGTATTGCATGGATCAACAGTATAAATGGGAAGAGTATCTTCCATTAGTTGAGTTCGCATACAACAACACTTATCATTCATCTCTTAAGATGGCACCATTTGAAGCACTTTACGGAAGAAAGTGCAGAACCCCTGTTAGTTGGGACAGTGTTGAGGATAGAGTGGTAATTGGACCAGAGATTCTCATAGAAATGGAACAGCAAGTTAAGCTGATTCGTGAACGATTGAAGGAAGCAGCGGATAGACAGAAGAGCTATGCTGACCTTAAGCGGGTTGATAGAAGGTTTGAGCTTGGTGATAAGGTTTTTCTTCGTGTTAAACCTAGAAAGAGTTCTATAACTTTTGGCAAGGCTGCCAAGTTGTCACCTCGATTTGTGGGACCTTTCGAAATTGTCGAAATAATCAATCCTGTAGCTTATCGTTTAGCATTGCCACCTGCTTTATCTCACATGCATGATTTTTTCCATATTTCTTTGCTCAAGAAATACGTTTCAGATCTGTCACATGTTTTAAATTGGAATTCCTTGCAGGTCCAAGACCCAGGAATAATCATGGTTAAACCCACATGAGTGCTGGAAACTCGCCAATTGCATTTAAGAAATCGTGATATACAGCAATGTAAGGTCCAGTGGGACCGGTTTAGCGAAGAAAGTGCAACTTGGGAAAATCTGGAAGAGATGAAAATTGCTTTTCCTTGTCTTTTTCAACAGAATGAAATCTGTTGACAAAACATACTTTTATGAACTGATTGTTTTTAAGTATTTATGAAAGCCAGATGAAGGCAGACTTTATTCAGGTTGAATAAAATGTGTTGCGACATTGATTTTTTGGAACTATTCAAATATGAAATAGACACATTATTTGTGTACTGATAAATTGATTGACCAGAAGGTTAATTTAAATATGTAATTCATCGGGATGATGAATCTTTTTAGGAGGGAAGCATGTAACACCCTGAACTGTTGTTACTTTCTCCTGAGCATACAAGTGTTGATATGTGATTTCTTGTATAAGGATTTGTTCCTCGATTTAGAAATCATGCTTGATATGTACTGTAATTTCTTGCAGATTGTCGATCTTGACTGAGTCAGAATGTGATTAGACTCTTTTATCTATTTCATTTTGTATCTGAGTTTAATCTGATCTCGGAATGAATTATAGAGTTAACCATCTATAATACCTAGTCTTGGATCAGTGGAATTGATCCAAGTATTGCTTTAAATTTATTCATGATGAATTAAAATCACAGACCTTGAATAGGTTGCAAGGTCTAGAAGCATTGAATAAGCTAGTCAGGAGTATGACTCAGGCTGATCAAGTGAAATGGATTGGTTCCCGATATCGAAGAATATCTAGAAGGTCTCGATCGTGGACCAGGTAATAATTCGGTTACATACGCTTCTGCAGTAGAAAAGGAGCTAACCCTGTTCAAGAAGGTATGATATAGGTCTTTTTCGAGTGTACAGAATGCAGACCTAACTGGAATTATTAAATGATTAGTAACCTAAGACTAAACCTAACCTAGGGGTTAGATTAGTGTTAATCTAACCTAGACCTAGGCTATGTGTTAATGTCCTAAGTTAGTATCTATGTGTAATATGGTTAGAATGAGTATTATCCTAAATTCTAACCTAAGATACTAACCTAACTATGAGCAAGAATGTAAAGGGGCCTATGGAGGGGTGCGAACCATGGGCGGCGTTTTCTATGTCATTAAATGCTAAGGATAAGGATGGAGGACAGGTCATGGCGGAGGTATAGGCAACATCTAACCTAAGCCGACATGGCAGGTCGCTAAGATTGGAAATGAACTTGAGTTTTCATTTGTCTGTCGCCAATTCTGGTGGTCGGTGGAAGTGGAGTTTGAGCGGGAAAGTTGGTTTAATTGCATTCAATATTCTCGGTAGTCGAGCTCGGAACTCACGAGAAGGCATGCAAACGGGAAGTTTGTTGGTTTGTTTGGCTTGTCGCGATTTTCGGATTTCTCTCTGCCTGTTCACTGGTTCTTCGCACCAGTCTTCTTTGTGTTGCATGGCGAGCATGAGGTTATCTAGCTCTTTTCTCTGGCAAGGAGAATATATATGCCATGGAGATAGCAAAATTTTGTTGGTCGCTCTAACTTGGAAAAGGAAAAGGAAGCACGAGCTCTTCCAGTGGTCTGCTTCGGAAATTTGAGCAAAAATCCAGGCATGTTAGGCCCTAACCTTTAAAAATCTTGTTGTCTTTCAAGTGATTTCATTAGAACAACTCTGTTCAAATGTTTTGAGAAAATAGATGATTTTCTATGGAGGTCTTGTTTGATTTTTGGTACTGTATCTCTTCTGGTTCAATTTATCAATTTCCCCTTCATGGGTGTTTATTAAATTCGAATTGTGGCTCTATTTCTTTGTGTATTCATTCTGGCTTAAATATGTGAGATATATATATATTTAAAAAGTATGAATGCTCGGCCTGTTCGGCGAGAGCCCATAGAATATACCTATGTTGGGTATAGGCCACTATTATGTTATCGATCTTTGGTCGTCGTTTCTTGTTGTGGAAACTGTATGAAGGGATACTGATGGATATTGTATGATTGATCAGTTATATTGATCCTTTGGAAGCTTTGTCGTGGTTTTTGGTGACAGTGGATAATGATACTTTGTGGGTTTCGTTTTGTCTTCTAATTTGTTTGGGAGCGGGTAACTATTGTGTTACCATAGTCCTTATGACCCAGTGGAAGTTGTTTTCCTTGTTATTGTAGTAACAGGGTTTAACCGTTGACTGTATACAATATTGATATATATTTGTATTTTATTTGAACGACTCAGTGGAGTCCTCTAAATGAGTCGTATATTACTATCCACTGCTGAGAATATAGATTCATGCTTGAGTTTTGTTAATGGGATTTCGTGGAAGTCTTGTAGAGGTCACAGGTCATTTGACCTCTGTTATTTGTGATAAATAATGGATATAGACTCCCTGGGTATGCATTTGCATTTCTTTTGTGTAAGTTGTTCAAGAGTTTTGACGAGGCTCAGTTGAATTCCTTGCTATGAAATGGGTATTTGATTTGCTTACACTTGATTTGTTCTGAATTCTTTCCATAGATGGCATAGAAGGATTCATCAACTAATTTTATCTTACACTGTTGTTGGGTTCCTCGGTTATGGGTATAAATCCGTTAACAGTATGCAATGTGTATATATAGATTTATAATTGTGTAACCTGAATGACTCTGAGGATTCGATTGAATGATTTATATTTATTTTTGAACCGCTGTTCGGGTTGAATATAATTGAATTCGGTAATCAGATTTGCTTGCCTAATTTTTAATAAGCTCCGTTGATGAGCCCAGATGGAATCATATGCAATTGTTTGACTTGTTACCACTGTTGGAATCATTTGATTTCTTGGAAGGTAACTTGTATTTCTGTCTCTTATTGAACCTGATACTTGGACACTGTCATTTGTCACTGTTTGAGTTCCTTGAGTATGGATAATTATTTCACGTTTTGGCTCTGTTGAGGTGAGTCGCGAATACCATACTTTAGACTTGTATGCACCAAGGTAAGAATAGATTGGTTATATTCCTTTCCATTTACTCCTGTCTAATTGAGACTGAGCAGGTTCGGAAGTTCTGTGTGGTCATCTTGGCATAGTCCTTAGGAAACTTCAAATTGCTTAATGCAACGAAGTTTATTGTTGACAGCGATATGCTAGAGGTTCTTGATTTCAAACTTGGATCGAAAGCCTTACTGTGTTTAAAAGGAACTAGTATTGGGCTATAGGTTGATACATGGGAATGTTGACGTGTTAGCTACTGTACAGAAGTTTTTGCTGTGTTCTTTTATTTAAAACAACGATCCTTCTTGTGTCTTGTCTGACTTGTTCATATACATACTGGTTGAATGTTTTTCATATGTGTAGACAGAACAGTAATGAACTTATGTGAAAGGAAGTATGAATGATTTGGTTCTTACTCTTCTTTTATTTCAATATTTGTTGATATCTGTCTAACAGTGGGAATTGTTTTGTAACATATTGGTGGAATCACGAATTGTTATGATATTTTCCTTTTTGGATGAATGAAACGATCGGCCCAATGTTGTGATTTTGGATTCAATGATTGTTTATATACATTCGTTCCTTGATTCTTAATATTCGATGAAATATTTGAGAAGTGTTTAGGACTATTCTGTAACGATGATAGAGTTACATATTTGTAGTCATTTTGGATTACAAAGGCATAGTCTGAATCATGTTTACTTGTTTGGATTATTGATATCATTTAAACAGGGTGTTTAATGAAAACAATTGATGGATTGCAATTGTTTTAAAAGTTAGTGCTTATCATGCTCAGTTCATTGAACTGACTCATGTTGACTATTTTTGCAGATGGTTTCCGTAAGAGGTAAAAGCAATGCAGATCTGACAGGCTGATCAGATTGTTTAATTGATTTATAATTACAGCCTGATTTTATAAATGAACTATATGTGGAAAGAGGTTTCTTTTCCGTTAAGCATTGTATCAAGTATGCTGTTGCATAAAATGTAATTGTATAATTTTGAAAGGAATGGAAATAAGTGCTTGATACTTATGTGTTGTATTCCATTTCTGATGGTTGACTTTCTTCGGTTTATATACCAGAGTGGTAATGTTATCTTTGTTTAATTTGGATGCTTTTGTGATTGACAATGAAAGCTTACAAGAAAATGTGGTTGAATTCATATGAGTGTTTAGCAGATCTTGTTGTTCTAGCGAAAGCAATATTGGATTTAAATAATTGTCTTTCTAGAAGATAGGTTAAAAATGAGCCTAAGCAGAACGCTAAACAAGCTGAATTAAATTAATGATCCCTAGTCTTGATAATGACAGGACAACACTTAATTGGATTCTTAATCATTTATATCCTTATACTAATAAGTATGATATAAATTCAGTTAAGAGAACTAATATAAATCAATGGAGTTCAGATGGCAATCTCAAGTAAAGGTTATGAGATATTGTCCAATTCTGTTATTTTAGAATCAGGAGTATTCTAATGACTCCTTGACGAGAGCTTGACCTTAATACCTCTACCATGTAATGGGCTTTATAGAGGAGGGTCGTCTTAAGACGAAGAATCCAGGGATCGGGAAAGGCTAACCTTAGGAAAAGTCTTTAAAGTAATTTAAACTCAAGTGCGTAACGCATGTTGTTAAGTAGATCTTTTCGAGGCGGATTTAAAGGTTGATGACACAAGTCAACTGCAGGGTTGTACCTCCGAGAAGATTAGGATCTTCTCGAAGTTACAACAATGCAGGTGATTTTTGGCGACACCCTTTGCATTGATCGCTAAGATTTACACTTTGATCTCGCATGAGTTACTCAGGGTCCGATTAAGAACGTGGTCATGTTATAAGGCTGCCTAGGAGATTCGGGGTATCATGACACACTGGTTGAACTGCAAGGTTGAACCAGTATGTCACCATATCACATTATCACCTTGTTAATCTGCCTCCGAGTGATTCAGTTGTGAAAGGAAGGACTGACAGTAGTTAGTATAAGACATTCTATATAACATAAGAATGGGGTGAAGGACGTATTCCAGATTGACGAGTATGCCGTTAAGGAATACGAGACATAAACAGTATGTTTCAAATCTTTGGCCAAAGTATCACAAGCTGCTGATTGCGTTGTCCTAATTCACCTAGTCTAAGGGATGAGATGCCGATGAATAATAGTAACGATTATTCAGTTAGGTTCCTTGGACAGAGCATTCTGAATCCCAGAGTAGGGAAGAGAACCGCAAGAGTAAAGTGTTATCTAAAAACACCAACTCTTTTTACTCATGAATAGATCGGTAGATTACCGAGTCATGGAATGAATAGATCGGAAGTAATCCGAGTCATTACAGCTACATATGGTTGTCTGTTATATGAATGGTTATTTGATTTGTGAGTTCTAAATTATGTATTTAGAACCAGGATGCAATTATCAAAAAAAAAAATTCACTTGTTCTAAGGTATAAAATGGGGATGTTACAAAATGTCAATGCAAAATCATGACAATTCTTGAGATATTTTATTAATATGAAAACTCCATGTTACAAGCAATAGAGCAGGCTGCAATACTTATATATATATATATTGTGCAATGCATGCTTTAAGAGGATGGTTTACTCGAGAAGCTAGCATAGATAGAGGTAGGCATGGTTCAATCTCAGGCTATACCACAAATGGAGGCATTCAGAATAGGATGCAGAGCACCTTGTCCAAGGATTGATCCTGTTCCCATACACTATAGCTAACAGGAGAAGCTTAGTTTTTTATAAGAATTACCTCTACTTCTATAGTGGATCGAGGGTATTGAAATATATGGGTGAAGAAAAATACAACCTTTTTGATGGGAGATTCAATCACCAAATCTTTATTCATCTCCCATCCCACCTCAGGCTTCACCATACCATACCTCTCCAAATGTTGAGTCCCCTTCTCCTTCTCTAAGCCATCCATTCGACCCTTCCCCTTTCTTCGAGTAGCTATACCCCTCACACCAACAAGTAATGACTCTAAATCTAAAATAAGAGGAGCATATGGTGAGAAGTGATACAAACTCAGGAGGTTTGTACCACGAGATGAGCATAGAAGAAGTTGCAGACATTTTCTCTATTTTTCCTCCCCACAAAGTAGAGCCCCTGGAAGAGTTTTGGCCAATGGGCTTCATATTTCAGAATAAAGCATCACATGATGGAAAATTCTAGACTCAAAAGCCATCATACAAGAGGGGGAAACTTTGACAGAGGAGGAAGAAGATAAGATGGATTGCTTATCATATTTGGGGGGATGCCTCGATGAAGAAGAGCCCATGGAAATTACAACCTTTGTTGCTTCATCAACCCCACAACAAAAATATCCTGCTGCTCATGACAGTTCCCCTGGAACTAATCGAAGGACTCTAGCAAGAAGTATCATTGAAAGATTTTTTCTTTCAATCCAAAATCTTGGATTTTCCGGTGGAAACGATGTTATAAATGAGGAAGGAGTAAATAAGGATGATACCATTCTAGGAAACCTACAAAAGAGATCCGTTCCAAAAGATGCAATCCAAAATGACAGGAAAAAACAGAAGGTCAGACCGACCCCCGCCAGAGGGTGGTCCTCATCAGGACCAAGGAGAATGTCAATGCCAGTCATGCTCACTTCAGAGCATGAGGATAATTTTCAAGACCCCAAGGTTCAACTATGACACCTCTAACCAAATTATGAGCATCTTGAGGAGGTATTCATTCTGTTTGCTGATACTGAGGGTGGAAGAGTGAAAGGTAATTTTTCACTCTTATTATAGGCCATGCCTATTTCTAAATTAATTGTATGGTCACAATTTATAAGGAAGGGAAGTTATTTCTCCCTACTTGTTTCATGTTTTGTTTAGCTTTTACAAAACTAGTTAGCTTAGGAGTAGGAGTAGATTACTTTAATAAAAATAAGTGCGTATGCACACTCTGCATGACTCATTTGAGGCATGTATGTTTTTTCTTTTTGTATAGGCCCACATTTGTATTACTCCATTAAAAGGCACCAGATTCCCCAAGGAGACCTTAGCATAGCAGGAGAATTCATAGTTATCTGTGGTAGTTGTAATCTTCACTCCAAGAAAATACAAAGCAACTAAAATCAGTCAAAGGAGTGACGTTGTGGATTCTTCAATTTTCTACTCTCAAAAAAATAAGTTGCAGAGTTTTCCTTATGAGAGTAGGAAAGTGCAAGGATCAACTAGTGGATGCAGAGGCTTAGCAACCCTTCAAATACTATGGACCAGGTTCAGATTAGCTCATAAACATGGCTCCTGACCCAATGGATAGCAGGATATTGTGGGTTCTTTCCATTTAGTAGGCTAATGGTCTTCATGAGTTGCCAAACTGTTATCTAAATTCTAGTGTCCGCTAAGATTAGATAACAAGTATATTCCTACTTAATTGACCAAGTAATATTTAAGTTTCTTGTAGTTTCGAATCCCACCAGGAGTCAAGCCTTTGGAAGTATAGAAAGAAGACTTAGCTGAATCAACAATTAAAGCTAATTCGGGACAAGCCAACTCAAAAGGAAAGGAAGTAACGATCTCATGGATAGTGCCAAGTGTCAACCTGGCATGAGTTCCAGAAATCAAAAGTAAAGGAAGCCTCTAATCCCCATAGGACTTACATATGGAGTCAACTATAAGTGACCCATCCAAGAAAAAATTCTTCACAGTAATATGCAGAAGGCTCATTACTTACCCAAAGGAAATTGGACCGATCACAAATGATGTTATGTTTCAGCCCAGCATGCTTCCAAAAGCTACAATGGAAGTAGAGACCCTAGAGAGGTGCTTGGCCTCCACATGGATTTCACAATAAATCAGCTCCGAGTTCAAGGTAGATTGCTAAAGATTGGTGATAAGCCAAAAAACCATGTAAGGGAAATCATGAAGCCTATCTAAAAAAATTTAAATGTTTAGATCTTTTGAAAATATCAAAGGTAAAGGGTCATTCGGCTGGTCTTTTCAGGGATGAAGTTAATGCATAGTTCCATGTGAAGAGTGCGAACCTGGGAATACTTAATTTGTTCACCTGCATTCAAAAGGTCATTATCATAGAATGACATAGATAGGTGCCACTTGAATCATGAGCACAAGACCCAATGCATAAGTAATTAAAAGATATAAATATGTAATAATGATTTGGAAGAATACGCTCCAAGGGAGTCGATTACAAGATAGTTAAGAGATGCATTAAATAGGCATGGCTCTCACTCTTTAAAAGAATAGATAATGGGAAAGTGTGACAAAGATCTTGAAAAATATATTTCTCTCACTTTTCACCATTTATCATAATTACAAAATAATTTTGAAAAGAGTTTGAGAATTTTCTCTCATGTACTTCCCCTCCTATATATTGAAATCGAATGCTTTCAAGAAAAGATATACAAGAATCGAGAGTTAGTTTTTTCTTCTGTCTCAGTTCTTCTTCTGTAAAAGGTAGGGGGGCTGGAACTCTAGCCTTCTTTCTGATATTTGTAATGGAATTTTACCTCTTATCTATTGTAATACTGTGAACATCATTTGGAGTAATATAATATTCCTTGTGATGAAATTCATCCATCATTTGCGTAATCTGTATTATCTCTGATAGCCTTTATTTCGACGTGGATAAATGTGCATGTTTTTATGCTATTACTATCTTCAGAAGTTGTGCTTAAGTAGTTTGGAGTAGTGTTCTGTGTGATTTTCCTCTGGTCTATGGTGCATCTTGTCCACCCTTTTTATTTCTCACCTTTTCTCTATTCCAGGAAGTTGTGTTATGGGTTAACTCCTTCACTTTTCGGCGCATCACCCCCATTAAGTTTAAAGTTTTATTTCATTTTCTTTGACCCTCACCTCATACCACAGATAAGAGCTAGCTTCTTTAAAATATGGAGGTCACCTTTGGGCCCATGTCCCACTAACCTAAGATTTCCTACGACTCTGACGGTTCATCCACAATTTTTCTGGCATGCTTGGTAGGACGACTCAGAGGGTGTTCCTCATCAGGATCACCGTCAACAATTTTCTTGGCACTCCCGATGGGATGACTCAGAAGGATCCTATGGATCACCATCAATAGTTTTCCTGGCATGCCCAATGGGACAACTTAGAGAAGTATTTTATCAAAGCATCAATTCAGTTTGTTCCTGGTAAAGTTGAGGATTTAATAGAGATATTTGTAGAACACATATGGTGACTCCAAATGTTCTGAACAAATCATTATAGAAGATCACATACTTTCCTTTCATCCATTTCTACTCATATTTCTTTCCACATCTTCCATTTCTCTTCATCCTATGAATTTGAGCAATCATGACTTCATTACCACTATGGGATCCACATTTTCAGCAGTATCCTCAGTATCGAATGAGTGGCATGTCTTCCACAAACTAGTAGCATAACTAGTTTCAAAGTCACTATGGTGACCCAAATGAGAAAATTCTAGACCAGTTTGGATTTGAGAGCGATCAAACACACAGGCACGCATTTGATGACTACGAACAATTAGAAGAGGTTGGTCTACTCAAGAAAATAACACAAATAGAGGTAGGCATGGTTTAATCTCGGGCTATAGCCCAAATGGAGGTAGTCATAATAGGATGCAAAGCACCTTTTCCATGGGTTGGCCCTATTCCCGGACATTATAGCTTGTAGGAGAAGCTTATTTTTGTAGAAGAAATACTTCCTCCACTTCTGTAGTGGATCGAGGGTATTGAAATATATGGGTGAAGCAAAATACAACCTTGTCGATGGGAGAGTCAATCATCAAATCTTTATTCATCTCCCATCCCACCTCAAGCTTCACCATGTACCATACCACTCCAAATTCTGATCCCCCTTCTCCATCTCCAATCCATCCATTCTACCCTTCCCCTTTCTTCGAGAAGCTATACCCCTTGCACCAACAAGTAACAACTCTAAATCCAAAAGAAGAGGAGCATATGGTGAGAAGTGATACAAATTCAGGAGGTTTGTATCATGAGATGAGCATAGAAGAAGCTACAAACATTTCCTTCATTTTTCCTCCCCATAAAGCAGAGCCCCTGGAAGATTTTGGGCCAATGGGATTCATATTGCAAGATGAAGCCACACATGATGGAAAATTTGCAGACTCAAAAGCCATCATACAAGAGGGGGAGACTTTGACAGAGGAGGAAGAAGATAAGATGGATTGCTTATCAGATTTGGGGGATACCTCGATGAAGAAGAGCTTTTGGAAATTACAACCTTTACTGATTCATCAACCCCACAACAAAAACAACCTGCTGCTCACGATAGTTCCCTTGGAACTAATCCAAGGACTCTAGAAAGAAGTATCATTGAAAGATTTTTTCTTTCAATCCAAGAGCCTGGATTTTCTAGTGAAAATGCTATAAATGAGGAAGGAGGAAATAAGGATGACACCATTCTGGGAAACCTGCAAAAGAGATCCATTCCAAAAGATGTAATCCAGAATGACGGGAAGGAATAGAAGGTCAGACTGACCCCCGCCAGAGGGTGGTCCTCATCAGGACCAAGGAGAATGCCAATGCCAGTCATGCTCACTTCAGAGCATGAGGATAATTTTCAAGACCCCAAGGGTCAACTACAACACCTCCAACCAAAAGATGAGCATCTTGAGAAGGTATTCATTCTGTTTGCTGATACCGCGGGTGGAAGAATGAAAGGTAATTTTTCACTCTTATTACAAGCCATGCCTATTGCTAAATTAATTGTATAGCCACACTTTATAAGGAAGGGAAGTTATTTCTCCCTGCCTGTTTTAGGTTTTTTTTAGCTTTTCCAAAACCAGTTAGCTTAGGAGTAGGAGTAGATATATTCCAACAAAATAAGTGTGTATGCACACTCTGCATGACTCATTTGAGGTATGTATGTTTTGTCTCTTTGTATAGGCCCACATTTTTATTACTCCATTAAAAGAAACCAGAGGCACCAAGGAGACCTTAGTGTAGCAGGAGAATTCATAGTTGTTTGTGGAAGTTGTAGTCTTCACTCTGAGAAAATACAGAGAAAATAAAATCATTCAAAGGAGTGACCTTGTGGATTCTTCAATTTTCTACTCTCACAAAAACAAGTTACAGAGTTTTCCTTATGAGAGTAGGAAAGTGCAAGGATCGACTAGCAGCTGCAAAGGCTCAGCAAACCTTCAAATACTCAGGACCAGGTTCAAATTAGCTCTTAACGCAGCCTCAGACCCAATGGATAGCGGGAGGTTGTGGGTTCTTTCCATTTAGCAGGCTAATGGTCCTCGTGAGTTGCCAAACTGTTATCTAAATTCCAGTGCCCACTAAGATTAGATAACAAGTATATTCCTGCTGAATTGACCAAGTAAGATTTAAGGTTCTTGTAGTTTTTCATCCCACCAGGAGTCAAGCCTTTGGAAATGTAGAAAGAAGACTTAGATGAATCAACAATTAAAGCTAATTCGGGACAAGCCAAATCAAAAGGAAGCATCGATCTCCCGGAAAGTGCCAAGTTTCAACCTGGCACAAGTTCTAGAAAGAAAAAGGAGTGGAAGACTCTAAGCCCCATGGGACTTACACGTGGAGTCAACTATAAGTGACCCATCCAAGACAAACATCTTCACAATAATATGTGTGAGGCTCATTACTTACCCAAAGGAAAGTGGCCCAATCACAAATGATGTCAGGTGTCAGCCCAATGTGCTTCCAAAAGCTACAACGGAAGTAGAGACCCTAGAGAGGTACTTGGCCTCAACGTGGATTTCACAAATAATTGGCTCTGAGTTTGAGGTAGATTGCTGAAGATTGGTGATAAGCCAAAAACCACGTAAGGGAAATTATGAAGCCTATCTAAAAATTTTAAATGTTCAGATATTTTGAAAATATCAGAGGCAAAGGGTCATTTGGTTTGTCTTTTCAGGGATAAAGTTAATGCATAGTTTCGTACGAAGAGTGTGAACCTAAGAATACTTAATTTGTTCACATGTATTTAAAAGGTCATTCTTATAGAATGACATAGATAGGTACCACTTGAATCATGAGCACAGGACCCAATGCATAAGTAATTAAAAGATCCAAATATGTAATAATGATTTGGAATAATAATTCCACTCCAAGGGAGTCAGTTACAAGATAGTTAAGAGATGCATTAAATAGGCATGGCTCTTACTCTTTAAAAGAATAGATAATGGGAAAGTGTGACAAAGATCTCAAAAAATCTATTTCTGTCACTTTGCACCATTTATCATAATTAAAAAATCATTTTGAAAAGATTTTGAGAAATTTCTCTCACATCCTTCCCCTCCTATATATTGAAATCAAAGGCTTCAAAGAAAATATATACAAGAATTGGGAGTGAGTTAGTTTTTTCTTCTATCTCAGTTCTTCTTCTATAAAAAGCTGGAGCTCTAGCCTTCTTTGTGAGCTTTGTAATGGCATTTTCCTCTTATCTATTGTAATACTGTGCAAATCATTTGGAGTAATATAATATGCCCTGTGATGCAATTCTTCCATCCTTTGTGTAATTTGTATTATCTCTGATAGCCTTTATTTCATCGTGGATAACTGTGCATGTTTTTATGCTATTAATATCTTCATAAGTTGTGCTTAAGTAGTTTGGAGTAGTGTTATGTGTGATTTTTCTCTGTTCTGTGGTGCATCTTGTCCACCCTTTTTATTGCTCACCTTTTCTCTATTCCAGGAAGTTGTGTTATGGGTTAACTCCTTCACTTTTTGGTGCATTTCCCCCATTAATTTTAAAGTTTTATTTCATTTTATCTGACCCTCACCTCATACCAAAAAGAAGAGACAACTTCTTTAAAATATGGAGGTCACCTTAGGGTGCATTTCCCACTAACCTTAAGTTTCCTATGACTCTGATAGTTTTTACGCAAGGATCACCATCAAAAAAAGCAACTAATGAGGTGGAGAAAATATACGAGGGAAAAGAACAAAAAACCTCTACCAACACACCTCCTCAAGAACCTAGACAAGGCTAGGTAGAATGAGCCTTAATATCCCAAAGGGAGTAACTTGACTAGACTACCCAAGAGGATCCTCAAATTAATATTGGGTGTAATCCAAAAAAAGATACCATGAAAAAAGTAACAAGAAAGAGGATGTCTACAAATAAGACCCTCATATGGAATGAAACTTATAAGGACTTATTTTATCTTACCATAAATAGAAAAAAGGGGTCACAGGTGACTCAATGTCATGAACCCCAATGTATTTCATACAAGCTTCAACAAAAAATTTAGTACAAATGGTCGATGAAATGAAAGCCAAATAAAAACATTGGAAGCATAGGGGAAAGCAAGTATCCTTGAGGATATTTCCAACAAAGTAAAACATGCTTTATTATCCCTATTTTATATAATGAAATAAATTATTGAGATAAAAAATACGTGATTGAAATTTTATTGGAAGGGTCACACTATCATCAATAAAATGTATATCATCCAACAAATGCTTAAGGTAATAGATAGGGTCCTTGATGAAAAATAATGCAAGGATCCCACGATGCTCACAATAGAGGATATGGATCTGTGCCAAACATTTGATAATTATACTAAGGATTCACTAGAGGAATGGGATGAACAATTGGGATGGATACCCCCACAGTTAGATGATGTCATTTTAAGGGGTAACAATATATTTACATAGGAAACCATCCTTGAGGTATTTATAGAAAACCAAGAGGTGGTGGACATGGATGAATTTATAGGAAACTTAAAACAATTCATGGCCTATTTCCATAGAAATATCATAGAGGAAAATGAGGTTGAAGCATAAAAGGTCATTGAATTGGTATCTCAGGAAAATGAGAAGATCTATAACAAACAAAACAAATCACACCGACGAGCGACTGCATAGTGCAAAAGATGACTTTGAGAGATTTCCATCGACTATTTGAACATCGAAAAAGAAGTCCGTATGTGCAAATGGTGGCTGATCAAAGTTCGTGTCAACCCTGGTCAATAGGTCAACAAGTGGACCAATGATAAGGTGACACATGGTAGTTGGTGACAAGGAAAAAGAATGTTGTTAGCATTGGTTGCAACCTCTGGTCTTTGTCAGGTGTAAAATTTGGGTAAACGAAACAAGAGGCTCAACTTTTGTAACGAAAGGAAGCCTAACCACTGTGAGGACTATTTTACTATCACCAATGTGGTGGGTCCTCAAGCCACTGTGTGGCTTGCCACCACAAACCTAACTCGCTCAATATGACTATCGAGGAGTGATAAGTGGACTAAGCCTTTCGAGTTGCATTACAGGATTAATTTGAGCTCGACAAGATATATTTCTATCTCACTGGGGTGGTCAAATTCCCACTGAGGCCTATATTATCCTCAATGGTCTAATTATTGGTCTGAATTATTTCCTTATGCTTCGGGTGTGATTTTCACATTGGATGGAGTTAGGATTAATTCACGTGGACCAATGATAAGGTGACACGTGGTAGTTGGTGACAAGGAAAAAGAATGTTGTTAGCATTGGTTGCAACCTCTGGTCTTTGTCAGGTGTAAAATTTGGGTAAACGAAACAAGAGGCTCAACTTTTGTAATGAAAGGAAGCCCAACCACTGTGAGGACTATTTTATTATCACCGATGTGGTGGGTCCTCAAGCCACCATGTGGCTTGCCACCACAAATATAACTCGCTCAATATGACTATCGAGGAGTGATAAGTGGACTAAGCCTTTCGAGTTGCATTACAGGATTAATTTGAGCTCGACAAGATATATTTATATCTCAATGGGGTGGTCAAATCCCCACCGCGGCCTATATTATCCTCAAATGTCTAATTATTGGTCTGAATTATTTCCTTATGCTTCGGGTGTGATTTCCACATTGGATGGAGTTAGGATTAATTCACATGGTGGTTCCACATTCGAGTTTATCACAACACTGCCTATGTATATGGAAAATGGTTTGATTATTGTTCAACCAAATACCATACACCCCAGTCCACGATTCCAGGTGAATAAACTAACTCACACCGGAAAGTGACTTGACATCATCCAAGGTGGTCAAACAGACCCACCAACATATCCAACATAGCTGTAATGACCGAGTTGACCAACAACTCAGCGAAACCAATGTACACCAGTCGAGCCATTGGCGAGCTTAGCAATGGAGTAGGGGGGAAAAGCCACATGTGTCCTTAGCCACAAAAATAGAGGGGGAATCTACCCCATTTCAATGTCACTCTTGCCATGTGTGGGATCCATGTGGGATAATACCCATGGCTAAACAAAAACCGTTGACGCCAAATTATAAGGGGAGGATTAGAACCCTCGATCTTTTAGCCATAAGACCGATCCACTAACCAACCTACCAGGTGAGCTGGCCACGTAGGAGAATGGAGTGATAAGGATCTTAAACAAATAATTCAGTCCCTTTTTAATTATAAAAGGGACCCAACCCCCTTCATTTTAAGACACACGAGCTTAGTTATTATTTTAAGCTTAGTGGTGGATTTTTTATAGTATTTATACTATATTAAAATCTTGAATTTTATTAGTGGCAGCTTATATAATTAATATAATATTAGCACTATATTAAATTCCTTATTTGTATTGAGGCATATTTTTGTATTATTGTCGGCCTATTATTTTTAGGTGACGATATATAAAATCATTGTGATTGGGAGTTATTATTACTAACCAATAGGCCCATTGAGCCCCATTTAAACTTGCGAAGCTTGGAGTTTTGGACTGGAGTGCCATAGGGCATCTTGTAAATTTTTGGAAGGCTGATCAAATTCCTTAGGATACTTATGCACTAGGAAGGTGGGGGATGGACTGACTGATCATCGGTGTTCTTTGAAAAGCTGGAGCACTTTATAGGAAATAAGATTCCATTAGATGATCATTATAAGATCAATATTTGTACTTACAAATTTTTACTAGTGGAATGGTTTAAAAGAACCATGAGACGTAGGAAATTTATGAACTTCATAATCAATAATTGTGCAAATTCTACTACATTTCTGCTTTAATTTGCAGTTGATAACTTAAAATGAGTAATATCGAAAATTCTTAAAAAATCTATAAGAGTCTGATTTTTTTTGGGTATATCTTTAGATCAATAGTAGTAGATGAAGAATCATAGAGAGAAGAGGAACCTGAACCATATGAATATGGATACGCATCTGAAGACTTATTTTACTAAGTAGTCATTAACTGGAGGCTAGAGGATACATGAAGGATGGAGGACGATTGGCATCCTCTCTTCAGTCACCACCGACGAGGCAACACATACTAATTTTGCGATGTGTGTGAGCGTGTCTTCATTTTATTTGATTTTAGTGTGGTTTTTTAAGAATAATGTGTTATGGAGACTTCAAATTGTGGGGGAAAATAACACAATGTTTCAATTTTTATGAGTTAGATGATATGTTTTGCACTATCATGGATTCTGAAATGTTATCTCTGGAAGAGAAACTATGATGAGATCTGAAGAATGTAATGAAACATCGTGATATGGTTGTAGGTAAACCATTTGAAAACCTTCACCCCTTTGTAGTTTATGTTCAACCACTGGAAAACCACCTCATTCTCATTTTTTGGTTAACCGATGGAAAACCAACTTTTGCTTTGTGACAAGCCAAAGGAAAATCACATGATTGCGAAATCAGGTACAGTGTAACATGGAAATTTTCCCATGTTAGCACTAAGGGGGGTAATGTTAGGAAACTTTGGTTTAGTGCCTAATATATAGTATTCATATTTACCATATGGTCAAATGTAAAAGTGGATATAAAATGTTAGTGGGTAAATATGGTTAGTAAGTGGTTAGTGATAAAACAATTATTGTTTTATTATTAGCATTGTCAGGTGAATTTGTTTAGAGTAAAGAAAAATGTTATTAGAGATATTATTCTGAGATAAATCCTATATAATAGAGTGCAATGTATAAGATTTTATGGTGTGAGTAGTAATAATATTGGAGTTTAGAAACTTTTTGTGAAATCTCTATGTAAATATATATTTTGAATATTATTTAATTATGTTTTGTTAGCTTAGAATAGAGTGTTGTCAATATAGGTAAGAGAGTATGAGATAGAAAAATGTCATGTTTTTGTGGAGTTTTTGATTTTGAATGCCAATGGTGAGGTTTTTGGGTGATATCACACCAAGAGCAAGTTTTTTGGGAAATCTCATGCCAAGATTGAGTTTTTTGGGTAATCTCATGCCAAGAGAAGAGTGTTGGGGAGAGAGGTCTAGTTTTTCTCTCTTTCCCTCTTCCTGAATAAGCACCAGTGAAGATGGTACACCCCAATTTGTTTGATTTCTTCGATTATTCTGAATTGTTCCAAATTGTAACCAATAGAGTGTATTCTGTAACTGGAGGCAAGTGCCTACTACTAGAGAAGTAATCTAAAGAATTTTGTAAACAGTGATGTATTGATAAATTGATTGTTTTTACGCTAAGGAAATTAACGCTTAGGGGGGACACAAACGTCCACTACTATTGTCTAGGTTTGGGTGCTAGTGTATGCTCTATGTTGTGGCCCAATTTTGATTCTGAGCCAATTTGTAACTATGTTCCTATGTTGATTTTGTATTGTATTGTGATGTTCTGAATTTCTGAGTTGTTGTAGGGGTGATTTATTCACCCAATATATGTCTCCTCGTTTGGCATGCATGTGATAATATGTAGGAGAATGTGGCCCAAAAGAGAGGACCTAATTCTAATATGCATATATGAAGTGGATACCTACAAGGGGTAGGTGACGTGCATGGTATAAACCAAGGAACATGCGAACCAAATAGGCTAATAACAAGTGTTAGTAGTAAAAATAGCTAACATGCAAGAGAAGACAATGTAATAAGTAACTAGTAAGACAAGATGGACCACAAAAAGTGGGTTTCAAACATGGGACATCTCTCACAATGTCATAAGACAATCAAGGTTGAGGAATCCAAAAGCATACAATGATCACATAAGACATACGACATATCCCACCAATAATAGCAAGTAGTAGAAAGAAATAAATGATAGATAGCCATGGTTGTATTGATCCTGCAAGAAAAATGATACACATGAAGCACCCATTAACTTTTTTGAAATATAAATAGTACGTAAAATCATGTATAAATCAACAAAAATTGTAGTGATAGTGATTAGAAATATTAAGTACTGAAGTGATAGAATTTGTGATGTGTAGAGTATGATAGTAGCAAAAGTAGATTCCCCCAGGAACCTCGGTGGGACTGGTAAAGAGTAGTGTCGAGCATCTTGCATCATGTATAGATCTGTGATAGGTCTTGCATTCACCTCAAGATACCAAGTGAACATGCATGTGTATATAGAAAAATATTATGACATACTAAGAATCTGAATAACATAGTAAGTAAAGTGAGAAATCTAGGTAATATAAGTTGACAAGAGTAAATGCAACCAAGATATGTAAATGTTTTGTGAGTGTGATAGTGTGATATGAAAGGTGTGAAGATGATAGGATCAGTTTTTTCCCCCAATGAATGTGTGTGAGATGAGGTACATTTATAAATGATCCCTCAACATTCAAGAATGAACGATAGAACAAGAGTGTGTCATCGGGAAATGCATTTGTTGTGTGAGAATAGATGCTAGAAAAGATGTATTGTGAAGCAAAGAGCATGAAGTGGATATGATGTGAGGTTCATTTTAGAATTACACCCTCAGTAGTCAAGTATAAACCATGGAAATTTAGTTCGTTATCAGGTAATGATGGTATAATGTGTGCACTAAAGAGTGTGGATGTGATTAGAAATATTAGACATGAAGCATGAAACATGAAGTGTACTAGTAAACACTAGAGAAACTGATAGTGATGGAAGGGGAGAGAAAAATTTTCATACCCCCCAAGTGTGTAAAGATAAAAGGTTATTCGACGATAGTGAAGGACAAGGGCCCTACATCCAATATCTAAGGAGACAAAATCATATGACGATTGGCAAAAGAAATGGACAAGAAATTCAAGGGGCCCCGAGGAAGGAGGAGGCACAAAAAAATATGTATGATTGGTAGAAGAATCGGTATCTTTCTTATCATGCTTTGGAAAAGGGTCATTTAAATTTTTTACCTTTTTATTATCATTGACCGATTTAAAAGTAGATGGATCAGGGAGCTCGATTCCATTATTATCAATAAGATCTTGAATTAGATATCTAAGCTTAAAGCAGCGATTAATAGAATGCCCAATGCATTGGTGGTAGCCACAACGTGTATCTTCATCATAGTTGTTTCCAAATTGAAGAGAAGGATCAAGATTGAGTGGTGGTGGAAGAGTTATGAGATTGTTTTTGATAAGATGTGGTAATAGAAGATGAGGTATGCAAGGTATCTTGGTAAAAATTATTCTTTGGAGGTTTCAATTGAAGCTTGTAAGGTGTAGAAACAATGTTAACAATGGCCTTAGCTTTAGTGGGATTAGGAGATGGTTTACAATTAGATTTGGCTTGGAACCTGTTAGAAGATGAGGATGAAGAGGTATCATAGCATTTCAATTTTTCCATAGATAAATTTTTTCCTTCATGCAATTTGAGTGTATGACATAACTAATCAAAGGAAAGAGATGTCTCAAAGATAATACTATCTTGAAGTGGAGGTAAGAGACTTTGAATAAATATATCTTGAAATTTAGATTCAATGAGTACATTAGTCATCTTAGCAAGGTTGTTCTTATAACATAAAAATGAAGTTAGACACTCATTCAATCATTGTTTGAGTTTAGCAAGTTGTGCATAAGATATCTTGGTGCCTATATTGATATAAAAGTGAGAAAGGAAAGCATCAAGTAATGATATAAAGCAGGTTATCGAATGAAAAATGTAGATCATAAAACCATCGCATAACGTAATCTTACAAACTTCTATAAAACAATTTAGCTAGTAATGTAAGATCATCCATATAGTTAAGACATGTGACATGAAAGGAGTAGAGATGCTCCTGAGGGTCGTCGTGGCCATTTAAGGTTGGAATATTAGGTGCAATGAAGTTGGGAGGAAGCAGGAAAGAGGAAATGGTGGGTGCAGAAGGGTTATGAAAGAGTAATGAGGAATCTAGAGATGGAGAGGAATGTGAAGAAGCTTGTTTTAATTGGAAGATTTGGATTTGTAGATCCTGGTATACAGAAGCTAGGTCATGAGTTCCTTAAGAGAAGCCAAGTTGTGTGTTGGAATTATTGGGAGGAGGTAGAGGAGTTGTAGTTGTAGATATAGAAATAGGAATAATGCAAGGTGGGGTGGAGGTCATGTGGAAGAACCCACTAGAGGGTGAGAGGAAACATCTTGAGCATGTTTGGAAAGGAATAGAGAATTTAGTACATGTGGAATATGTGTAGGGTGGTAGCATAAGGAAGAACAAAAACTAGTGAGCTTTTCTAACTGTTCTTGATCAACATTAGTGTCCTCATCATATGATTGTTCACTATCATTAGTTTCAATGTTTTCAAGAGGAACGTAGTTTGAGTTAAGAAAAGGGTTTACAGATTTAGCCACTGATTTAGAGAGCTTACGGAAAGATGGAGGAATCTCAATATGCTCAAAGGAACCAAAAATACCACTATGAGTGATTGGAATAAAAGGAAGAGCTTGAAGGAAGGTAGGGTTTGAACAAGTGGTTTCACCAAATGATTTAATATAAATTGGATTAAATATTTTATTTTGGAGTAACTACTATGATAAATGATATATATAAATGCTAATATATAGTAAGATGCAAGAAAAAACATGTAAAATGTGAAACCCTAAGCAAGAGGAGGAGATAAAGTGACTTATATGATTTCCAAGCAATCTGTATGTGATTTGGGAAGGTGAATAGCTGAAACAGACTGAGAAGAGTGTCATCAATACTCATTGTAGGTTCTAAAACTCAATAATATGTAGGATAGGAGCGCCCATGGGAGGACAAGAGTGCCTAGGCACTAGCCTCCATTTTGGGCGCTAGTGTCTGTGTAAATAGTCAGGATCTGATCTCTTATGTGTATGAGGATATTTGCTATTAGTCTTTGTTTGTCACTTTGGATTCACTCCTGGATCACCGAATGTACATATAACCTAAAAATCTAGTTGTCTACCTACACATGTCCACAAACCACATCAAATATAATAAAAAATGATCCATAATGTGGAGTCAGACTGACCCTGGAAGTCACTCGAAGATTGAACTTAATATCGAGCATTGCACTACATTTCAAGTTCCATGTAGTACTATGTGAAAGTGTGTGTAATGATTCCCTAAGATGCCCTTGTGAAAGTTGCATAATGATAGTGAGATTGATCTATAATGTAACAAATGTATAGAATTATGGTATGGAATGAAATAGGCTTCCCCTCCTATCCTGTGTATGTAGAAGTGATGCAACCCTTGTCCCTTGTATGGATGTGCTAGAAGGATATTTTATATTTCTCTTGTTCCTTTGGATGCAAGCTTAGGTGATATTAGTAATGCTTGGTGCTTAGCCCCTTATTTGAGAGTTATAACTCTGTATATATATGATTCCCTTGTTTGAATTTCATTATTAACAACTAAAAGGTCGAACGATAAGTATTAAATATGCCCAAAAGATAAAAGACACCTAAAAGAGTGAGAAAAAGTGAGAGAGGGCCAGGAGCACCCAAGAGGGACATGAGCATCTGGGAACTAGTGTATGAGGCCATAAAAGATAAATAATTCAAGTTCTAACTGGGATGTAGGGTGTGTAAGGTCAATAAAATTATAAGAGACAGAGCAAAAAAGGAAAAATACATTGTCAATTACTAGTTTTCTTGCTTAGGAATCATATATATATATATATATATATATATATATATATATATATATATGCTTTAGGACCTAGAAATGTACCCAAGTGCATAGATTTTTTGTCTACAAAAAGTAGAGATATAGCCTAATAGTGGCCAGGATAAACAATTATTTTACATTTGGGTGTATGATGATGAAAATGAAATACAATGGATGGATGTATGATAGAATCTCTCCAGTTGGTATGCATACAATCTGGAATGTATATGCGATTATAAACATAAATATATGTATATAATTGTATATTTACATATTTTACAAAACCATATCTACCGCTAGGCATACTTGATGATTATACGTTTTGTTTTAAATCAAATCTATCTCTATCCGAGTTCACATTTATTTTTAAATAGATCAGTAATTGCATACGATGGAAATCAACATAAAGTATTATAGCGTAACAACCAAAAATTTATGCGATTTATTGCATAGCCAAGCGCAAGGTTAAATATCCATAAATATTATTAAATAGATCAGTATTTATATTTATTATATTTTCTCGTATATATATTTTTAGTACATACATGCATTTATGTAAGTTATTCAATTTAAATATAATTTACATGTATATAGGAAATATGTAAAAAAATTATTATCTTACATCCACATCTTCTAAATTGCCAACTTTAGAAATTGAAATTGAAAATTAAGTGTAATAATGTAATAATGTAATGAAAGTTAAGTATAATAATTAGCTATGTTTATTTACAACATATTAATAAACAAAAAATAAAACTAGCATATAGGAATACCTAATTAATTATTTCCCAAAGTAATATAATGCTAAATACTTTTTTATTGTTTTTCAAAGATGTGAAAACTGACATCTTTTTGTTTCCCAAAGCATTACTACTCATAACTCTTTATGGATGTGCAAAGGAAGTTTTATCATTGTGGATGTAGACATTTATTATCATGGAAAAACAACTGATGGGACAAGGAAGAGAAAACACAGTGCAAGGCAAGAAAAATATCGACAGTGCATAAGATATGGAAAGGGAGCACAAGGGTTTAATTAGGAAGCAACAAAAGACAATTTAACAAGGAAAAAGGAACTAAAAAGGTAGCATAGTGTGATTCATCTGGGAAAAATTAGGGTTGGATTACAGTGTCAATCAAAAGAGGAAGATTTGTAACACAATGGTTTTGTAAGACGCTCAATTAGAATGCTATCTCAAACAAATAGGTGTTCAAAAATCATATGGAATGAATATGATAGATTGGAAGTATATGGAAGGTAATTTTGATAAATACATGTTCTAAAATTGTATGGAATGATTTCACATTTATCTCCATTATTTCCCAGCATTTAAAAATGTTTGTGCAATCCTCTCTGCAGCCTCCTTTGTTTAAAACTTCCTACATCATATTTTCCTTGCAAAAACGGTTACAAGTTGTACACTCATATCTAAGAAAATTGTTTTTTATTTCTCTGATTACCTTCCTATCAGACCAAAAAATAGAAACCCTTGTCAAATTTTTAGGGCTATTTAACAAAATTTCATTGTGTAGTTCATGGGATATTGAAATCTTAAAATTTAAATTTCCCTCTCATTAGGAAAAAAAAGTGGGAGGTTGAAATTTCAAACCATATCAAATACGTGGGAAATTAAAATTTGAGAAACCATGAGGGAAAATTAAATTGGGGGTGGGGGGGATAAAATTAAAAACTACCTTTTTGAAATCCATGGAACATGGTTATTACATAGGCATTTGATATTTTTATTTCAAATACACGAAACCTAGTTATTTATCCAGCAATAAACAAATAACATTAAACTAAAACAATATTAAACTATTTTTGTTTTAAATTGATACAGCACACACAATATTTTTTATAAACATTGCTAGATAGTGTACCCATTAGTTTTATAGAGTTATCCAATTGAAATGTGACACGTGCCACTTTTCAAACTTGTAACATTAATATTCAAAAAATAATAAACTAGTATAACCATGAATAAACATGCAACATTATTATTCAAATAATACCCCCTAAGAAGATGACACATGGCTTTAAATTTCTAATTTAAAACCTGTGTAAAATAGTATAATCTTGTATAAACCTGTAAAAACTCATACAAAATGTATAATTATAGAGTATGACGTAATACTGGTTATTTATTATTAATGTAGTACTCATTTGTATTTGATATCTTGGTGAGGCATTCCCTAGTGACCACCAAGATCTAAATATATTACATTGATTTGTTAAAGGAATATAATCATGTATACTACGAAATGCCTATTACACACATATTTCTTGTTGGCTTGTATAAAAGACAGTGTTTAGCGACCGCTAAGCTCCATTACTATGATTAGATATTCTGACATGATATTCGAAGCCTAGTGGTTGCTAAGCTAAAATTTTATTACATTTCTTTGATGCAATGTAATGAACATTTGAGATTAGCGGTCGATAGGAACTCATAAGGATAGTTATTACATACCACACAAGTCAATGATGAAAATACATTTTATGCAAACTATTTGTGTGTCAGATAGCATAATTAATAACCACAAGTCTGACACATTAATATGTGTAAATGAAACTTGATCATTTCACAATGTAAAAGTTTTTTGTGAACACTTTGGGATAAGCTCCATTAGTAATGATTTGTTAATTTGACCAAATTTTCATATTAAGAGATAATAAAGGTTTGTTGTTGATCTATTAAAGAAAAATGTTAATCTTTACCATTTTTATTTGATAGCTCACTAAGGCATTGTCTAGCATCTAGTAAGCTCTAAATATCTTACATTGATTTGATAAAGGAATATAATATTATATACTATGAAACGTTTATTATACACATATTCTTGATGGCTTGCATAAAAGACAATGTTTAGCTACCGCTAAGCTCCAATACTCTAGTTAGATATTCCAACATGATATTCTAAGCCTAGCAACCACTAAGCTCAAATTTTATTACATTAATTTGATGCAAAGTAAAGAACATTTGAGATTAGCGGCCATAAGGCTAATTATTATATTCCACACAAGAAAATGATGAAATCATGTATACTACGAAATGCCTATTATACACATATTTATTTTTGGATTTCATAAAATACAATGCTTAGCAACCACTATGATCACTTTCTCTGATTATATATTTTGACATGATATTTGAAGCCTAACAGCTGCTAAGATCTATGTTTATTACTCTGCTTTGATGCAACGTACTAAACAGTTGAGGTTACTGGCTCTTGGTTGATTCTTACATTTCATAAAAGACCATAATGACAATAATTGTTATGTTAATTGCAAACTATTTCTAAATTAGATAGCATAATTAATAGCCACATGTCCAAAAGAATCATAACTCATTTCGTACGTGTAAGTGAAAGTTCATCCTTTCAAGAGTTGAACATTTTTCAGAACACTTTGGTAAAATTTCCATTAGTAATGATTTTTTAATCTGTCAAAATATTCAAATTAAGATACAGTAGAGCCTTGTTATTTATCTATTCAAAAACAATTATTAATCCTTCCTATTTATATCTGATAACTTGTTGAAGCATTGTCTAGCGACCACTAAACTCTAAATATCTTACATTGATTTATTAAAGACATATAATCTTGTATATCACGAAATGTCTATTATACACATTTTTTTTACTTTCATAAATTACAATGCTTAGCAACTGCTACACTCACTTACTATGATTAGATATTCTAACATGATATTCGAAGCCTAGTGGTTGCTAAGATATATGTTTATTAATCTTATTTGATGCAACATACTGAACATTTGATGTTACTGGTTCTTGACTAATTCTTACATTCTATATAAGACCGTGATGAAAATAATTTTTATGATAACTATCTGTATATAAGATAGCATAATTAATAGCCACAATTTAACTAGTTCTATGAACTCTCATGGAACACCTAAGAATAAACTATTTCCCATAACTTGTAAATTCAATGAAAATATCTAATACATAATAACTTGCATTAGTCAAGTATTTGTCCCATGTAGGTGATCTCTTTCAATCCTGTAGTCATAATCCATTTGGATGATAGTCTAGAGATGTTTACTTTCCGATAACATTAATCTTCCTTCTTTAGATCCTCCTTGACTGATATCTCCTTGTAAATAGTCATACATTGAGGTATTATTATTAACAAAGCATATATATAACCTTACTCAATCTTCTAGGTGATATCAAAAATCGAGTATGGAGTCTTGTTTTGAGATCTAGTTTGAATACTATCTAATCGCAGCAGATATGAAATAGACTCAAATTACCTAAAAAATCAATGAGATTACCTTCTTATATCTCTTATCAATGACCTCCATATAGTTGGTAGCTTAGAATATTAACTTTACCAAACAAATGGCAAAAGAAACATACCATTTTGTACCCTGTTTTTTTACCTACATAACCTAAAAATTTCTATCATTCATAAATTTTTCTGTGCATGTCAAATTAATATGAAAATTTTAAATATTTTATATGACCCTTCAAAGAAAACATGTTCCAAATTCTAGCTATTTTTTTTGCATATAACAAAAGATACATCTATTTTCCCATTTAGTCATTTCATCTGACAATTCACGTGCATCTGCATAAAAAAAAATTCATTGATATATTTTTCACTACGTGTTGATTTATCTTGAAACTTTAAGGTCCTCTTAACCATGTATGGAAAACAATAATTTCAAATTTTCATCAATTTTGGACAGCTAGAATACAAGATATTCATTTCCCTATTTTTGACCCACGAATACACCATTGCTTGCAAAAACCTTCAAATTCACTTTCAAGAACTAAATTAAATTGTTATGAGTTCATAATTATCTCCTCAATCTCTGCTAATTGACACTAATGAGAAATATATCAAATAAACTTGACTACAAATTTCCTACACATTTTCCAATCATGGATATTTTATCATAGTATTATGTATGGGGTAGGATCCCCTCAACCCTTTTTTACCTCTAATCAAAATAAAAAATACAGATCCATTTCTTGGATGCCAAACTAATTTATACATTCATTCATCCCTGAATTTATGTTACAAAACCTTCCATACATAGGAGAAAGGTGATTATGTTCAAAACAATAAGCATTCTAATCTTGACTTCTTATTCCACAAAATCCTCAACTGTTCAACAACATGCTAATTTGTCATTTCTCATGCAAGTACGAGATAAGACTTATCTAATATGGAATAACATCCATATTATAGCCTATAAACCTATCACTTGACTTATATTTCACCATTACACTTTTACATTACCATAATAGACCTATAGATTACAATTTGACTCTCACACCACCATGATGACCTTTTAAGTGACCACAAAACCATGGAAGGTGACTTCAAATTCGAGACTAATTATAAAAATTACTAGCATAACTTAATTTAAATACTTCAATTCAATCTCTTATGGAGCTATTATAGACATAATGAAGCCACAATAGGCTTCTTATTACAAATAGGATTCTATATACACCCAAGTGGTTTGATGCTTCTGCATTAGATTCCCCATGATATACATTTTTCAGCTCCTGCGTAAATGATATTGATGGATAAAACTTCCTCATCAATCAAGCAAATAAACTAGTGATAAAAGAAATTAGCAACTAAGAAATGTTGGAGGGTTTATGTTACCTTAGATGTGTGATGTGATGAATACGAGCAAAAAAGGGGTAATTCTTGCTGCAACTTGATATACCTATAAAACTAGAACGAAGATGGATTAGATAGATATATGTGGGGGTTTCCTGACAATGTAGTTCTAAGAAGTGATTAGCTTCCTTTCACTGATGTCAACCCCCGTTTGTTTAAAAAAAGCAATGCAAAAGATGAAATTTCATAAGCATGCAGAAACATAAATACTACTGAATCTGGAGAGATGATAGAAATTTATTTAAAAGCTAATTGTATGGAAATAACTATGAATTTACCATTACCTAGTCTGGGTTGATGGTGACCCAGACTGTGTAGAGGCAGGTCGACAGCGACCTGGGAAGGAAGATCTGGACTGTAGGATGAATATGCAGATTTGGAGAGTTTGAATTCCAACTGGAGGATGTTAGGGTCTGTATGTGCTGTGGGTAGTCTGCAGTAAGGGAATAGAGGTAGAAAACCTTAGGAAATGGATGAGAACAGTGGTAGAAGAAGTCTATTTGGAAAACTAGGCCTGGGTTGATGGTGATCTAACATGGTTGGCAGAGACTGTAGAAGAATTAGATAAAGTCAAGGATGAATGGACGAGAAAGATAGCCTAAAATTTAAAGGCTAAGGGAGAAGGTTTCTGAAGAGGCTGCGATTTCTCCTAGAACTAATCTGAACCTACAAAATATTAGATACAAGTAATACAAGGATATTTATTAAAAATCATAATAAAGTTGCACAGGGATATCAATAAGTCTCATGAAAGATGATTGTGAGCGATGTGTGCACACTGAGACGATGTCTGGAATGTGTGTAAATGTTTCAAGAATGCTCAGGTGTGGGAAAGGATGCTTAGGATGGGTCGCCACTGATTGTGGGAAAATTTTCCCCAATGGGAAAGATTTTCTTGATTTTGGGGTGATTTTATGTTTTTAAGGATTGGCCGAATGCTTTAAAGCATGTGAGCGGGATTAGATTGTTTGGGGATGAGGTTAAGGTAGTTAGGGCATAAAAATAAATGGGAGAAAATCTTAGAAAAGCAAGTGGATAAATTTAGGACAAAACCATCCTAAATAGAAGGTTGGTTAGGCAAAGATCATGGGGATTAATTAATTAATAGGAATTAATTAACTAATAGGAATAAAGATTAATGTGGATGGGATAATTGGGAATGTAATATATTAACTGATTAATTAATTAATGTCTCTTAATTAATTAATAAGGAATGGATGGACATTTAATTAAATGAGGTGGATGATTAAATAAATATGTGCATGCATGCGATTGAGGGATAAATACTGAATTCATGTGTCTACATTTTCCCTATTTTTTGAGTGGTTTGAGATATCAAGTCATGAGAAAAAAATTATGAGAGTTGGATGAGGATTGATGATGAGCTCCCCCTAAAATGGGGTATTGATGAATTCAAGGGAAATCGATGACGTGTTTGAAAAAGGTAGATGAAAAGGGCAGGTTTGTGATGAAAAATGGGTAAAAACATAACTAAGGCAATATGCCCCAGGAAAAAAGGATCACAATGTGAATAAAAATAATGGCGATGACTCCAATATCACATCGGTAGAGGAAAATTGTGATCTCAACGAATATGGGCTACAAAATTCTATGAACCAGTGAGTGGGTGAAGAGAACTACAGTATGGATGCAGGCCGGGATGACCAACGGGTTATGGGGAAGTCATCAAAGTATGTGCAACTATATATGAAAAGGTAGGTGAAATCCTTCATACACGAGGAATCAAGCGAATAGGAATGCATCTATAAGGGATGAGGATGGAAAGTATGGTTCCCAATGGGACATGAAAATGGCCAATATGGCAGAATGAAAAAGTGGGTGATGAAATAATATGCCCCAAAGGGGGAAAACATGGTTGTAAAGGCATAAAGGAAAAAGGTCAAATATACCCTAAACAGGGAAAGGTATGGCCTTAAAGGAAAAAAGGAAAAAGTATGCCTCAAGAGGGGAAAAAACATGGCCACAAAGGTGGACTTTGATGAAAATAATGGTGCCCCAAAGAATGGTAAAAATATGGCCACAAGACAGGACTTGATATAATGAATGTAATACCCAAAGGGGAAGATGAATATGGCCTCTAATGAATGCCTCATGCACAAATTAGATAGGATTGTGGATTAAAAATGCCCAAAAGAGGAGTGATTATAACCACAAAAGGTGGAATTAGGGAGTGTAATAGGAAAATGCTCAAAGGAACTATAGATATGGCCACGGATTTAGACTTAGTATGTATGCCTGAAGGAAAGAAGAGAGTGATGGAAAAAAATGTGGACCTAAAGAGTTATGTATGCTCAATGAAGGAATAGTTGTAATGTTGGATTAAAATTCCCAAAGGGAAAAATGGAGATGACCAAAAATGTGGATTTAGAAAGGTCAACAAAAGATGACACCTTGGAAAGGGATGCAAGAAAGAGGGGGGGAGCCCAAAACAGTTACTGCTGAGGGGAGTGGACAACGACCTAAATTTGGTGGCTATATAAGCCCTGAGGTTGGCTGACAATGTTCATTTCTACATGTAAATTTTACGAGAAAAAACAAAGTGATTAAAGAGAAAACTGAGAGATGGAGGCTACCAAAGCTGCGAGGAAACGCCAAAGGGTGCAGAGGATGGTGAGTAACAAAACCCACACTAGTTTTTATTTAATTTAATGTTTTATTCATTTTTTGCATTTTTTTACAAAAATTGGATGACGCCAGTGTTATTCAGCAACGACCTAGATAGTTTGATGTTAATCAGGCCCTAAGGCAAGTCGATCTGACTATAAATGCATCGACCTGACTTGGGTTGGCATCGACTAGTGTAGGATTGGATAAGTTAGGGTTTATTTTTATTTTGGATGGATTTTTGAATTATGTATCTAATGTATGCATGTTCTATTTGTGATTGGAGGCCAAGGATACCTTGTACTTGAGAGATCAAGTCTTTTCTCTATATGAGTAGGTCAGCAGGTCAGAGGGGATGTGACAGATGCTGAGTGAAATCATCTATCTGAAGTTGGATAAGGTGGCTTTAGGCACTATCAGAGGATCCCACGAGATATGGGGCTTATGATTGCATTAGTGGAGAGATGGGATAAGAAGACAAGGGAGATGACTATTACCCTAGAGGATGTGTATCAAATTCTCAAATTGCTGATACAGGGGGAGAAGATAGTCCACATCACTAGTGACAACAAATTAGCAGTGTTGAAGTAGATATTCAGAGCCGAGGCACCCCACATCATATTTTATTTAGGGTATTTTGCATATGAGTTGATATATGAGGTTGGGGTACCACACAGGTGATTAATTTATATGGTGATGATGGCAGTAAGATGGCAGTATCATGTTATGCTTTCCCAGACTTAGGAGGAGCTCGGTTCCCATGGGCACTAGCTGGTGTAGTGGCTGGTATTGTTGATCATCAGACTGTATTCTCTTTTTGGACCACACCATTGGCTCAAATTTACCATGAAATATCCATGTAAAGGGTAGGGTAGAGGTCAATATTGGATTTGGGTTTCTTTCTTCATTATTGGGCCTACGAGCATATTTCTTTGATTAGGCTACCCGGGCTTCCATGGATTGCAAGATACCATATAGAACTCACAATTGGGTTCCTGATATGGAGATTCGAACAGGTCTTTAGTGACAGGAGTGAGAGGAGGGTGGATTGGTATGTAGATCAACTTGCATGGACTAGTACAAATGATGAGCTAGTGGGGATGAGGAGGGTGAGGTATTCAGGGGAGATGGCTAGAGATGATTAAGGTCATTCATCTTGATAGAGTGAGATGACATTTTGGAGTCATCCAGACAGTGCCTCATGATCCTATTTTTTATAGGAGGGAGGAGGTGCACAAAGAGTTGTCAAGCCCTACTATGGAAAATACAGTAGTAGAGGATGATGTGCCATGGGATGATGAGGGTGATGTAGGAGTGGTAGTAGAGTACTACGATTAGCAAACTGCAACATCGATAGCTTAGGTGACCGAGGAGGTAGGAGAGGAGGAGATAGAGGAGATGGATATTGATGTTGAGGTGGCTCTTGGAGGAGGAGATATTATAGAAGTGGCATGCTTACATACCGAGTTATATCAAATGAGGGTGGAGAGATACCAGATATATGTAGAGTGAGACACATCTCTACAGTAACAGGATGTAGTCACGCAAGAGTGAGACCGAGTTATCCAGGAGTGATACCACTACCATAGGTAGAGGGAGGCCTACAAGGCTCATTTTGGTGATCTCTCTACCATTGTGGTGATGGAGTCGATGAGCGGTGCTCAAGAATCTCCACAGGGGTCAGGATAGGTTACACCTCCCGACATGATCTCCATGGATAGATATAGAGCACTAGCCACAAAGGATAGATATTATGGGGTCATTTTGGATGAGAAGTTTATGAAAACCCTGCATTATTGGGAGCATATAAAGAGGAAAATGGATGGAGGAGTGGAGCTATCTAGGAGTATGGGTAGTGTTTCCCAACTGTAGCGAGTAGAGGGAGGCCATAAGGGTGGCGGAGACGCACAGGGTTCAGGTGTTATACCTGCTCTTGGAGGAGAGGATTAGAGTGTTAGACATCTAGTTTACCCATTTTGATAGCATTTTTTCCTTGAGGGATCCCCCTAGAGGGTCGCGATGATGTATCGATGCTCATTTTGATGTGTGTGTGTGTGTGTGATATATGATTTTTTCATGGATCATTATGTGTTTATTGTGTGATGATATGATTTTTTTGTGGATCATTATGTGTTTATTATGTGATGAATTTAATTTGATGTGGTGATGATGATTTTAGATTAGATGTTATGATGATATGATATGATGATAATGGATTATTTATTTATATTTGATGATGGTGGTGAAATAAATGTATGTAACAGATGACTAATTTAGGTGTGCATGTATATGGATGATGATACAAGTGTCTGATGTGGTAATATGTTTAAATTTGATCATGGTGTATGGATGAGATGTGATGAAAACAATTTGAGAATGGATGTGATTAAATGATGAAAAAGTAAGAGTAAATACGTTTTAAGATAGAAGGATAACATATCGAAAGTTGAGATCACGAAAGGTATATGTTGTAACAAATCAAAATAGGGATGAAAGATGGATGTGATAGGATCAAGGATAGAACGTAACGCAATAGTGGTGACCTATAGATGTGAACAACACTATGTCATATAAAGGAACAAGTAAGTAAAATATTCCTTCAACTTCATTGGAGGTAAACAAGAAGGGGATCAGGGTAGCACAAAGCACATGTGACCAAAAAATATGCTAGAATGTAACCAAAGATAGTTAGTTATTTCAAAGATCATAAGGAAGAAATTGATGAGATGATTTCTTAAATGTAATGTTGACATGAAAAAAAGGGTTTGAGATGTACTTGTACAAGGGAAGAGGGTTCTACAAAAGTGGTGTTCCCTAAAACTATACCCCATCTCTAGGAAGGGGAGAGAGAAAATTGATCAATGCGGGAAGTCTGCTAGAAGAAATTTTATCAATTCAGGAAGATTTCTTAGGATGATAATAAAATTGAAAGTTGATCAATGATGGAAGCCTTCAAATTCCATAAGGAGTAGCCATCCTTCGAGGGTATGGTCTACTTTATATATAGATGGAAAGAATAATATATGATAGTCGTCCTTTGATGGATCAGTCTATTTGATTTTCTTTGATTTCATGCTTTTGATTTCTTTCTTTTTCTTCTTTTTTATTTTTTTTGCATGACAGATGTCCTTCAAGGGATTATTCTATTTTTTATAACTTTGATTTTTTATTTAAGTATCCATGAATTTTTATTTTACATGGGGGAGAGATAGGGCTAGCTAAGTAGATGACTTAGGAGGAGAAAATGATGAGTGTACAAGAGACACCCCTAGACCCTTTGCATGGTTCCAATAGGTGAATAAGAGGGTGATGGATGTAATGATCGTGGATTTCTCACCAAAGGAATATACTATAGACAGAGTTGTGGTGTCCATATTTAAGGTCAATCCTAGGAAGTGACGGAATACCACATAGTTCCAAATCATCACAATGAGAGATGGAAGGGGCTAAGATGGAGGAATGATCCAAAGATATGACTAAAATTATTAGGAGACATGCTAGTAGTATAATAGTCGCAAGTGCAATGCATTAAGAGGTTCCAATTTTGGTTTACCATTAACAGAGGCCAATCGATAGGCTCTTGATCCACACTTATACATGATAATGTATGGTCCAATATAGTTAGGGGAAAAATTTATGTGTTGGATCCTTTCTAGAAAAGTGACATTTTGATAAAGTTACGAGGCCAACGACATAACGTCGTGTTAGAGAGATGGGATGCAATAAACAAGTGAATGTAAGAGTAAGCACTACTCATTAAGGGAGAGAAAGATACACAGCTAAGATAGATGGATGGTCAGATGAGATGAATTAAATATGAATTAAGAAATATGTGCCTTAATGGAGGATTTTAGACAAATCCATGGTGTTTCTAAAGGGAAACATAGATATGGCCACGAAAGTGGTCGTAGGAAGTAGAGATAAAAGGTATGATTAGATAACCTAAACTATATGAGATATGACGATGCCAAAAGTGGAAAGGAACTAATCTGTGAATAGAAAATCCCTAGAAATAAGTCCCCCTTGCGTAAGAGGGTGAATCGATGAAGACAAGAAGAAAGATGTTAAAAGATCAATAACAGGGAGAAGATGTTTCCCAACTGAAAGTAATGTAGATAAGATAGTGGATGTCAGAAGATATGAAATGGAAATTAGGAGGATGGTGCAGCAAGTAAAATAGAATCAATGAATAAATGAGAACCCTCCTCAGGAGGAATAATGTGTGGAGGAGGGATATCAGAAGAAGATGTGGGAAGACAAAGAGGTTGTATGGATGGATGAGTAGTAAGAAGATTTGGATGAGTCATGGATGAGGTGATAGATGAAGAAGGAGACTCATCAAGGAGATCCTCTCGCTCAATAATATCATGGATGGTAGTCTAAAGGGCCTTATGATGCTCATTATCATGTCCCAGAGTACAATGATAGGAAAAGATGCAGTGGGAATCAAACTATGAGGGTTTTGAATGGCTTCGGTAAAAGGCCCTGATAGGTGGGAGCATGATGACAAAATTCTAAAGTAGATGTTGGAGGACCTCCACATATGATTTGATGTATGTACTAGGAGTGTTTCTGTGAGACATTGTGAATGGCGAGGATGAAGGTGGATTGTGCTAAGGTCTAGGTGGTCTAGAATAAGATGTAGTGGTGGATAATTTAGGATTGGGTGGTTTGATAAGTGAAGGTTTTTTCGATGAGGGTGTTGGTCCTAAGAGGTAATTAGATTGTTTGGATTTGGATTGGTTAATTGGTCATCATGGAGGAGGGGGTCCTAAGATATATAGATTTGGCCCCAAGATAGAATATGTAGATTTGGTCTTGATTGGAGGAATGTATATCTTCTTATGAGGACACCCAAGGGATCATTGTGGAAGGATTCCTAGGCTTCTAGATTTGAATTGTTGAGGGGTGTCCTTGGCAAGGATGATAATGATTTCTCTAGGAAGATCGGAAGGTGGTGTTGTGGTGGATGGCGGGAGTAATTTTTGCATAATTTGTTCCAAGGAAGATGGGGATTGGATCGATGTGGGAATGTCTGGTTGTGTGGACGAGATGGGAGGATCACCTATGGTGGTTGCAAGTTTAAGTGCTCTCCAAAATTTCTCAAATGATGTAGGTGGTGTGGATGAAGAAGGAGATAATGGGGATGTGGTCACGATGGTTGATGTGGTAGGTGCGGGAAGAAGCATAGAAAGAGGGACCGGTATAGACTCTAAAGATGGTATGACCAGAAAAGGTAGAATAGATGTGGATGGGGGAGTAGATTCGAATGTGGTAAATGGGGTAGATATGGGTGTGGAATTGGTAATGGAGCTAGCCATGGATATAGAAATATAAAGAGGTGTTTGGATGATTCGATTGATGAGGTGTATGTGAGAAGAAGGTGATATATATGGTGGATGAATCAGTGTAGAAATGAGGGGCTTAGTACTAGAGGTATGAACACATTTTTTGTTTGTCTCAGGAGGAATTTTGGATGTATATGTGGATTGAGAAAATGTGGTGGGGGACGTAGATGTAGGGTTAGTAGATGTAGAAGATTAGGATAAAATATATGGTGTAGGCATTGGCAAGGAAATTTGTGACAAGGATGTCAAGGTATACCTGGGTGGATTTTTGGATGTGGAAGATATAAAGGTAGTGATGGGTGTGCTTGGAAGAGATGTGGTCAATGGTTTAGGCATGATAGGTGTGGATAGTGAGGTGGGTATGGTCAAGGCTAATACAAATGAGGTAAGTGTAGGAATGGATGTAGATGAAATGGAGGTATTGGAAATTAAGGTGGTAGGTAATGGGATTTTGGGTATGGTTGGTGTAAGGATAGCTCTTGAAGGAGGCATAGGTACAATGTATAAAATAAGATTGGATGATGAGGTGGATAAGATAGAAGTTTAGGGAGTTGTCTGATGTATGGTTTTGATTGAAAATGGGTTGAATTGATATCGTTTAGAGGATAAAAATGATTTTTTTGGTGGTGGATTAGGAAAGGATTGTTTGAAGATAGCGGGGGGTGAAGATTGGATTGGTTGAGGAGATACATGATTGGGAGAAGCAAGATCATGATAGGATGGTGAGGATTGGATAGGGAGATCTGATATAGAAGAGAGAAGAATGTCAATAGGCTGGATAGGCATGGTCATGCTAGATGAAGCAGAGATGATAGAAGATGGTGGGGATGGAGTGGAATCTATTAGTCGACGAGGTTGAGAAGTAGTGGATCTATGGAGAAGGTAGTCATAGATGGGGCTAGAAGATGGTCTAGAAGTAACCAAAGGTTTGGATGGGGTCGTAGCATATTTTTATTTAGAACTGCTCAAAGAAAAGTTTTGTTCCATTTTAAACAAAAAATTAAAGCAAACAATTCCTTTTATCTTTTGATTAAGAATGTGAAAAAATGGGGGATGGATAACAAAGGACCTAGGAGAATGCAAACTATGTCTAGTTTTGGGTAAGTTTTGGCTAGGGAATGTATGAGGCGGCTTCCTATTGGGTGGTCAAATCCCAATCAGTCTACCAGGAAATGGAGTGTTTTGATGTGTGATTTCCAGGTCGCATGTGATAAGATGTGATATCCATTGAGTTAGACCCCTACTTAAGCTATATGAGAAAACAAGATGCAAAAAGAATGTCCTTTTAAACCCAAAACCAAATGTGGTATTCAATAAGGACACAAAAAAGAATGGGAAATTATGATGCAAAGAGAGAAAAATAGGGAAAAAGTGAGGAATACATGGATTACAATTTTCCTATTTATCTGTACATCTTGAGTGATGAGCGATCCAAGCCATGAACCCAACATGAGAAAGCAATAAAGAAAAGCCTCACACTGCAATGTTAGTAGAAGATAGAAAAATAAAAACTATAGACAAAAAAGAAAGATATCACCAAAAGGGTGGTCCCACCAAACGCGCCAGAAAATGTTGGACAAGAAACTTCCTCATTGATCAAGCAAATGAACTAGAAACAAAATCAACTAGCAACTAAGAAATGATGGAGGGTTTATGTTACCTCAGATGTGTGATGTGATGAATACGGGTGCAAAAGGGGGGATTATTGCTACAACTTGATATACCTACAAAACTAGAACGAAGATGGATTAGATAGATATATGCAGGGGTTTCCCAAAAATACGGTTCCAAGAAGTGATTAGCTTCCTTTCGCGGATGTCAACCCTAGTGTGTTTAACAAAATTGATGCAAATGATGAAATTGCAGAAGCATGCAAAAATAGAAATATTACTGAATCTGGAGAGATGATAGAAATTTATCTAAAAGCTAATTATATGGCAATAACTATGAATTGACCATTACCTGGTCTAGGTCGATGGTGACCCAAACTGTGCAGAGGCAGGTCGACCGTGACCTGGGAAGGTCAATCTAGACTGTAGGATGAATATGCAGACCCAGAGAGTCTAAATACCAACTGGAGGATGTTAAGGGTTTGCATGTGCTATGGGTAGTTTGTAGTAAGGGACCAGAGGTAGAAAACCCTAGGAAATGGATGAGAATAGTAGTAGAAAAAGTCTATTTGGAAAACTAGGCCTGGGTCAATGACGATCTGATAGGGTCGGCGGTGACTATAGAAAAATTAGATAAAGTTGAGGATGAATGGATGAGAAATACATTCTACAAGAAAAAAGATAAGGGAGAATTTTGTTGGAGAGGTTGTGTGTGCTCCTGGAACTGATCTGAATTTGTAAAAGGTTAGATATATTTGTTAGAGAGGTTGTGTGTGCTCTTGGAACTGATCTAAATTTAACAAAAGAACGATAAAATTGCACAAGGATACCGATAAGTCTCACGAAAGATGATCGTGAATGATGCAAGCACGTTGAGATGATATCTAGAAGGTGTGTAAATGTTTTAAGAATTATCAGGTGCAGGGAAGGATTCTCAGTTTCATAAGAAATATTGAAGTTGCATGTATCTGATGATGAATACAAAGAATTAAGCTAGCTTTCAAGGGTCGACGGTGACCAGGCTAGGTTTATAGGGTTGACGGCGACCAGGATGGGTCCTACCGATTGCGGGGAAAGTTTCCCCAATGTTCAATATTTTGTTGATTTTTGTGTGATTTTGTGTTTTTAAGTATTGAGCGAATGCTTTAAAGCATGTAGGTGGGAAGAGATTGCTTGGGGATGAGGTTAAGGTAGTTATGGCATAAAATTAGATGGGAGAAAAGCTTAGAAAAGCAAGTGGATAAATTTAGGACAAAAGCATCCTAAAGAGAAGTTTGGTTAGGGAAAGATCATGGGGATTAATTAATTAATAGGAATAAAGATTAATATGGATGAGATAATTAGGCATGTAACATATTAGCTGATTAATTAATTAATGTCGCTTAGTTAATTAATGAGGATTGGATGGGCATTTAATTAAATGAGGGGGATGATTAAATAAATATGCACACTTAGGCAATCGAGGGATGGATACCAAATTCAGGTGTCTACATCTATTTCTTCTTCCTTTTTTTTCCAATTGTACCAAAATAGTACAAATCTTCTTGCCTCATGAATGTCCCTTTCCTATTTGTATTTTGTCTCCATAGTTTCATCCTTCAAAATAAGGATATCATCTTGTAGCTTCTCCATCTGAACTCTTTCCAAAGCTCTTTTTTCTATACTCTTCACCTATGCATCCACAAAATCAAATTTATCATCAAATGTAAAACATTGAGACCTTGAAGTCTCATCAAGTTTCTCCTTCAACTGGCTTTGTTCTTCATCAAATTCTTGCTTTCTTTCACAATCATTATCAACTACACTATCCTTGTAGATCAAGTTTTCCAAGTTTCTCAATCCAGCTTCAAGTTGTTCTTGGCTTTCATAAGTGAATAAGTCATCCACTTAGCCTTATTTTTCTAATTCATCTTCTAAACTTGCATACACACACACACTCAAAAGCAATGTTAGATTCAAAGTTTTTAGGAAAAGAAAACCCTCCATCAACATTTTCTTCATCCAATTTTTTCATCTCAACCTTTCTCATGTTTTCTTCACCTCCTATGAGGCTGAAATTCTCTGACTTTCTCATAAACTACTGCAAATCTTCCTTTTCTTCTCTCATATCTTGTTTCAAAACTGAACTAGTTTCCAATTGTGTCATATGAGACACCTCTTCCTATTACACATAAAACTTTACAAATGTTTTTTTTCATACATTCTTTTCTAATTAACTCATCGAACAATTTTATTGTTTCTTTATATAGTTCATCCTCATGAAAATTTACATTTTCATGATCAAATACAACATCACAAAAATAATTTTTATAACATTAAGCTTTTACAATTACTTCTTCACATTCACCTAGCATCTCTCCTTCCTCTGGATAGAAAACCTCCACTTCTTTCTCAATTGACATGTTCATTTGATTTTACATGCGAAAATGTTGTTCTTTCTCCTTTTTTTCCGCCAATGTCATGTTTTTCCACTTTTTTATTTCATTCATCCTTTCACATGTATACACCCATGAAAATAAATGATTAGAAGTAAAAATTTGAGACTGATTTGTCTCTCTTCTCTCCTTTTCAAGATACTTTATCAACCATCTGATTTCACTCCTTAATTGACTGATCTCTTTCATTGTTCAATCATCCTTATGAGAGGCCACTATACTCGTTTCCTAATTCTTACAAGGAATATTTGTCTCTTCTCTTCTAACACTTCTTCCATGCATGCCAATATTAGCTTCATCTCAGCTATCTCTTTCTCCACATTCAACTCTTCTCTCATGTGACTCTTCTCTTCATCTAAGCCCTTCAACTCTTATCTTTTCTTTCTCAATATTTATCTTACTTTATTATCTTCTCCTAGGAAGTCTATTTCACCTTACTAGATACCTCACCCATGTTTCCTTCCTCTGGACCTAGTTTTTTAGTAATTCCCTCTTTACTCAAGTCTCACCCAAGTCTATTTCACCTTGGTCTATTGACTTATCTTTCTCCTTGAGATTCAACTAGTTCTTCTTCACTTTTCAAGCCTTTGTGGCTTAAGGTATTCTACTGTCACATTGTCTTCTTCTTTCCTCTCTTATCCTCTTTTCACCTATTCCCTTTAAAATCTCAAGTTTCCTATAAATCACAATCTTGTTCAGTCAAACAAAAACAAAATACTTCACTTGTTTTACCTCCATAATGCAAATTTTCCAATTCTCTTCTCAATTCCACTTCTTTTTATTCCTGTATCAAAAATATTATTCACAATATCATTAGTAAACATCATCATACAAATAACACCATGCTCTGATACCAAAAATGATACACATTCTTATTGTTTAACATAAAATCTAGTAGTGAAACATTATTGCTAACTTTTTGCCAACTTTAGTTGTATTTTGGATGCTTGTTGAGTGGTAGTTTAGATAATATCATGTGCAATTATATTGTCTTGGTGAGGAATCTAATCAAGGTGCATATGAGGATCTTACTCTATAATTAGAAATGAAACCTTAACTATGAACCATGCCTAATCTTGATCAAAATGAATCACTCATTCATGCAGACCATTTTAAGCATCTTCTGTCCTAACTCTACCTGCTAGCATCTCACTTCAATATAAAGGAATTTTTATCCTTGATTATATGTTCATTTTCTATACAATTTAACTATTTCTATGAATTCTCACGGCACACCTGAGAATCAACTATTTCCCATAACTTGTAAATTCCATGAAAATTTCCAATGATAAATTCTTGATGTTCTTACCTTTGTTATACAATCCTTCCTCATGTTGGTGCTCAATTTGATCTGACCCCATTTTTCCTTGAAATTCTTCAGTTTGCGGGCTCTGTCGTGTTTTCTATCTCCCCGTATTGATGCATGAAAGCTTTTTCCTTCATTTGGTTTCCATGATCAGTCACTTCCTTTGGTTGAGGATCACTTTAACTCCAAAATTTGTTTTTCATTCCTCTGTCCATGTGAAAGAATTTGTAACTTGGGCATAAACTCAGGTTTTTCCCCTTCCTTCTATTTTTTCCACAGTCACTTTTTGTTTTCCCTGTCAATTTTTGTCCCAATATCTGTGGAAATGTGGTACTTTCGTATTGGATGTGGCTCGGTGGATCACATTTGGGTCTTATATCATTTCCAAATTATTTTTCCTTAAAGAAAGATTCATTTCCAGGCGTAAATGGTGATTTCCCTGCATTTTACGGTTTGACGGGTGTCTTTTCCCCATCAATTTATATCTCAACATATGTGGAATTGTGGTCCTTTCTGATTGGATGCGGCTTGGCGGGGCATTTTGAAACTCTAAGGCCTACTTCAACTCAAGTTTTTTCCATGTGAATAGCCTGCACTCATCTGAAAAGTTGCCTCTTGGTTTGACCTTTGGAGTTGTGCCAGGGAGACACGTGGAGGTTTCCGCTGCCTTACCAAAACTTAGACATTTTATTCATGTGGCCGGTGCAGCTTTGTCAGACCATGGACACGTGGAGGGTTGGCGCTCACTTGAGGATCCACCTCTAGGTCCTACCTTAGTAGTTGCGCCAAGGAGAGACGTGGTGAGCTCGCGCTTGTTTAGGGTCTCCACTTTTAAGCACCATCTCAAAGTTGTGCCACGGAGACACGTGGAGGCTTCCGCTAGGTCCTTTTTATATTGAGACTTTTCAAAAGCCAAAAGGTGATTTTCTTGGGTCCAGGGAACATGAAAGGCCTGCACTTGTTTGGAAACTTTCCTTTGTACTTCTCCTTTGTAGTTGCACCAAGGAAACATTTGGATGGCTCTAATCTAAAGCTGAGAAGGGGAATAATCAACGATTTTTGTGTATTACATCTGATTTTTTTGCCATTTTTTCTCCAAGACTCCTGGAGATGCCAATAGCATTATTTTCATCGGTTTTTGATAAATCCCCACATTTTTGTCCGTAAAGTATTTGGATTTCTTAAATTTGTGAGTCAGATTTTAAGGTTGATATTTTGAAGTTGGAATTGCTCGGGCACTTGCAAAAAAAATGAATTACCTTGTTGCAGAGGTTTTAATGTCTAAAAAGGATGAAAAAGGTGTTGCCTCAAGGGTGAAAAGGATTTCCTATCATATCCAGCTATACAAGGCCATCAAAAAATGATTAAAATGGGGATTTCTCACATGACATAATAAGAATGATTATAAGGAATGTAAAAATGTTGTGGCATGGCATCCCAGTCATTAGTTGAGGGTCTGAGAAACATGATCAGTTCATAATTTTTCCACCTGGCAGCTTTCGGGTATGAATTTGTTAAACATCGCTTTCTGAGGTAAATTGGTAACAAGTAAAGGTTCCTCGAATATTCTTCTTTTTGGGGGGAAATTTTGGGATGAGTGAGCAAGTGAAATGTATAAATGTAATGAGAATACTCTTGCAAATGGTCGGGGGTTGAATTCTTATGAGAAAATTTGAGAAAGACCATCTTCTTGAGAGACCATCTGAGAAACCTGTTAATTTCCTATGTTTTAGATTTGATCATGTCAAGTTGGTTACGAGTGTACAACCATTGACAAGCTCTAATACTGTTCAAAGAAACTTTCCCCTGCTGATGAATCTAATCAACATCGTATTAATCTATGTCAATCCTGGGAAAATTTGTGTCTACTTTATTTCATAATGTCTGCAAGTAGTAATTGCAATCTTGTGTTAAAGTCCCTCCAAATCCCACAGGATCTCATCCCTGTGACAGTTCAGTGGTATTTTCAATTTCATTTCATGAAGAGCCTTCATCCTATAATGAGATAAATAATTTAAAATCACTTTACTCTCATTTGTTTATAAATATTGTCTATAAGCCTTTGAGTGTATCTTAGGCATGAGGAACTAGGGGTCTTTGATGTTTAATTGAGTCTTTTTCTCAAGGCTTCATGTTGAATTCTTGGAGATTGTGTGAAACCATGCAAATATGGGCCTCCATTGATGCACACCTTCTAGTTGAAGGAATATTTTAGCTATTCTAAATATTTATGTCATTTAGTATTCCAATTGTTGTGAAGGTTCTCAAAGATCTGGCATAATCAATTTTATCTTGCTTAATCTCCCACCAAAATTATTCAAAAAATAATGAATCCCACCTGAACCACCCTTGTTTTCCATATATGTCCACAAATGTATAAATTCTACTACCAAAATATGCATAAGAAATCAGGATTCCATAATGTCTCTAGTAACCTTAACCTTGTTTAGAAAATATCACCATTCTTTAGAAGTGACAACTCGTGAGAGTTAAATTGTGGTGCATTGATCATATTTTCTCAGGGTCTCCTTTCAAATTTGTGCAAAGAAGGATATCTTCATTCTCCTTCACCAACAGAGGTTACAAAACAGGTCCTCTCACCTTGGTCGAAAGGCACAAACAAAAGTAGTAAGGATAGATCAAATCCTTAATGAAGGTGCTATCCATTTATCTGATGCCCAAGTGACAAAGAGTCAGACAAATCCCCTCCCTGGCTATAAAATGACTCATAATAAGATATGTCTATCTCTCAATGTCTTGATAAATCTATGATGCTACTCAGTTTCCAAGGGAGAATCAATTTAGATATCAACACCTAAATGGTGCCGCTACCGGGGACCTGATTTACGTTGCCGGGGATTATTTGAGCTTCAAGATTTATTTGTGTGGCAACAACACCAGATTGGCACCGTTGTTGGGGACCTGATTTATGTTTCTGGGGATTATTTGAGATCTGAGATTTATTTGTGTGGCAATAACACCAGTTTAGCACCGTTTCCATGGACATGAAGGTGTGTGCAAAGTTTTAACACCATCAACAACGCATATAGACCCTAGTAAATGCTTCTTACAAATTTTAAAGTTTAAATACATTGTTGAAACATCATCCTGTGTCCAGATTTGTAAGAATCGAGCAAAGTTATAAGTTCTGCGTGTAATATTTCTAGTTTCTGATGGTTTTTGCACTAATTTTACATCATCAATATTAAATATGGGTAAAGTAAGGTCAGATCTATGAATATTTGCATGAATTTAGTGTTGATAGACATTTTATGGACCAATTTGAGTGCATTTACACAACTAAGGTGAAAATCCTTAGTGGCAACTCCGTGTTCAATGAATTTTTGATAAATTCCAGTGTCTTAACCTTTGTCAATTGCAATTTATCACTAATCTTTGCAAATATGGAAGGAAGAAGATCTTTCTTTGCTAGAGACCCTACCAAAAAATTGTTTCCAGAGCTAGGAAAGATGAATTCAGAAGGAAGAAGAATCTGGAAAGTTTTTGGAGATCAGAAATCAAGAAAAGAGTTATCAATTGTAGAAACTGATCAGCCTGTCATTGAAGATTGCCATACTTTCTCAAGTTTTTCCAAATTAGGTAGTCTCTTTATAAATCCAAATTATCCAACTGGAGAGGGTCCTTCTTTTGTATTTGAAAAATTTACATCTCATTTTGTCCCTATGTTCTCCAAAGTTGATAGGATCTTCCAAGAAACAGAGTTTTTAGAGAGCATTCATTCTGAGAATTGCATGTTAGGAAATAAGGGATAAAATATGTGGAATAATCCCTCACAGAATCACAATAGTAGAGACTAATATGTAGAAAATATTAAAGGTCTCAAATAAAAGTGCAGAATAAAATAACACAACACAAAGAGACAGTATTTAACGTGGTTCACCCAATTTGGGCTACGTCCACCAAGAATCACTTTCTCATATTTTATTACAAGCCACCACTCTCTCAATACAATACCCAAATATGTTTAGATCTATGCTCAACAAACTGTACAGAATTCACACCCGAATTCAAAGCACATCTGTAATGTTTTTCATCAATCTATCATATGCATAAAACCATATAAATAGACAATTGCTTAAGTAGTTTTACAAAACCATGGGTATCAAAACCATGGGCCAAAACCATTCCATAAACCTATGGGTCAAAATACAACCCATATGAGAAAATCACGTTTCCTAATATATCGGGCACGTTTTAAGGCCCAAAAAAAAATTTCAGGGGCTGAGCCCCCGAACCCCGGTGAGGATACATGAAAAGTGTACAGTACTCTTAGTGTACAGTCTTCGACACTTTCACACATGAAAATAGGCTCCACAACTTAACATTGCATTCGTGTGCCCCACAGACCCCTCACTCCTCATCATTTTGTTTCTCCTGTAAGATCACCTCCCTAAAACAATATGGCCCAGCCCCCACCCAAACCTCTATTTGTTGTGAACACTTTTGGTCCTCTAGATTTCAGAGGTATGGCTGGATATCCAAATGTTGTGCCTGAAAATGTTAGAAATAGACTGCCTAAATTTCAAGTAAATAATGCCATTGCTAAGGATTAGCACTTAAAGCTTTTTCTCAATATGATGGAAGACTTTAAGATTTAATTCGAGGATGTGTACATAAAGTTGTTTATTTATACTCTAGAGGAGGATGCACAGGAATTGTATAAATCTTTTCCAGACAACTCCATTGATTCATGGACAAAAATGAAGAATTATTTTAGATTGCAGTATGGAGATAAAAAAGACCCTAGGTTTCTTTTATCATAATTTGAAAAAATAAAAAAGAATCCTAATGAGTCTGTTCATGACTTCAATACAAGGTTCATTAAGACCTTGAATAACTTACATGTAATCCTGAGGCCAAGTGATGTTTCTTGTTTGATAAATTATTTTGATGCTTTTGATAAGAAAGTTGCCTATTATTCGAGGGATAAGAACCCATCAACATTAAGGTAGGCATTCACCATGGCTTTGCAGATTGAAAATAATATCAAAGTAGTTGGTAAGCCTCCTAAGAGGGAAGGTATCAAGTTGATCAATCTGGAGAAGCCTCAGTCAAGTAAATATGTGGATCTGGAGGAGGTTGTGAAAACTTTGGCCGGAGCTGATAAGGAAATATCCTATAAACTGGTCAGAGTAGAGAATGGGATTGGACAAGATTCCCAAGGTCATCGTAAAGCACAAGGTTAAGAAAGATTCAAAAATCATCCTAGGGGTGATCAGAGATCTAATGACAGAGGAAAAGGACTGGTGGGATCAGGAAATAGACAGCCCTAAGCTCGTGAGAATAGAAAGGACTGGTGGGATCAGGAAATAGACAGCCCTAAGCTCGTGAGAATAGAATTGTGCCTAATCCTTTGACTTCCAGAGTTACTATTGTGGAAGAATCCAATGAAATTGAGTGGTGTGATAGATGTTTCTTGCCACATGTCCCATGTGATGAAGACAAATAAGTTGAGGAAGTTGATGATGACAGTGATGATGATGTGTGCATGGTGGGGTGCTCTACAAGCTCTCAGCAAGGAGCAACTTTGACTAAATTAATCAGTGTTAAAACTGCTGTAGATTTCTAGGATTACATCCACCAGGTATTACCCCTTCCTCCCTCACATACTTTTGAAATAAATATGGTACAAGCTTTTGAATTTCCTAGTAATGATTTTGAATACTTAAGGGCATTAATGATTAAAAAGTATGATGGAGGAATCCCTTCTAAGGAGGATAGGAAGTTGTTAATGAATGTTGTAGTTGGCCATGAAAAGGAATATAACACTAGGATTAAATTTTTCAAAGGGGCAAGGCCTCAAGCCAAACCAAAAACTCCAATTCTGACCAATATCTCAAAAAAAATCCTAAGAAAGATACATCTGGAAAAGGCCTTGTTTCCCCAAATAGAATTGGTATCCTTGCCCAAGCTCAGAACATGAAAAATCCTTTTTTTCATATGAGTTTTTCAGTCTTCCTCTAAATGTTTCCTTGCACAAATACGTTCCTTATGACATTTCCCAAGTCTTGAGTCATATCAAACAATTTGTTCCAATTGTTGAGCTACTTAGGATTCCTGAGCACAAGAAAAGGGCCTTTGAGTATTTGGGATTGAAAGAAGAAAATATTACCCAAGGTAGAAATGTAAATAATGTTGAGACTCCTCCTACCATTTCAGAGTTGGAAAAACCCCAAGTACTGGAAGAACTAGGTGAGCCACCTGAATTATATTTGGGAACATCCTTGATTGAGTCCCAGCTGAATGTAGATCCATTTTTCACTACTCTGATTATTAGGGACAGACTATTACATAACTGTATGTTTGATTCTGGAGCATCATGTAATGTTATGCCTCTTGAGGTCATGAATGAATTAGATATCAAAGTGACAACATCTTATGGGAAGTGCACTGCCATGGATTCCAGAGAGGTGTCAGTGGTTGGATGTGTCAAGGGTCTGATAGTGCAACTTACAGCTTACCCAAGCAAGAACTTAAAACTATATGTTGTTATTGTTGATTTCCCTGCCAAATGGGGAATGTTGTTATCAAGAAAATGGGCTTCTATTGTGGGTGGGAGTGTGCAAATGGATATGTCTTTTACCACTATACCTATTGAGGGAAGCCTTGTAAAGTTGTATAGTGAAAAGAAGATGCTACATCTCATTAAGGATCCCAATAATGCTTCTTATGAAGTGTTATACACTGACACTGATGCAAATAAATTTGTTGGAATTGCTGATGGTAAAGAGCACAAAATTGATCAATGCAAATCTCTTAATCAAGTAGGTTCTCCTTGGACTTTATTGTTTGATGGGGCTTGCTCTAAATTTGGAAATGGTGTTGGTATTGTTTTGATGTCTCCAGGCTAGGAAGAGTTTGTTTTCTCTTTTAAACTCAACTTTGAGTGCACTAACAATATTATTGAGTATGAAGCACTTCTTTTGGGTCTAAGGATTGCATGGAAATATGATATTAGAGACATCATTGTTAAAGGAGATTCAGAGGTAATTCTCAAGCAGGTTATAAAATTGTATGCAACAAAAAATTAGAGAATGAAGCAGTATAAGCACGTAGTTTGGGATTTCATTGAGATGTTTGACTCCTTCAACATAATACATCATGATAGGAAGAGCAATCCTCTAGTAAAAAAATTGGTCGTATTGGGGTCCAGATTTGAAAATTATACTATATCCCTCTATTTTGAGTATAATGTTGAGGTATTGACTAGGCCATCTATTCCCGACAATGTTAAACACTGGAAAGTGTTTTAAGATGACGCCCATGTGTAAAGGTTTTTACAGAACCAAGGAGAATTTTTTGATCAATGTATAGATTGGGAGTCAATGGTTTATACGGCTGAGGGAAAGGAGACTCTATTTGGCAAAGACATCATTTAGTTGAAGACTAATACTATTCCCAAAGGTTTGGTAGCACTTGAAAAAAAATTTGATAATGTTGATTGCATTATCAACAGACACATGTCAGCCTCGAGGGATGTTGAAGAGCATTACCTAGGCACAAAGGATAAACCATGAAAGATCTGGCTAGGTAGCGATTTGGGAAATTGTTATGTTTGTGGATCCTATTTTCATGTTAGAGTGTGGTACACCTTCTATGTGTTATCTGGCCTGAAGGCATTTTTTATGGCGGTCTCGCTCTCCTTTACCCTGAGATGGGTTAGGGGGTTCGGGGGGGTGAAGCCCCCCGATTGATGGGGGTTTGGGTTGGCAAATATGGTAGCCCCCGAAGCAAAGAGATTTTCAGAGCATGGGTGGTTTATTAACCCATGGCAACAATGGGATAAACCGTTATGGGTATGTTTTTGGATTCCATGGTTATTTTGGTACCCATTGTTTTGATATACCCACAGTAGGAAGTGAATGCCCGTGGGTTTGATACCCACAGTTTTTACCCATGGTTTTGATACCCACGGTTTTGTATCAAACTGCTTAGTATAATATTGAGGTATTTATACTAGGCCATCTTTCCTAAAATATGATACAAAACAAGCAAGTGTATCGAAGACGACACCTAGGTGCAAATGTTTTGTAGAATTCAAGGAGAATTTTCTGATCATACGTATAGATTGGGAGCCAATGGTTTGTGCAGCTGATGGAAAGGAGACTTGTATAAAATTGGAGCAAGATATTCATTTAGTTGAAGACTAAATATTCCCAGAGGTTTGGTAGCACTTGAATTAAACTTTTGATAATACTGATTTTATTATCAACAGTAACATGTCAGCCTCAAGGGATGTTGAATTGCATGACCTGATTCATGTAAGGATAAACCACATAATATCTGGCTAGGTAGCAATCTGAGCAAGGAAGAAAATTAGTCATATGTCCAATTGTTGAAGAAATACCAGGACTGCTTAGCATGGTCTTATTCTAAACTGAAAGCATACAGAGAGGATCTTTTCTAGCATGAAATTCCCTTGGAAGCTTCTACCAAGCCGTTTAGGTAGAAACAAGAGGCCAATCAATCCACTCCTTTCCCTGAAGATGCAAGAAGAATTGAAAAAATTAAGGGATGGAGGAATCATACAACCCACAAGGTACTCATCATGGGTTACAAACTTGGTACCTATCAGAAAGAAGAATGGAGATATAAGGCTATGTGTGGACTTTAGAAACTTGAATAGAGCATCAATGAAGGATAACTACCCTCTGCCAAATATGGACAATATGTTACAATTGGTTACTGGTTTGGAATTGTTATCCACCTTGGATGGTTTTTCTAGATATAACCAGGTAGTTGTGAAGGAATCAGAGTAAATCAAGACTACCTTTACCACTCCTTGGGGAACATATGTATATGTCAGAATGCCTTTTGGTCTAATGAATGTTGGAGCCACTTTCCAAAGAGCAATGGATGTAGCTTTCTTTGGCTATATTAATGATTTCATTGTTGTATATCAAGATGATGTGACTGTTTTCTCTAGAAAAAGGAGTGACCACCTGCAACACTTAGAAAAAATGTTGTTAAGATGTAGGGAGTATGGTATTTCACTAAATCCCAAGAAGTGCCATTTTGGAGTTCAGAAAGAAAAGTTGTTTGGACACATTGTGTCAAAGGAAGGGGTCATGATTGATCCTGAAAGGGTAGAAGCCATCAGCAAAGTCCCTATTCCAAGAACCAAGAAGGGAATTCAATCCTTTTTGGGTAGATTAATTTTATTAGGAGATTTATCTCCAACTTTGCTGAACTAACTATCCCAATCACTAGCATGCTGAAGAAAGACCAAAGTATCAAATGGGAAGAAGCAGTTATTCAAGATTTTGCTAGGATCAAAGAAGCATTAAAGAATGCCCCTGTTTTAACAGCTCCAGATTATAAGAAGGCTTTCCAAATGTTTTCTTTTTCTTCAGAAAGTACTATTGCATTTGTGTTGTTGCAGAAGGATGATGAGGGAGCTGAAAGACCAATTGCCTTTTTCAGTAAGGCATTACAAGGAGCTGAGCTAAAGTATATTATCATGGAGAAGCAGGCATTTGCTTTGGTAAAAGAAACAAAGGTCTTCAGGCCATATATTCTGAGTTCCAAAGTCATTGCTTATGTTCCCCACACCATGGTGAAAGATATTCTATCAGAAATGGAGGTTTCAAGCAAAATATGCTAATGGGTAAACAAATTGTAGGAGTATGATATGGATATCCAAACAAAAAAATTGGTCAGAGGTTTGGGCCTAGAAAAAATTATGGTAGAGAGTAATCTATAGATAATTGAGGTAAATGAAGTTGAAGAAGAAAGGTTGAATGTCCTTGAAAAACTGATAAATTTTGAATGGTACAAGGACATCATTTTTTATCTCAAACATCTACAGTTCCCTGAACATTTGAGCAAGAATCAGAAAAGAGCACTTAAGTTAGCTTCCCAAAAATATGTCATTACTGATTTTGGGTTAGCTTGGAAGAACCCTGAGGGAGTTCTCTTAAGATGCATTACTGAAGATGAAGCCCCTAAAATAATTGCTGATCTCCATGGAGGAGTTTGTGGGGGGCATTTTGCTAGAAGAGTCACAACTCATAAGATCTTAAGGGATGGTTATTGGTGGCCAACTCTTTTCAAGGATACAACTCTGTTGGTAAGAAAATGTGAAAGTTTCCAACACTTTTCTGGAAGACTGAAAGCTTCAGGATCCCTTCCTTTGCAGCTTGTGTCAATTGAAGCCCCATTTAGGCAATGGGGAATGGAATTCATTGGTGAGATTTTAGATCCTTCAAGTGCTGGCCATAAGTGGATTTCAGTAGCCATTGATTACTTCACCAAGTGGGTGGAGGTAATCCCCACCAAGAAAGCAACTCACCAAATTGTCATGGATTTCATTCTGAATCATATCATTTTTAGGTTTAGAGTGCCTGCCAAAATAGTTGTTGATAATGCCATGAGCTTCTGGGCTAAACCTTTGGTGGCCATGTGCCATGAATATGGGATCAATTTGACATATGATTCTAATTATAATCCCCAAGGAAATGGACAAGCAGAGTCCAACAATAAAAAATTGTTGAAGATAATTAGAAGAACTTTGGAGTTGAACAAAAGGAAGTGGGGTGAGTAGTTGAAGTTTTTTGTTTGGGATGATCGAATCACTGTTAAATGAGCTACTAGAAAAATCCCATTTGAGTTGGTGTATGGAACTCAAGCTCTGATGCCCCTGTATATGCAATTGTCTTCATTTCAATTTCTTCAACAACTAGAAGATCAAGAGGTAAGTCCCTATGATGCTCACATCAAGTAGATTGTTGAGTTAGATGAAGAAAGAAGGGCATCCCATCAGAGGCATGTAAAATTCAGAGAGAAATTGAATTTGTTCAATAAGAAGGTGAATCCAAGAGCTTTAAGTGTGGGAGATCTTATGCTATTGTGGGATAGCAGGCACGAGGATAAGGGAAAACATGGAAAGTTTGATGCATTGTGGATGGGACCTTATTCAATTGACATTTGAATTGGTGAACATACCTTCTTCTTAAAAGGCTTCGATGGTGAATTGATTGAGTTTCCTGTTAATGGCAGGCATTTGAAACATTTCCTTGATTGATTTCTTAGAATCAAGGTATACACCATTGTACAGTGTATAGTATTTTGGTTTCTTTTCACTTTCGTGTTTTTCTATTTTGTTTCATCCTAGTCCTTGGCATTTATTTTGTTGGTTCTCGATTCGTCCTTGGGGGATTTGGTTATTATTGTTCTTCTTTGCAAGCTTGTTCTTTGACTCTATTGCCTAATGGTTTATTTTTGGCACTTGGTCTACTATTTGTTCCTGTGGCACTCACAGAGAGTGCCCATCCCTGAATCAGAGCTGATATTGGTGCTCAATTTGATATCACCCTATTTGTCCTTGAAATTCTTTAGTTTATGGGATTTTTCGTGTTTTCTATCTCCCTCTATTGATGCATGAAGCTATGTCCTTCATTTGGTTGTCATGATCAGTCCCTTCCTTTGGTCAAGGATTAGTTTAAGTCCAGAATTTTTTTTCCATTCCTCTATCCATGTGAAAGAATTTGTAACTTGGGCGTAAACTCAGGTTTTTCCCCTTCCTTCTGTTTTTTCCATAGTCACGTTTTGTTTTCCCTGTCAATTTTTGTCCCAATATCTATGGAAATGTGGTCCTTTCTGATTGGATGCAGCTCGATGGATCACATTTGGGCCTTATATCATTTCCAAATTCTTTGTCCTTAAAGAAAGATTCATTTATGGGCGCAAATGGTGATTTCCCTGCATTTTACGGTTTGATGGGTGTGTTTTCCCTATCAATTTATATCTCAACATCTGTGGAAACGTGGTCCTTTCTGATTAGATGTGGCTCAGTGGGGCATTTTGAAACTCTAAGGCCCGCTTCAACTCAAGTTTTGTCCATGTGGAGGGCCTGCGCTCATCTGAAAAGTCACCTCTTGGTTTGACCTTTAGAGTTGCGTCAGGGAGACACGTGGAGGTTTCCACTGCCTTGCCCAGACTTAGACATTTTTTTCATGTGGGCGGTGCAGCTTTGTCGGACCATGGACATGTGGAGGGCCGATGCTCATTTGAGGATCTGCCTTTGGGTCCTACCTTAGCATTTGTGCCAAGGAGACACGTGGTGAGCTTGCACTTTTTTAGGATCTCCGCTTTTGGGCACCATCTAAAAGTTGCGCCAGGGAGACACATGGAGGCTTCCGTCAGTTCCTCTTTATACTTAAAATTTTCAAGTAACTTTCTAAGGCATGGGACATGTGGAGGGCCCGCGCCAGTTTGGGGACCTTCCCCTGAATTTTATTGTTGAAAGAGTTCCATGGGGACTCATGGAAGTTTCCGCTCACTCTGCCCTTGCTTGGACTTTTCAATGGACAAGGAAAATTATCTCAGACCCTAGACACATGGCGCCTTCCACTGGTCCTTAAAATTTTTCAAGAACTCTACCAGACTGAGACACGTGGTGAGCCCGTGTTTGTTTGGGGTCTCCGTTTTTGGGCACCATATCAAAAGAGTGTCATTAAGACACGTGGAGGCTTTTGTTGGCTCCTTTTTATACTGAGACTTTTCAAAGGCCAAAAGGTGGGTTTTTAGGTCCAGGGCACGTGGAAGGCCCGTGTTTGTTTGGAAACTTGCCTCTGTACTTCTCCTTTGCAGTTGTGCCAAGGAAACATGTGGATGACTCTAATCTAAAGCTGAGAAGGGGAAGAATCAATGGTTGTTGTGCATTACATCTGATTTTTCCACCATTTTTGCTCCAAGACTCCTGGAGATGCCAATACGCATTATTTTCCATCATTTTTTGATAAATCCCCTTGTCGATTTGTCTACAAAGTACAATTGAGTGGATTTAAAGCTTAAATTTGTGAGTTCAAGGATTGTTAAGTTTGATATTTTGAATTTGGAATTTCTCGGGCACTTGCAGAAACGCAAATTACCAGAGAAGCTGGACACAGAGCAGAGTTATAGAGGAAAGAATGGGAAAGGGATGAAATGATGGAGGTTACAGGTGTAAAAGGATGAAAAAGGTGTTGCCTCGAGGGTGAAAAGGATTTCCTGTGAGATCCAGCTATACAGGGCCACCGGAAAATGATTAAAACGGGGATTTCTCTCATGACAGAATAAGAATGATTAGAAGGACTATCAAAAATTTATGGCATGGCATCCCAGTCATTATTCAAGGGTCTGAGAAACATGATCAGTTTATAATTTTTTCACCTAGAAGCTTTCGAGTATGAATTTGTTAAACATTGCTTTCTGAGGCAAATTGGTAACAAACAAAGTTTCCTCAAATATTCTTCTTTTTGGGGGGAAAATTTGGGATGAGTGAGCAAGTGAAATGTATAAATGCAATGAGAATACTCTTAAAAATGGTCGGGTGTTGAATTATTATGAGAAAATTTGAGAAAGACCATCTTCCTGAGAGACCATCTGAGAAACCTGTTAATTTCCTATGTTTTAGATTTGATCATGTCAAGTTGGTTGCGAGTGTATAGCCATTAACAAGATCTGAGACTGTTCAAAGAAAATTTCCCTTGCTAATGAATCTAATCAACATCGAACTAATCTGTGTCAATCTTGGGAAAATTTGTGTCTTCTTTATTTCAGAATGTCTGCAAGTAATTTTTCTTATTCCTATTGCAATCTTGTGTTAAAGTCCCTCTGAATCACACAGGATCTCGTCCCTGTGATAGTTTAGTGGCATTTGTAATTTCATTTCAAGAAGATCCTTCATCCTGTAATGAGATAAACAATTTAAAATCACTTTACTGACATTTGTTAATAAATATTGTCTCTAAGCTTTTGAGTGTATCTTAGAGGAACTAGGGATCTTTGATGTTTAATTGAGTCTTTATCTCGAGCCTTCGTGTTAAATTCTTGGAGATTGTGTGAAACCGTGCAAATCTGGGCCTCCATTGATGCACACCTTCTAGTTGAAGGAATATTTTAGCTATTCTAAAGCTTTCTGTCATTTAGTATTCCAATTGTTGTGAAGGTTCTCAAAGATCTGGCATAATCAATTTTATCCTTCTTAATCTCCCACCAAAATTATTCAAAAAACAATGAATCCCACCTGAACTACCCTTGTTTTCCCTGTATGTCCACAAATGTATAAATTCTACTGCCAAAATATGCAGAAGCAATCAGGATTCCATAATGTCTCTAGTAACCTTAACCCTATTTAGAAAATATCACCATTCTTTAGAAGTGACAACTCGTGAGAGTTAAATTGTGGTGCATTGATCATATTTTCTCAGGGTTTCCTTTCAAATTTGTGCAAAGAAGGATATCTTCATTCTCCTTCACCAACAGAGGTTACAAAACGGGTCCTCTCACCCTGGTCGAAAGGCACTACCTAAATTAGTAAGGATAGATCAAATCCTTAATGAAGGTGCTATCCATTTCTCTGATGCCCGAGTGACAAAGAGTCAGAACAAATCCCCTCCCTGGCTACAAAATGAATCATAATAAGATTTGTCTGTCTCTTAGTGTCTTGCTAAATATGTGATGTTTCTCAGTTTCCAAGGGAGAATCAATTTGGATACCAAGACCTCATATTTGTACCATCCTTCTTACGATAAACTATGGATTCCAAATCCTCCTAAATATATCTGACATCAACATTAAATCTAATTCATAATAACTTGCATTAGTCATGTATCTTTCCCCTATAGGTGATCTCCTTCAATCCTGCAATCATAATCCATTTGGATGATAGTTTACTTTCTGTTAATGATAATATTCCTTCTTTAGATGCTCCTTGAATTGTATCTCCTTGTAAATAGTCATACATTAATTCATCATTATTAGACAAAGCATAAATATAACCTTACTCAATCTTCTAGATGATATCAAAAATAGATTATGGAGTCTTTTGAGATCTAGTTTGACTGCTATCTAATTGCAGAAGATATGAAATAGACTCAAATCACCTCAAAATCGATGATATTACCTTCTTATATCTCTTATCAATGAATTACATACAGTTGGTAGTTTAAAATATTAATTTTACCAAATAAATGGCAAAATAAACATACCATTCTATACCTATTTTTTTACCTACACAACCTGAAAATTTCTGTCATTCATTACTTTTTCTGTACTTGTCCAATTAATATGAAAATTTGGCAGCTTTTATATGACCTTTCAAAGAACACATGTTCCATATTTCAGCTAATTTTTTTGCACAAAACAAAAGCTAAATATATTTTCCCATTTAGTCATTTCATCTGACAATTCGTGTGCATCTGCATAAAATTTCTGTCATTGATATATTTTCCACCACGATTTGTATAATCCTAAAACATTAAGGGCCTCTTACCCATGTCTGGAAAAATATATTTTCAAATTTTCATCGAGTTTGGATGGCTGGAATACAAGATATTCATTTCCCTATTTTTGTCCCGCAAATACACCATTACTTGCAAAAACCTTCAAATTAATTGTCAAGAACTAAGTTAAATTGTTATGAGTTCATAATTTTCTCCTCTATCTCTGCTAATTGACACTAATGAGAAATATATCAAATAAACCCAATTTCAACTTTCCTACACATTATTCGGTCATGGAGATTTTATCACAGTATTATGTAAAAACACAAATACATAGCCATTTCTTGGCTACCAAACTTTCTGCTATGTTCATTCATCCCTGAATTTATATTACAAAACCTTCCATATGTAGGAGAAAGGTGATTATCTTCAAAACAATGAGCATTCTAATCTTGACTTCTTATTCCACAAAATCCTCAACTATTCAACAACATGCTAATTTGTCTTTTCTCGTGCAAGTATGAGCTAAGACTTATCTAAGATGGTATTACATCCATATTATAGCCTATAAACCTATCGCTTGACTTATTTTTCACCATTACACTCTTACACTACCATGATAGACCTCTATATTACAATTTGACTCTCACACCACCATGATGACCTTTCAAGTGACCACAAACCTATGAAAGGTGACTTCATCTTTGAGACTACTTATTACAATTATTAGTATAACTTAATTGAAATACTTCAATTCAATCTCTTATGGAGCTATTATAGACACATTGAAGGCACAATAGGATTCTTATTGAAAATCAGACTTTATATACAACTTGTTGGTTTGATTCTCCTACATCAAGTTTCATACTCTCTACTATGCAATCTATTTAGTTGTTTCATTTCCCTGAATGCATACTCTTCTCAATCCAGCATGTCTGATATTTTTGAAAAGTTCCTTCCCTTATACAAGTGGTTTTAGCTTCAAAGAAAGGTAATGAATTTTTTCATAATATATCCTAATAATTCTAAATGAACTAGGAGAAATCACACATTTCTTGTTTGTCATTAATAGTCTCCCTTGATGGAATGAAATTTTATCTAGATCCATCATCAAAAATTTTCCTTTTAACCAAATATTCTCCATTTCTCTATCTCCCCATCATTACCTCTCCCTCCCTCCATCTCCACCCTCATCTTTTAATTTCCTATCTTCCTTTCTAATGCTACATTGAAGAGTATTTTGTCATTCTTGGCAGTGGCCCTTGCACCATGTGTAGACACTAAAATTAGGTCACACTCCACCTTCATCCTTTGACATAAAAGTAGGTCCTTCATCACTTTCACCTAGCCATGGCCCCCTTCACCACACTAGTATTAATTTAATTAAATTAATGCTTTACCCTCACTATATTTATTATTTAAATATCTTATCTAAATAATATCTACACATATAGTTCACTTAGACACCTCATCAAGCTAACTCACCTTAAGACCTATTCTTAGCAAGTTACCATAACTAACTAAGACTTACCCAAACCCTAAAAATCAATGCCTACACTCCCTCTAACCACATTCCCGCATGCTCACAGAAGCTCCTAGTCTAATCCATGGGATAATGACACGAGATCTAAGGAAATTGGGAGGATCTCCCTAAGTTTGGTAAACCTAGAAAATCCCACCTTGACTGACGTTGGTTTCCCCTAACCGCCGCCAGTTAAGCCAGACCGCCGTCGTCGGTTACCCCTTTTTAACTCCTGAACTACCTTATTCTCAAGGTTGACATTGGGAAAAATTTTACGAGCAAGAATGAGAGCTCAAAAAGATAACACATCTTCAGAGAGCCAATTCCAGCAAGAACTCACATCCAAGGAAGGAGATTGAGCATCTTCTCCTGCACAGCCATCCCAGCCACCTTCTGAATTATCCAAGCAAAAGAGGAGTGTGCATGCAGCCCATGCAGAATATTTTCTTCAGTTGGTAATCACTTGTAGCCTTCAAATCCATCACTAGAACCTCCATCCATCACACACAAGCCTTCAGGAACGAAATCCAAGTAAGTATAATATCATACTTTCCTGGTTATTTCATTTTATCATTGTTTTATCACCCATTGTTTATCTTGCTCCTTATTGACCTTCTCCGACATTTTCACCTCCATAGACCCAAAAAAACCTTGCCAAAACATACTCCATTCACCCATTGCCTCATCCCAACCAACCAAAATCCTTTGTGTAATCACAAAGAAGACCACAAACCCTATTCTGTGATGTTTCCAGATCTCATAGTAACTGGCACCGGTTATACCTAACCGCAGTTGGTCACCCTTGACCGACGCCGGTCTCTATGTTTTCCAAAACACAACTTAAATAGAGACCTATCCACCTAATTTCATCTCACCCTCACTCACTTGTGACTTACCCAAGACCTTTATCAGACTTGCAGAACCCAGAACCAACCATTTGACCTGTGGATTCTATTCTAGCTTAGCCTGTTAGACTAGATCTATTTTATTATTGTGTTTTAAGTGAGATACCTAAATCATTTTAAAATAACAATAGGATTTACTTTGTTTACAACATTAATTTGTTTAAAATAGTGGACTGACAGCCATCTAGGAAGTACCATACTTCCCAGATCTAGCTCACGCTAGGCAGTTCACTGCCCATATGTTTTAATTCTTTATGGTGGTCTTGCTTTCATTACAGGTAATTCCTCCTAGCCAAAAGGAAGCTCTCACGGTCAGCTAGTGGATTCATAAGTCATATGCATGCAACAACCCATCAACCGACATTTGAACAGGTATTCCTCCTACGCCCGTTACCCTATCTATTTCGTCAACGATTCAAAGAAACAATCTAAGAAAAAGGTGAAACATTTTGGCATGCCCGGTGGGACCCATCCGAGGTTCCTTGCATTTCATTCATTCCTAGGAAAAAATTGTGTGTTTTCTTCCCTTTTAAAAGTGTACACACTAATTTTCTACCCTGGTAATCCACTCCTTCTTTATATTTTCTCTAAAGGAAACTTTTCTTTTGGCATATTTAAAAGGAATCATCTCTTCATGTTTTTTGCATTTTAGTGAAAGAGCATCCCTCTTCCTATTCATCTATTTTTTGTCATCGAATATCATACTTTTGATTTGGGTTTAAAATAAGTGCATTTCATTTTGATTTTCTGCATTAGCTCACATTAATTGAGGGCAACCTATACGCTGGATGTCATTACCAACTGATGGTTGACAAACGAATCGTAGAAAAGCACTTCTATCCTTTTCTCTTTCTTTGAGTCTTACCAAACTGCACAAAAATTCAAATATATACATTCTTAAACAACATCTTACCTGGAAGAAGTTGTAGGTGATCACACGATCACGGCATAGTGGGCACCCAGCTCACTGCTCTGTCGAGTCATACTTCAGAGCATAGCCCACCCCCACCATAACAAACCTGAAACCTCACCCTTTAGATCTCCTTCTTTGTAGGAAGCCATCCTCACCAAAAAATCTACTTCACAATTCATGTGTCAGTCCCTAAATAGCATAAATTGAACAAACGTAATAGAATAGGCACTCTAGGAACGTTCTTTTTTAGTGTTTTGTTTGATTTTCCTTTTGAGGTGAGAGATTTCGATCATTATTTTTGTCTTTCCTCGCACACTTCCATTCATAGTCGGTGTATTCTGACTTTGTCTAAGTGTTTCTGGACTACATCTTCATCATTCTCAGACTTTTGGGTTTGATTCCACATCAAATTCTAATTCACAACCACTTTTTCTCATCATTGTTTCAATTTCACAGTGACCGTCATCAGTTACATCTGACCGCCATCGGTTACGCCCAACCACCGTCAGTTCTGGGTCCTTTTGCTAACCTATTCAAAAGGACCATTTCACTTCACTTTCTTCCACTTCCCATAGTCTCTGTCACTGTCACTTTTTCCATTGACGTTTTACATATTCCCAGATTTGGCATACTTGTCAGATTTCCCCTTCTGCTTCACTGTTTACTCACTGTCTATTTTCCACAGTAACCGACAGTGGTTACCCCTGACCGATGTCGGTTTTTCCTAACCGGCATCGGTTAACCTGTTTCACATTCCACTCACCATTTGTCACTTCATCCATTTTTTTATCACCAGATTCACTTGTTTCTACTATTCTCTGTATTATTTACAGAGAAACAGCCTCACCTGATCAGTACTGGTTCACATGGTACTAACCCGAAGACAAGTGAATGCCCTCATGTTCCATGCTAGTCGCCAACCACTCCCACCTAGTCCTTCACCACCCTCTATTTTATCACCATCCATGGATCCCATCCAGCCTTACCAATATCACTACCGGAGATGAGGATTTCGCGTGACTCCTTGACCAGAACCCTCCTGTCTTGTAGTTTTAACTCTCCCATTCATCCACTTTAGATGCCTCAGGTTAGTTGATATACGGTATGCCCATATCCATCCCCTTGACTCTCGCACCCACTTTTGCATCAGCCCCATTTGGCTCCTTGCTACCTGCATCCACCTTATCCCTAGTTTTTTCACAGTTAGGTCCTATACCCACTATGACTGTTGCGTCTGTTACCCCTGTAGCACCCATTACATCTACCATACCCTCATTGATTACCCCAAACACAACCTCATCCATCCCTCATGTCTCACATATACCTGTAGCTATGTTCCCACCTCCAGTGTTAGTGACCCCTACCCCTTTTCAAAATGTCATCCTTTCTATTCCACAATCATTAGCCCCTATTGCCACTAGGGTTACCATGACCCTTCCTCCCCCATATACATACTACCAACAACTACCTGTTTCATCTATCATTCATTCTAGGTATGTACCCCCTATTTCTTTGCCTTCTTCTCTGCCACCTTACATGGCAGCCCCGTACACTGGAATGCCCCACCCATTATACACCCAAAACCAACCTCCTCACACTATAGGAGGCATCCAATCATCATAACCCACCAATGACCTAATTAAATTGATGATGGACAAGATGCAAACACTGGAGGCATCAGTTTCTGGCTCCCGTAACACTCTCACTTACGATGAGATTTGCAATGAGCCTATTCACCCATCCATTCCCATCCATTCATACCCTGTGCATTGGGAAATGCCGAAATTCAATCATTTCAATAGTAAGGAAGACCCACAATAGCATTTGCACTCGTTTAAACATGGGTGTTATTTGATTGCTCATGATGATGCCTTACTTTTGAGAACTTTTCCCATGTCCCTCACTGGACCTGCATTAGACTGGTATAGTGGGTTACCCAAACACTCCATATTTTCATTTAATCAAGTAGCCCAAGCTTTCTTGGATCATTTTTCCATCAACATCACCAAGAAAGTTACCATGACCGATCTATATTCCACACGTCAATACGAGGATGAATCTATCACATATTTTGTCACTCGTTGGCATAGCCTGATCAATCAACATACCTTTCAACTGTCACAAACTGAACTCATTGAGCTCTTCACTCAAGCTTGTGCAAGACATATCTCCCCGAACTTACAGGTCCAAACTTTCAAAACATTCGATGAGGCATTCACTATGGCACGAAAGTTAGAGATTCGGGCCATCGAAGAGAAGAAAATCCAATTACGAAATAAGAATTTGGCATTCAAGTTGAATGAAACCTCTTCTTCTTCTAAACCCCCAACCAGTTATTCAAAGGCTAAAGGTACCGCTAACGTAGTGGTACTCAAGGCTGGCCTAGCTCATCCATCCAATCAAGCCACACCCTCATCTAATCTATCACCTGTACAGGATTTTTGATTCAGATAAGAGAAGTGAAAATATACCCCAATTGGGGAACCTTACTCTTCTGTTTTAGAAAAGCTGATCAAAGCTGGAGCCATCACCCTTCCACCCATAAAACCACACACTGGTTTTGACCCTGCTCGCCCCATGCCCGCATGGTATAAGGAACAATATTTCTGTAACTATCACCGTGTAAAGGGTCATAGTGATGGCAACTGCATCACTTTTAAGAATATTGTCCAAGAAATGCTCGAGAAAGGTGAGTTGACTGTGGATAATCCTAACTCCACCCCTAACCAAAATCTACAAATCTTTAAAAAACCATTTCCCAATCATGCCCCTTCATCCAATCAAACCAGTGAGACATCCACTCATGATACCCATACCCGTGAGGTTCACACAATCTTTAACAAGGTACCTACCACATCTCAATTACCTCACATTCCTTCCATAGAGGAAATCCTAGCTCGACACCCTCCTTCCATGTCTGAACCAACCATCACTATTCCTTCACCAATAAAGGAACACCCTTCATCTCCTACAGAGGAGTCTTTTGCTGACATTGAGACCCTCTCACCCCTAGCTTCTCCACTTAGCAAACCTTTACCTACCATAACTCCTCCACCCATAGTCGGAGCACCCATTATCTCCTCCACCCATAGAGGAGCACCCATTATCTCCTCCACCTACAGAGGAGCACTTGTTATCTCCTCCACCCATAAAGGAGCACCTATCCTATTCCTCCCCTCATAGAGGAACTCCCATCATCCATTCCACCCATCATAGACCTGGTAGGGATAGCCTTGCCTCTTAACAAGCATTCTCCATCCGCTACTCGACATCCAACAGACCTACTTTCAGCTCTCTTACCCATGGAAGCTGAAACTAGCCAATTCCCCGTATCTAAGATTCATTTTCCGGGAATTCCCATTAGATCTTCACCATCTCCACCCACAAATGTTCCATTCTCATGTTTTTCTGATCACTTAGAGTATGTGGATAGAGCCTTGTTATGGGGCGCCTCTTACTCCCTGTCTCAACACAAATGCAGAGATCCCTCGATGACACCTCCACTATCTACCCAAGCACATTTCCACCCATTAAACCACATACAACCACTACTGTTGCAACCCCTTCTACGATACCCATTAGCACTCACACCACACCCTTACCCATAACCCAACCTATGCCTAAACCCCAACCCATACCCACAATATTTACCTCCACTAAACCTATTACCACTTTAGGGGTTACCCCGACCACCAGCCTTACTCATCCACCTATTAAACTGGATTTAGCTACATCCTCCAAAACCACACTACTCCAACACCCAAGCTAAAGAAACAAACTCATCAACCTCATACCCTTACCACACCAATCACACCTGCACTTGTCCCGTCTACCTTAAGACCTCAGCTGCCTAACATGGTCAAGCACCCCTCACCCGTTCATAACCCAATACCACAATCACCCATTCCTGCCTCACAAATATCTAACCTACCTAGTCACACAACATGACTCATACCCACACCTGCAGCCTCTTTACCACCAATACCTCTGATACCTTCAGCCATTGCTTCACTACCTACTACACTTCAGTCATTGTCCCTCACACCCCAAGCACGACCTACGTCATCTACCTTCATAGCACCCCCGTTATCCCCATGGGTAACTCACCCTCTTCCTCCATCTTGCTTTTCCTTCTAGACCTCGTACGACCACATCATATTTACCCAAGAAGGTGCACCCCAAAAAAAAACCCCACTACCCCATAACAAGGTAGTCAAACCAAAACCACACCTTCCTACTCATCCATCTACTGTACCCATACCTAAACGAACTTGACCGATACCTCAAACCACACCAGCACCTAAACCCATAGCTTGACCTGTTCCTACACTTCCAAAAATAATTCCCAGATAGCCGATCACACCTACAGCCCAAACCCACATTCACTTCCCATTGTGATCCACTAGCAGGATCCTATGCCAAGATTTTAACCAACCTCCTCGAGACATCTGTTATTACATTACCGCCACTTCGACCTTACGACCCCCTCAAACCCAAGCCAAAAGGGTTTGATGATACCAAAATTTGTGCATACCATCATGTGCCAGGGCACGATGTGGAGAACTATAAGGCTTTGAAAACCATCCTTCTCCAATTGTGTCCACCTGAAACCAACTTTGATGACGATGACCTTCTTGATGAGGATCTTGCTTCACCTACCCCCATTCCCACACTGCATACTCAACAACCACAACCTCCACCCTCACAACTCCCAGAACCACACACAAAATTTGAAATTAACATGGTTCGCATCAGAGAACTTGCCATGCCACCACCCAAATGTCGTTGTGCCCAACTGACCTCACAGGGCTTTTCTCCTCCTGTAGGTTTTTTCCCTTCATGTCATTATACCACTTACCCTACACCCTCTCCCTTTGAAAAATTCCCTCAAATCAACATGGTACATGTTACTACACGTGCGCAGAAGGGTAAAGAAAAGGCAGTTGACCCACCAACCAATCCTATACCTAACATACCATCTGCACCTATACCTAAGATAACTATCTACGGCCCCACATACCCCATTTCTAATGGCATCACACATCACACCATGCTCAAAAAATTACACCAATCACCCCTCAAAATTTCCTTATATGACCTCATCCAAACCTCGGAATCCCATCAGCAAGCCCTCATGGAGGTTCTTCAATCTATCGAGGTTTTACCCAATGACCCTACACCCGTAGCATCCATTATCACACCACATCATGTAGCCTCTCTTACCAAATTACCACCTTCATTCTCACCTCACCTTGTTCACCAAGTGGCCTCCCTTAGCTTCTCAGAGGAAGAGATCATGCCATACCAAAATGATGACCCAGACCCAGCCCTCTTCATCTTTGTACACATTGGTGACATACGGGTACATCGTGTGATGATTGATGGAGGCGCTAGCATTAACATCATTTCATCCCATGCATTTGCTAAAATGCGCATACCTGATAATTACATGCACAAACATCTGGTCATGTTGTGTTCATTCAATGATGCTATCACCTCCACACTAGGCACTATCATCCTTCACGTTCACGTGGGCCCCCGCACTGTTCCAGAATTGTTTTATGTTTTGGAGGGGGAATTCCAATATAACTTGTTTCTCGGTAGACCCTGGATCCATGTCATGGGTTGCATTCCTTCCACTTTGCATCATTGTGTAAAGTTTGAACATGAAGGACACACTTATACCATTCCAACTGACCCATCACCTTTCAAAACATGCAACATGCTTTACCGACCCAACGACGTACTCATACCGGTCAAGCCATCTACTTCCACAACCAATACCACTTCACCTACACCTACACCTACACCTACCAATACGGTCATTTCTCTCACCACACGTACCTCCTCCATGCCTACCACTGCTATAACCTCCATGGCTGACCCATTAGCTACCCAATTTGTTAACACCACCTCTACATCGACCTCCGACACATCGTCCATACTAGCTACCCACATACCAACCACTGATCCCTTGGAAGGTGTTTTTCAACACTTCACTTTGGGGGAGTACCACCTATATAGTATCAACACATTCCTTGCTCCGCACGAGTATGGAAGCCTTCACCAACACCCTCGCTATGATCATTGTATAGGAGAATGCCTCCTTTATGGTCCTCCTCATCTTTGTACTAGTCTCACCTATGGGGGACTTGATACTACCACCTACACACCTGAACCACCTTCACAACCCCACCCATTTTCTGCTGACTTCCAATCACTTACCAATCACCATTTCACCCACACCTTCCTACACCACTGTGCATGGAAGGGTTTTGGTTTTGGCTTTTACGAACAGGGTCACCATACCGTTATTCCATGTACCACCCACAAACATAATGACCGTAGTGGTATCAGCTTCCCTGAACCTTCTACCAAACAGGCCCGCATTGAATTCATTGAGGACCCTAGCCCTTCTCCACCTTCATCACCCCCCTCACTGATGGAGTCGATGGATCCTGAATCTATCCCTCCTAATTTTTTTTTTCATAAACACCATTTCCTTGGGGCCTTTGACTTATCAATGTGAAGGTGAGGCCCCTTCCACCCTTCCATTCCTATATCCTGAGATGATCGACGATGACACACCAACCATTAACATTGTTCAATGTCAGGATGATGAATCCATACTCACCTACCTTGGTACAGAAGACTCATATATTCATCAGTCATTACCCTTTGAGATGTAAACCATGTTGAATGAATCGACTATCGAGATCAACATTCATACTCAGGATGACCCGAATATCCTAAATATCAGACAATCTTTAGATGTCGTTGAACAGGAAGCCCTCACTTCTTTTCTCAAGATCATAACCACACTTTCACTTGGTCTTACGCTGACATGCCTAGTATTGACCCCACCATAGTGGTCCACAATATCATAACCGTTCCCGATGCCAAACCTATCAAACAAAAGCTGAGGAAAATGCACCCTCGCATTGCTCTTCTCGTCAAAGAAGAACTTCAGCACCTTCTTTCGGTTTCCTTCATCTTACCCATTGATTATCCTCATTGGATTTCTAACATTGTCCCTATCACTAAAGTAATAGGGGGACTCCACATTTGCACAGACTTTCGTGACCTCAACCTCGCCTGCCCGAAAGATGAATTTCCCCTGCCCAGTATTGATCAACTGGTAGACCTTACCGCGGGTCACGAAATGCTCTTGCTCATGATGGTTTCTTGGGTTATAACCAAATTTTTCTTGCCCCAGAGGATCAGCACAAGAACACATTCATTACCCCTTGGGGGACCTTCTGCTATCGAGTCATGCCTTTTTTCCTTAAAAACGTTGGTGCTACATATCAACATGTTATGACTTACATCTTCCATGATATCATGCATGTCGCATATTGGAAGATTACATGGATGATATCTTGGCTAAATCTAAACACTACGCCAAACACCTCACTATCCTCAAAACCATCTTTGACCACCTCATTAAATATTACATCCACCTTCAGCCAAAAAAGTGTGTCTTCATGGTTCTCTCAAGAAAGCTCCTGGGATTTATTGTTTCCTTACATGGTATCGAAGTTGACCCAGCCAAAGTCAAGGCCATTCTAGAAATTCCTCCACCCACGAACCTCAAACAACTCCATAGCCTGCAAGGTAAATTGCAGTCCATTCACCGATTTATTTCCCAACTCTCCGACCGTTGTCAACCATTTCATCATCTACTTAGGAAGAAAATCTCTTTCAAATGGGATGATGACTACCACAAATATTTTGAGGCCTTAAAACAATACCTTCTCCAACTACCTATACTTATCCCACCTAAAGACGACCGATCTTTTTACCTATACATATCAACTACCGATCACTCTTTGGGAGCCATGCTCACTCATTGTGATGAACAACATAGGGAGTAGGCAGTTTCTTATATAAGTCATACCCTTCTAGACTACAAAACCTGATACACTCACCCTGAAAAACTGTGCTTAGCCTTAGTTTTTGTTGCCACCAAACTCCACCATTACCTACTCAACCACAAAACCTATGTTGTGACCAACACTAACCCTTTACACATCATGTACGCTAAACCTTATCAAAATCAGTGCACCACGTGATGGCTTATGCTTTTAGCTGATCTTGACCTTGAATTCATCCACCAAAATTCCATTAAGGGCCAGGCTATCACCGAACAATTGGCTGATGCACCTATTTCCAGGGACCAACCCTTGAACTTTGATTTCCCTAACGAATCCATTGCTCACCTCTCTTTGGATGACAACCCTTACCAAATGAACCTTATTCTTTAATGGTTCCAAATGTCAGTGTGGGGGTGGTGCAAGAATTATCCTCATTCCTCTTGATGGTGAACCCATGCCCTTATCATTTAAACTCAAATTTGAATGTACCAAAAATATCACTGAATACGAAGCACTCGTATTGGGTCTCATGACTGCCTATGCCTTAGACGTTAATTCCATTAATATCTTTGGTGATTCTCAACTGGTAGTAAACCAAGTCAATGGTGTTTATCAGTGTCATAATGAAATACTTCAAGAATACAAATGCTACGTCGGCATCATGTTGACTACCTTTGACCGCTATAAAATTCAAACCATTCCGCGATCCACCAATAAATTCGTAGATACCATGGCCTGCCTCGCTTCTCAAATACCCGCTTCGCCTGATGATTCAGACATCTTTGTTACCATAAAATGCATACCGAGACCTTCTTATCAATCTTGTTGTATTAACCTCATCCAAACTACCTCACTGAACACACACAATCTTTGGTATAAGCAGCTTGCGAATTACCTTTCCCTTTCTATATTGCCTCCTGATCTCACATGTAATGGAAAGAGTGTGCCTTTCTCAAAAAGGCCTCTCATTATGTCATCATGGGTGGCCTTCTCTATAAATGAGGCTTTGATGGTATTCTCTTACGCTACCTCACTAGCTCTGAAATCCCCTATACCATTAAAGAAGTTCACGATGGCATATGTGGAGGTCACTTTAGTGGCCTTGCTGTTGCTAAGTGTATTCTTTGCCTAGGCTATTACTGGCCGACCCTTAATCATGATTGTTGTGACTATGTCAAATGTTGCATGAAATGTCAACAACATTCCAACCTTCATCATACACCCAGTCATGCCTTACAGGTCACTCGTGACCTTTGGCCCTTCTCTCAATGGGGTTTGGATCTTGTTAGAGAAATCAATCCTCATTCTTCCCAACGCCATCAATGGATCATAACAGCTACCGAATACTACATAAAATGGGTAGAAGCCATACCACTTATCTCCACAAAAGCTGAGAAAATATGTGAGTTTATTAACCATCACATCATTTGTCACTTCGGTGTCCCTCATCGCCTCATCACTGACAATGGAAAACAATTCAAAAACAAAACACTACAAAAACTTTGCGACGCCTTCGGCATTCAGCTTAGTTTCTCCTCACCTTATTACCCACAAACCAATGGCCAAGCTGAATCCACTAACAAAACCCTCAATAAAATTCTCATGAAAGTGGTTGACGATACTGGGAAGGATTGGCATATGCACATTCCTTTTGCTCTATGGGCATACCATACTAGTATTCACACTTCCACTGCGGCTACACCCTTTTCACTAGTCTACGGTACCGAGGCTATTCTACCTCTCGAAGTCCAGATCCCCTCACTCCACATTTCTCTCCATGACATGCTTACTGATGATGACTTTCATCAGGATTGCTTAGCACAACTAGAGTTATTAGACATGCATTGTCTTAATGCTCTGGATCACCTCCAAGTCTATCAAAAATGCATCAAGTGTTCCTATGACAAACGTGTTCATGAACGTACCTTCCAAGTTGATGACCTTGTTTTGAAAGAAAATCAACACGTAACCAAAGCAGAGAAAAGAAAATGGGGAAAATTTTATCCTAATTAGCTTAGACCATACATTATAACTCATACTTATGGATTAGGTGCCTATCGATTGTCATCACTTCAGGGTAAACCCAAACCTGAGCCCCTTAACACATTACATCTTCGACCATTCTACTATTGACCTCTAGTCCTACATCACTATTTATCTAGTTCATGCTCATCCCTTGAGCACCATTTACCTTTTCCTTACCTCATCTCCAATGACTAAACAAGGATCATGTGATTACCCGTCACCCTTTTTCTTGTTCTTAAATATGTGCACCATGGCTCTACACATGGCATGATTCTCATGGATACTTTTCATCTTCTTTTTAGATGAGATCCCATGGTCGTTCACCTTTTCCTTCTCAACAAGAACCAAATGCTTCGTTATAGTCTCGTCCATGACTTAAAAGCCAAAAAACAAAACAAACAAGATGAATCCCTCAGAAGGACATCTTCCAAAATAAGGGATCCACTCCTTGAGTGAAACTTCCAATATAAAAGATGAATCCCTCAAAATATATCTTCCACCTTCAATTATCACTATAAGTAGACTGCTCCCTCGAAGGACAGCTATAAAAATCTCACAACTCTCTACATAGTTTTTCCAAAGAGAAGACTATGTTCTTAAAAATCAAAATTCAGAAGCTTCCCGCATCGATCAGCTTCGTGAAGACCTCAAGGAGCCATGTATTCATCCCATATAGACTTCCTGCATCGATCAGTCTATCTAAAAAAAAGCAAAGAAAAAGAAAAATAAGCTTTTTCATCATGGACTTGCCTATTGTGATCTTGGCTCTATTTCCCAAGGCATTCTACTTCCCATTTTATGACCCAATAAGTTGCACCTCATTACCCATTGTCTTTTCACCTCATACTGCCTCAAGGGACCCACTACACCTATGACATTTGGTGATTCTGTGACTATTCGTCACTCTTAGAGTAATCAATTGTGTAATGTCTTTCGGGTCTTACGTTCATTGGCCTCTCTAAAGATGTGTTTCATACGTTTTGATCCTTGCCAATTGGGTGGCTTTCTTGCCCCCTCTTACCCCACCTTCATCAACCTCAAATCACCTTTACCTATCTACCTATTCTCAAACCCCAATGTCAATGCCCTCAACCTAATTATACCTATGACCTAAAATCACCCATACCTATCTACCTATATTCCACCTCACTTAATTGATCTTGACCTCATCATACTTATGACCTCGAACCCAACCTAACTATCAACCACCCTACCTATTCTTCTATCTTATCATATTCTTCCCTAGCTTATGGGAGAACTACATTGGTCTAAGGTCCCTTTTTTGGGACTATGTAGGCAACACTTCTAGGGCATGGGGCCATGGAAGGTTAGCTTGACCACTCTTTACCCTAACCATTTTCCTCACCCTTACCTACTTTCTTGTTCATCTCAAAAAACTTTACATTTAAACCATATCCCACATACCTTTTACCACTTATATTATTTCACATTCTCAACATTTTCCACACACTATCTCATGCATTTACATTGCTATTTGTTACCAAAATACCAAAATAAACATCCATGCCTATCACTTGACTCAATCCATGCCTAAAACTGACCTGACTCAATCCATGCCTAAACCAACCTGACTCAATCCATGCCTAAACCAACATGACTCAATCCATGCCTAAACCAACCTAACTCAACCATGCCTAACAACCTGACTCAATCCATGCCTAAACCATGATCCATGACTCTATCCATGCCTAAACCAACCTAACTCATCCATGCCTAAACAACCTGACTCAATCCATGCCTAAACCGACCTGACTCAATCCATGCCTATGACCTGACTCTACCATATAGTAATAAAGTAAAACTCATACACATCACAACAACATCACCTGAATATCATCTATCTCCTCATATATACATGTGTGTATCAATACAATGTACATCCGTATCACATAAATGTGTATCTCCAAAATAATCATCATTGGTTCGCAGGCTGCTATCTAATATAAAAATGTCTTTGGCTCGCAGGCTGGTATCATGAACAAAAAAATAATAACAATATATCTTCGGCATGTAGGCCGATCTCCTATATCATACATACAAAAATGACTTGGCACGTAGGATGGTCTACAACAGATCATTGTGTCTCTCCCGTCCCCTCTATTGCACCTGTCTGGGGTCTGGCACCTGCCTCACCTCCTGTTGATGGCCCCTCACCTGGAGTTGGCCTCTGCACACTAGTGACCTCACCACGACCCTATCCTTGGGCTCGTTGGCCCCCTGTACTCTCCACACTGTGAGTGCGGGATCTAGTCCTCTCACTGGAGGCCTGCTATGCTCTGTACTCAGCATAGGAGGGCACATCTAAACCAGATAGCTAACAAATCATCATGGTAATACCATCCCTCTCCTAGGGCATCTCTGAATCTGGTCATGGGCACTGTCTGTGGAGGTTTCATGGGACTCCGCTACCTGTGTAGGTACCTATACAATGGGACCTTATCCCTGAACCTGCACTAAGCCCTGTACTGGTGCTAGAGCTTGAGGTTGCCCTGGAATCTATGTCTGTGCCTATAGATGGGCCTATAGGGTAGTAATATGTGCCTATGTTGTTATCAGCTGGCCTTACGGGACCCATAAACCTATCCCTGCGTCGTGGCTAATTGGCCCTGTAAAGCTATGAACCTGCACCTATAGGGCAGTTATCTGCCTTCCATCTCCACCTACCTCCTCTCCATCTTCATCTCCCCCTGCCTCCATCGCTATGTGTAGGTACCTATCCATACCTAACCTAAGCCTGCAGCGTCGCTATCTGAGCTTGTAATGTGGCAAATTGTGCCTTTTTCCTTGTCAGCTGCCCCTTGCATGATCCCAAGATGTGCATCACTAATGTAGCCCACCTACCCCTATAGGGCGTCTCTCTGAAACTATAATGGTGGCTAAGTCTAGCTACCTTGGCCTCAGTGGTACGGATCTCAGCTGTGCTGCCCACCACTACCTATACCCATATGTAACCCTAGCATCATCGATCTGTGTATCTACATGTTGCTCCTCCTATCTAGTCGGCATTGTGGGTCGTGGTGGAGACATAGGTCTATCCACATCATCTCTCCGGTACTAAGGGAACGGAGGCGATACACCCTAGACCAATCCAAACTCACATATAACTTGCGTTCTATGGGTATCTTCTCATGCTCTCTCACTCTCCTTCCCTCTATCCACAAATATATATATAGCTAGCTCCATGGCCATCTATCTGTATGAAGGGAAGCCCACATACAGTATCCAAATGACATCCACCCTAGATAGCCCCTCCAACAACCTCTTGTAATAAGCTACATCATGCATAGCTCTGACACCTCAAGCCTCTCCCATAGCCAATACCCACCGCCTGCACCCCATTCTCAAAACTCTACATGTAGGAATGCATCTGCCCAGGGCATCCCCCACTAGTCAAACACAAACAATGTGCTCGTACACCCAGCAATTTAGTAATACAACGTAATAGATGCTAAACCTCTGTAGTCGCCCATAGGCCCATACCTCTTTATACATCTGTGTCAGCAATGCAGGTGCCCATGTGAATCATGTCTTATGTATCATCATGTCATGGAGGACTCCCATCAATGACCTCAAGAACCTTCCACCCTCTGCATCTGGCAGTGTGAAGCAGCACACTGCCTCCATCATAAGTACCACTAACCTCATCTCCTCTCGATGAGCTCTATACATCACTCTATAGCTCATGCTAGCGCTATGGAACATCAGGTATGCTACACCCTCACCAACAATGGGTGTCATTAACTCCTCAGATGCCTCTAAAGAGATAGAATAAACCTGGGCCCCACAATATGGGCAACCGTAGGATCCTGTAGACGTTCTCTAGGGTGATCATCATCTCACCCGTTGGTAAATGGAAGGTATTGGTCACCAAGTCCCATCTATCGATGAGGACAACCATAAGACTCACCTCCCCAAAATACATGCTGGTAGCACCTCACCCCTATTAATCTCACCTCTGCCAACATGTTGCCACTCCACCTGTGTCGCACTCACCTATACTCTCAATAACAAAGGTGGTACCCATGGCTCTCATCCACAACTCGTCTCTCACCTGCATCCCACAAAAGCACTGTATTAGTATACCTTTCCCAACTTACCCATTTTACCCCACATCCCGACACTATCTACCCAAATCTACCCAAACCCATCCACCCGACACTATCCACCCAAACCTTCCCAAACCCATCTACCCAAACCTATCTAACCTAACCCTCACCCAAACCTACCCACACATATGGTTAACCAACCCCAGTTATCATCGACTGACCATGGTCTCCCCTTGACTGGCATCGGTCACTGTTCTTATGACTGATACCAGTCTCTACCCACCGACGTCAACCATAAGCTGACTGACATCGGTCACTGTCGCACCACCCGCCCCAACTTTTCAACCCTACCTTTTCCCTTCCTTGTCATTCTCCCCACCCAAATCCCTCTATATACCCTTCATTGTGCTTACATTATCCTTTTTTGCCCTATCCCCTACAATTTCATATTACCTTTTCCCTCTCTTTTTTCCCATTTTGAAATTCTTTCCCCCCATCCCCCTCCATTTTTTATATATTTTCTACATTTTTACATCACATTCACCAAGAAATCACAAACAAAAAATTAAAATCTTACATGATCTCACTGCCACCCTCATGGTGGAACCTCCGGCCTCTGCACCGCTCCTCTCAAGCCCTCTCCAGACTTTGTCATCCTCAACTACACAACCACTTCTCAGCCACATGAATCATGCCACTTGTTCTCACGACCCCACCTCCCACTCACCCACTCTCACCTATATGGATTTCCAACCAAGCTCTCTATTATGCTCTCTTGTCCTTTTCGTCTTTTCTCTCTTCTTATCCTTTTCTACTTTTTCACATGCACAAATGAATTTTCAAAGACGGGTTATCCACTTTTTATACCCTACCCAACCCAACCGACATTGGTTAACCCTTAACCACTTCCGGTCTGTTACCCTAGACTACCGCTGTCGGTTACCCTACACCGTCATCGGTTCATTATGACCGATGTCAGTTACCCTGCATACTCATTACCTCCTCATTTTACCTCATTTTCCTTACCTCCCTTTTTCTTTTTCCATCCCTACACCTACTTGAACCACTTTTCCTTCACCTCTAACCCTCCACCTTCTTCAACCTCCACGCATCAGTTGTTGACAATTTTTTATTTTACCCCTACCTCAGCCTTACCCGTGCCGTGATCTTTATATTGAGACCTAGACCATCGCTAATGACCTTTGACCTCATGTGTTCGCTATACCTTATGGCACTGTTACCTGTGTTGTTGACCTAATGACTTTACCTAGTCTATTGCCATGATTGTTTATCCTGACCCTACCTATGGTGTACCGGAAAATACCTAAACGTTCCTGCACCTAACCTACGTTGTATTTCCTGACCTTCTCCTATACATTGGATACCAGATTCACTTCACCCTTGTTTGGATAAACCTATCGACCTTAGATGATGTAGAGTTTTCCTGCTCTTCAACCCGGTAGCATGCTACAGTTTATACATGTGTGTGTGTTCTGACTACTGCTACCTTTGACCCTGACCCATTACCTATATTTCCCAAGTAGACCTTTTACCCTATTCCCCTACACCCGGTTTACCTTTCCTTCACATTTACCTTTTATCAAAACCACTCACTACTTCAGCCGGCTGCTTTGTCAGTTCCTGGTTTGAGGGGGATCACCTTCACCCTTACATGGGCTTACCACACCTTATTTTTGTTAGCATCACTTACCAATACAAGCTATGTAACAAAAAGGCGGCAAAATGTAGACACCAAAATTAGGTCACACTCCCCCTTCGTCCTTTGACATATAAGTACCCTTCATCACTTTCACCTAGCCATGGCCCCCTTCACCACACTAGTATAATTTAATTAATTAAATTAAATTAATGTTTTACCCTCACTATATTTATTATTTAAATATCTTATCTAAATAATATCTACACATATAGTTCACTTAGACACTTCATAGAGATAACTCACCTTAAGACCTATTCTTAGCAAGTTACCATAACTAACTAAGACTTACCCAAACCCTAAAAATCAATGCCTACACTCCCTCTAACCACATTCCCACATGCTCACAGAAGCTCCTAGTTTAATCCGCGGGATAACAACAGGAGATCCAAGGAAATCAACAGGATCTCCCCTAAGTTTGGTAAACCTAGAAAATCCCACCTTGACCGACGTCGGTTTCCCCTAATTACCACCGGTTAAGCCGGACTACCATGAGTTACCCCTTTTTAACTCCTAAACTACCTTATTCTCAAGGTCGGCAAACATTGAGAGAAATTTGATGAGCAAGAATGAGAGCTCAAAAAGATAATGCATCTTCAGAGAGCCAATTACAACAAGAAATCGAATCCAAGGAAGGAGATTGAGCATCTTCTCCTGCACAACCATCCTAACCACCTTTTGAATTATCCAAGCAAAAGAGGAGTGTGCATGTAGCCCATGCAGAAGATTTTCTTCAGTTGGTAATCACTTGCAGCCTTCAAACTCACCATCAGCACCTCCATCCATCACACAAAAGCCTTCATGAATGAAATCCAAGTAAGTACAACATCATACTTTCCTGGTTATTTCATTTTATCATTGTTTTATCACCCATTGCTTATCTTGCTCCTTATTGACCATCCCCAACACTTTTCACCTCCATAGACCCAATTGAACCTTGCCAAAACCTACTCCAATCACCCATTTCCTTGTCCCAACCAACCAAAATCCTTTGTTCAATCAAAAAAAGGACCAAAAACCCCATTCTGTGATGTTCCCAGATCTCACAGTAATTGTCACCTATTATACCTAACCGCAGTCGATCACCCATGACCGACACCGGTCTCTATATTTTCCCATATAGCCTTAAATAGAGACCTATCCACCTAATATTATCTCACCCTCACTCACTGGTGACCTACCTGAGACCTTTACCAGACCTGCAGAACCCTGAACCAACTATTTGACCTGTGGATTCTATTCTAGCTTAGCTTGCTAGATTAGATCTATTTCTTATTATGTTTTAAGTGAGATACCTAAATCATTTTAAAATAACAATAGGATTTTCTTTGTTTACAGCATTAATTTTTTTTAAATAGTGGATTGACAGCCAGCTAGGAAGTACCATACTTCCCGGATCTAGCTTACGCTAGGCAAATACTGCCCATATTGTTTAATGCTTTCTGGTGGTCTTGTTTTCATTATAGGTAGTTCCTCCTAGCCAAAAGGAAGCTCTCACGGTCAGCTATAAATTTAGAATTCATACGTGTTCAACAACCCATCAACCAACATTTGAACAAGTATTCCTCCTACGCCTATTACCTTATCTGTTTCGTCAACGATTCAAAGAAACAATCTAAGAAAAAGGTGAAACACTATGTAGCCACTCAAGTATAGTAGCAAGGGTAGGCTCTCACATTGTCATTTCATATTCATTATTTTTATTTTATTTCTTATCTTCTACCTTGGGTAGACGAGTACACCAAACTATTTTGATCCTATTACTTAAAAACAAATTAATAAGGTCAAATTTACTTTATGTTTTACTATATCTTTAGTAATGTTATAATATGTAAATATGGCCTACTAGAGGAATGGTATTACAATTAATTACATAACAAAATGGTGATGTTTTTCAATTATTAAAGGTTTTATCTTTTTAAATTGATTGTATGTAACAATTAAAAGATAGTTTTTTGTACTCATGTAGCCATGGCATAGGATCTAAAAGAAAGGAAAAGGATTGAAGATGAAATGACAATGGGATAGCTTTCCCTTGTTGCAATCCTTAAGCAGTTTGTATGCTACAAGTGCCACTTCTAAGGAATGGCACACCAAGATTAAACAATGCTTCAGAAAGGAAGCTATTAAATTAAGAGATGAGGGTAAAGATGTAGAGAGGGGGAGGGAGAGATGGGGAGAGAGAGAAATAAAGAATACCTAGTTAAGAGGAAAATATTAGATGTTGGTTTTTGATATCATTTCATTCAGCTAAGGAGAGATAATGATGGAAAGTATGAGATCTGAGTTTCCTATGAGTTTAATTAGAAATACAAAGAAATGTCATGAGGGAGTTAAGGTCCCATATTTGAAGCTAAAAAACCCTTGCAGAAGTGAAGGAACTTGTCAAAATAGCAGACATGTAGGCTTAGGTAGATCCTATATTTAGGGGAATGAAACAACTTAATAAAGTGCAAAGTAAAATATATCAAACTTCATTATTTATTGATGAGAATTTACTTTTTGTGTGTATTTGTAGACACTAAATCACACACTTGGGTACATTTCTATGTCTTAATCATATACTACTGTTCATATGATTCCTAAGTAAGAAAACTAGTGATTGACATCTATCTTTGGCCTCTTTTTTATCTTTTTGGTTTCCTCTTTGGTCTTACACACCCCACAGCCCAGTATGGTCTTCATTACTTTATCTTTAATGACTTTGGAAACCGGCACCTAGCGAGGACGCCACCTCCCAGGTGCCCTCGTCCCCTATGGGTGCCCCTGACCTCTTTGTATCTTTTGGGCATCTTGTTTTCTTATGGTTCCGCCTTTTAGTTTTCAATTACGAAATTCAAACAAGGGAATCATATAAATACAAATCTATGTGACCATAATAAAGGACCAAGCTCTAAGAATATACTACCACCACCTAAGGTTGCATCCAAAGGTATTCTAATAGCATCAAATCATCCATCAAGCTATCATTCAAGGGACAAGGGAATGCATTTTCTTCATACACACATAATATGGGAAGTTCATTTTTCCATACACACATCTACCTACATTGCTACATCTACTTATTTCTCACTATCAAGTGCATCTTGCACAAGATCCTCCTAGGGCACAATTCTACACACACATGTAGAACTACATGGAATCTGAAATGTAGTGCAACACTCGGTCATAAGTCCACTCTATCGGGTAACCTCCAAGGTCAGTCCAACTCCCCATTTATATCTTTTTTTCTTTTTAGGATTTGATGTGTTTTGGGGTTTTGCATGAGATCATTTCTTTTGCGGGTTACAGGTGAATTTTGCAGACATAGTTCCATACACAGGTGATCAACATCGAATTTTAGTGACATTGGTGTGACACAAAAAAAAAATTCTGACCATTTTTATAGACGCATGCACCTAGGAGTAGACTCGGGCTCCTAGGCATCCTTGACCTAGTCCAGGCACCCCAGTCCAGACATATCTGACAACTATTAAATTTATTGGGCACAGTTGTGATAGTTTCCATCTCTTCCAGTCCATCAATCTTCAAAATTAGTTAGTCTTTTATTCCCTCTCTTATCTAACATACTTCAGGATCAATTGCGAAATTAGTCTAAGCCTTTTATTCCCTCTCTTACACCTAGGGTTTCATTTTTATCTATCTTATTACTTAGGTCAGATCTGTACTTTAGTGTTTTATTTATCACATGTGACTTTGCAATTACTGTTTTACAAATTTTATATCTATTAAATGATTTGGTGAACTTGTCTCATCCGAGAACTCTTGGGTCTTCATTTCATCATTTCTTTCATTTTCCTAGGATCCTCTCATCATGGATATATCCATTCATGATTTCTTATTAGCCAATCTTGAGTGTAGAGATAAAATCTATTACTCACCGGATAGAGTATATCAGACATTTGTAGATTCATTTTCTCAATAACTTACTTTTCCATCTGACATAGCTACTAATATTTATACTTATGATAATGATCCTCCACTATATATACAAGCATGCATCAATAACATGTGTATTAACATAACTTTAGTTGATGATGGATCTGAGCTTAATTTGTGTATATTGTAATTCCTTTGGAATATTGGCCTTTCTTTGGCTAATATCAACCCAACATCCATTTCTCTTCAAGCATATGATTTTGTTACATGTCCATGCATAGGCACTATTACTTTTCCTAACATCGTTGGGCAAAAAATGGTTTTTACAATAGTATTTGTTATTGATATCCTAGTTCATCATAATTGCTTACTTAGTAGGCCATGGATTCACATCATGCAAGAAGTGCCCTTTACAGTTCACCAGTGCATTAAATTATTACATGAGGGATTTGAATATACAATTGTTGCTGATCGTAACCTATTCTAATATTACCTCCTAGATCCAACCACTGCATTACCTATTCCCAATTATGCTACTATGCATCTTATTTCTGATCCATAACCCACAGATTATCCAGACAACTTACCTCCACTTGAAGGGACTATTTGTGCCTTAAACACCATCCCATCCACTTAATACTTATTCCCTCCTACTACTAATGCTATGGTACTTTATCAAGGGTCTATCCATACACTGGACATCATACCATATTCCTCATCTACTCATGAGGAACTTGCATTTATGCTTCCTTCTTTCACATGCACTCTCTTCATGAATAATTCTTATTGGCCACATATTCCATTCGATCCCACTTTCTCTAACATTGTTTGCACATATGATGGTTTGGCTTAGTTAGGATTCACATTGGATGATCTCATCCCTCTACCTCATTCTCCTCATATTTATCATGGATATGTTCATATTATTGTTTCTTATGGTCTTCGTGTCTTCCATCTTTCATTATTTCATGCATGTACTTCTCACACTTTTCCACTTGCACTTAGATAGTCTTGGCTTGACTACATTAGGGGCACTTTGGATCCTGATCATATCGATATCTCATTCCCCATGCCCTTTGGCTGAGTTTTTATTTGTAATGATTTATTTCTCAGATATTCATAAAATTTTACTCGCAGGTATGCATATGGTTTTCCATTACCACCTTTCACTGATGAAGAATATACAATGGGCATGTACACTTTACGATGCAATGGCTCTATATGTGATCAACCTCATACTATTGCTTATCAAGTCTCTGATACTTCTCCATTTGACTTTGACTGTGAAAATTATGATCTCTTAGAAGATGTCACATGATTCTTTTTCTACATCATACACTTGGGGGGCAGCATACTTATTCTTCCCCCTCCATCCTAACATTCTCAGGCATCTCTCATTTCTACTATCACGCTCAACGCTTCACCTTTTTTATTTCTAAACATCAATTTTATTCAACTTGATACACCACTTGTATCGTCACTACCCGATGATGCACTCTTGTGCTACGGTTCACACTTGAATGTTGAGGGCATACTACATCCATGAACCTCACACCATATACACAACACATTTTATACTTTATGCATTCACGACACAAATTGATGGCATCACATTCTCACACATTACACTACCCTATAACGCACTCTATTTCCATGGTTCATACTCAACGGTTGAGGGTATAAATATGAAAATGAACCTCACCACATTCACTCACACTCTTTATGCTCTATGATTCATTGATCTATCTATTCAGCACACATAAACTATTTACCGATGATGCACTCTTGTTCTATGGTTCATTCTTGACTACTGAGGGGGAAATTTATAAATGAACCTCATCTTGTCCACATGTGTACACACCTTCTTGGAGGGGTACACTTCTCCTATCACATTTACATTTCATACCATTTCATCTCATTCATTCACAACATACTACATATCTTGGTTGCATCTATTATTTCTTCCTTATACTAGTTACATGTACAATTTGTTTCACATGATAGACAAATACTTCGTATGTTATTATATTTTCTATATACACATGCACGTTCACTTGATCTCTATTTTTGAATGCAGACTTTATATAGATTTTTACATGTAGCATGGATGCTTGGCATTGTACCTCTTACTAGACCCACTAAGTTTGTTGAAGAAATCTACTTTCGTACACATTACATGTGATATTAGTCCATTTTATACTACTTCATATTCTTACAAGCACATTATTCTATCGATATATACACATCTTGACATAATTTTTATCTTTCTAACATGATAATGGGTGATTCATGTGCAACATTTTCCTTACAGGAACTATTTTCCACCATGTTTGTTTGATACTTTTCTTTCCATTGTCTGCCATTGTTTGTGGGCTTTTCCCTATGCCTTACTTATCCATTACTTGTATGCTTTTGGCCACTTCGGCCTTGATTGTCTTGCGACATTATGAGTGATGTCCCATGTTTATAACCCACTTTTTGTGGTCTATATTATATTTTTGCTTGTTATATTACACATTGTCTTCTATATACGTATTTGTCTTGTTTGCACTAACACATTTCCTAGCCACTTTATTTGCATGTGCCTTGGTTTCTACCATACACATTCCCTTCCCCTATAGGGTATCAGATCAGCATCTGATCATCTCCTTTGATTTGTATCCTCATAATGATGTCAAATTCACCCCAAATGAGGGGGGCATAAATTGGGTGAATCAGTCACCCCATACAATAGTACACAGTCACATTTCAGACCTACATAACATAAGAACATAACAGTCTTTAGTTACAGAAACAACCCATAATCTAACTTGGGTCCTCAGCACAACACAGACGTCAGTGCCCAGATACAAACATGAGCACCTAGGTACTCTTGACCTTTCCTCGGTGCCTATGCCCAGGTGTAGTTACATAATGTTTCTCATATCAGCACAATTTTCCACATTGTGCAAAGTAGTTTACATAGTACATGAACAGTCCTCCAGCAATTAGAATACATTCTATCTCCTTTTTCTTCTTTTATACTTGGATCGAACTAGAAAAAAGTAGTATAACACCATTTGCAGTGGTGTATAAATTTCAGGAAGAAGTCAAGGATGAAGAATAACACTAGACCTTTTTCCCCAACACTTCTTTTGTCCTGGCATGAGATCGCCTGAAAAAACTCGTACTTGGCATGAGATGGCCCAAAAAAATTGCTCTTCTTCATAATTTTTAGGACATTTTCTATCTTTTTCACTCGTCATGGATCAAATACAACATGTTCCTTTTACTACTTTTTCACATTTTTACACACTTTTTACATATTTGGATCAAATTTTTCATATACACATATTTGGCAACTCTTTTGCTCTTCTTTTTTTAGGTCCCTCCTTATGATAAACAATAATCACATAAATGAACACATCAAGCACAAGTGAAGAAAAAAGGTACAACATGATATAGTTTCAAATGCTTCACCCCTAGGGTCACTTCCTCTTCATTAGCTTTCACACTTCATTTTATCACTCCACGCTTTTTATTGTCTCCTCGAACGCTTTCACCATTGATCTATATGGTTATCAGGTATGCATCTCTTATCAACTTTATGTTATCAACTATTCACTCAACAACATAAATTGGGGGTAAATGTAGACACTAAATCACACACTTGGGTACATTTATAGGTCCTAATCACACACTACTATTCATATGATTCCTAAGCGAGAAAACCAGTAATTGTCATCTATCTTTGGCCTCTTTAATGTCTTTCTAGTTTCCTCTTTGGTCTTACACACCCCATAGCCCATTCTGATATTCTTTGTTTTATCTTTATTGACTTTGAACACCAATTACCATCTAGGATGCCAATGCCCAGGTGCCTGTACGTACCCAAAATTGTAAGGTACTGTACTACCGAAACAACGTAACAGGTGCCCCAATGATGATACAGGTATCCTTGCAAGATGTTCGAGATCCAGAAAAGATCTCCAAGTGTGCGTTAATATCCCACATGCCCCGCTTAGCCCCTGCGTGCTTTTTTTCTTCCCTTTTCCCCTCTTTTCTTGGATGTTTTGCTCTTCAGTGACAAAACTACCGCCGCCCTGACTCAAGGTGACGGTCCTTTATGCGTTTTCCAGAAAGCTCTTTTAACACGACTCATGTAATTCCAATGTTTTACCAGATTTCTTTCACCGCCATAGGCTTGCATTTATGATTATGGTTTCCTAGAATAGTGTTTTGCCATTGTTTATAGTTTAAGAGTTCTATTTGGCTTTTACCTTGGGTAAATGCAAATGCTATAAATAGATGGCTTGTGCTCAAGCAAATGGCCCCTCAAATTTGCCTCTGAATTTCTCTTTGCAATAGATTTAGTTTTCATTCTTCTTAGAATGCTTAGTTTTCTTTCATTGCATGCTTAATTAGTGTTGATCTACTATTAGTAAGCCACATTGTTCATCTTGTGCAAAGTGATTGCTGTATCATTTTATCCAATCCATTGGAGTAGAATAGCTTGTTTTCAATAGGAAGCCATTAGAGTTGGATGTTTTGTTCATCAAACAGGATTAGTTTCAGGTTTTAAACGCTTTCATGTTGCATGACTCGTAATAGATTCTGCTAGGAATTGCATAAGCCAAGCTCTGTACTCTTGCGCTATCCTTCTCCTACTCGTATTGTATTCAATTTGTATTCTTCAATTGCCTTTGTCCCAATATATACTTTTGTTGATGCTAGCATTACACGCTTTTCTAGATCCACGTGAACACGAAGGAGCGAGGAGATCACACTGAGGGGACAAGATCACACACACCATCAAATTTGCCACTATTCTGTAGAATCCATGTTCTAGCTTTCAAAGTTTTAGTTAGAATCATATCAAATAGAGTAGTTAATTGCTCTATTTTAGTTCAATTCTACTCTCGATATTGCCAAGGTAAGCTGTGAGGATTGATAGTTTCTGAGAAAATATGATTCACTCCTCACTTCTGAGGTAGGATCGAGAGTCTTACAAATAGATTAAGACAAGTTATTTCATTGTTTAGAATAGATCTACACAATTGCACAGACAAATAGCTACACTTGGTTATTTTGTTTGTTTTAAATTCGTTATTAGATTAGTTTTCAAATTCTAGATATTTTAAAGTAGCTGTTATTCTTAAAATTTCCTTCATAACAGTTCGTCAGAAAATACAAAAAAGGAGAGAGATAGAAAGATCATATATGCTATAGATACACTTCAACATAGTTAAATTTCATTTTACTGTAGTTCATTTTTACATTGTTGCTTTTTGCATGACAATTATGAGACCTAGAGAGCCCAGGGAATACATATTCAAGCCAATCGTGCCCTCAGCCCAATCTCATCACAGCAATAACTGATATAGATTAAAATCTTAAGATCCAAGTCTTCTGAACAACGGTAAGCTTGCAACAAATCAATTCCCAGTTGAGAGGGCTAAACATAGAAGACAACCGAGCGCACACGTTTTGGTCGAATCAACTGAACTACAGATTACCCCTAGGTAAACATCTATATGACTGTAGGAGGGGCTTGAAAGAGAGCAAACCTTTGGTTGTGATCCTTTGGTCTCATAGCCAGACGTAGGAGACATTCTCACAGACATAGCTACTAGCCTAAGAATTCAGGTTGCAAGAACACCTGTGAGGCACTATGAGAAGATCGTGCACAGCTATTAGTTTTGAATATACAGGCTGAGAAAACATATGATTATTGGATACTAGGGATCAGGGACTGACTCCATACGCATGACCATAGCAAGTACCATAACAACCAAGAGTCTATGGTTACAATCTAGAAATCCTGCAACCCCAACGAATCTATAAGTCAATCAGACATAGGCACTGGCCTATGGACACTAGTATTCAGATCTACCCCACTTCCACCTATCATCATCGAACAGTTATCCTTACTAGATACAACAGCTATCAAAGCTAGAGAATTCTAGACTAGGCCAGAGAATCGACCATAGAGTCCAATTACATCTATCATCCACTCATATGACCCTGTCTGGAGACATACACGAAACTATCCCAGGTCATTTTCCATGTATTCCAAAATCTATAGACCGAATCACACTAGAGCTCAATATTGATTGGAGCCTTTGAGCAGTCATCCTTGCTGATCGATCTATCACACCAATTCAGGTTAGAAGGGCTTTCTTTGCCTTAGATTCGCAAGCACCACTAGTGTGTATTGAAGACATTAGATTGCCTAAATAATTTTTCTGCACCCCACACATATTTCCATACCCATCGGTTGTCTCGGCACGACCTCGGGAGGTCGGGTGCGAGGAAGAGTTACTTGTAGATTCCCACACTCTCTAGTTCACTTTTCCGTTGAACAAAATTGGTGAACCCAACGTGAAACAAACAACTGTTTCACCTTCTGTACCTCATTAACCTTCACATCAACTTCACCAACAAAATTGGTGAACCTGGACGTGATACTTCCTACTGGTTCTAGTTCAGAGTCATATTATTACGTGTTCTTCCAAATTAGTATACTTTTCATCTTTTCTGCCTCATTGGCTTTCACCATCACCTTCGCCCCTTCCCATTATTCTGCGGGTATTCATATACCCCTCAAATATGTCAGCATTCGATGCATATGGCAAGCCCCTATTAGGTCTTGAGGCATACTACGCCTAACAGAATAGACAATCATCACCCTCAATCTTAGTGTGGGGCGACAACTACTCAACTAATCAATTGTCCAACATAAACTCTAAGGATCATATATAACTCATCCTTCCAAACTGAGGAGTTAGAATCAACTCGCTCAAACGCAACAAATAGAGCCTTCAGGCTCGAACAATATGACGTTCACCGGAGAATTTGGTTCATCTCCTCAGGTACTACTTAGACCACAAATTAGTAGATAATCAGACTCATACCTGAGGTTTAGACGATGAACGTTCGGTATATTATGCCAAGAATGAACAACGCTCTCGGAGTATGTACTCACCTATAGGAGGTTTACAAACACAACCCGAGGTACCTCTTTCCAAGAAAATACTTCCATACCATGTACATATAAGAAATGCCCTCGAGGAAACTTAGCAGGGTAGTGATCAGTTCATAGCGGGGTATCATATGACCTATAGCAACACCATTATATACAACAAACGCCGTCCAAGGCAGAAGTATCGTGACTTCACCAAATGAAGTCATTTCAGCTTTAATAGAAAAGGTTAGGAGGGTTAGAACTTGCCCAAACAAGTCAAAATTCACAATTCATACAAGCAGGAAGTTCCAATCCTCCACACCATCCTAGCCAAGTAGAAATCCTCACAGAAGTAGGCACGTTAGGCATGACTCCTCAGTAGTCACATCAAATGCCAACTAGACCCACCATCTCTAACACTGTTCCTCCCGGTCTAATACAAAACAATCCATTCATGGACAATACCCCGTCATACTTAAACATGTACTCCAAATCACCACAAGGGGATATGTTCTCCTCTCCTGGCATGTTTGCTCAAACACAGGGGCTTCCTTATGCCCCTGCCAACGCATACGCTACACCATGTCAACAACCCATTGCACCGCCACTCCCTCAACAGGCACCATCACTGGTCGAAACATATGTGATAAGGACTTACTCAGAATATTTGAAAGAGCCCTTGGATTTCACCATATGAAGTGTTATGCTTCTAAGACCTCTTCCTGATTTTCCCAAATACAAAGGCGAGGGAGATCCCAAATGAACATATCAAAGCTTACACTACAGCCATTCGAGAACTACTCCCATGGGATGGGGTTGTTGGTAAGATATTCCCAAAAACTTTGGAAGGCATTGCTCTCGACTGGTATTATAGAATACCTGAGGCTTCCATCCATTCGTTTAAACAACTCATTTCAAAGTTCATTAAGGCCTTTGACATGAATAAACTATTAAGGACAGGAATCAGGGAGTTCTTACACATCAAGCAAGAACACAACGAATATATTTCCCATTTCATCCAAAGGTGGCGTACAGTTCTTCATTCTTCGGCAAGTGCTCCTAAACATGGATTAGATGGAACTATGCGATTTAGTCCTTCATTCTCTTAGCAGAGTGGTGAAGGAAGAAGTCTAGAAGTTCCCATTAAGAACTTACGATGAAGTACTTGAGAGTGCTCTTCGAATAGATCAAGCGACAATTGATAGTGGTCGCAAAACATATGGAGCAAATGGGACATTAGTCACCTCCAACCAGAACACTACAACTTATCCTACTACCACAAACTTCAATCAAGGACCTAAAACCCTCAATAAAAATTGAGGTGTAACAAAAGACGGAGTAACCGACCAGCCTAAGAAGGTACAATGTTGTCAATACTCCATCACAAATAAACAACCAACGAAACAACAACTTTACCCCGAAAATCAATACAGTGGATTTTAACCATCCATAACAACAACAACGACAACGGTAAAACCCCACACAGGGTCCGAGCCAAAATTCAACTAGGTACCAAAACCAGAATTCAAACCAAAGACAACAAATGTAAAATTTTAATCCTAATAGACAACGGTTTGATAAAAATCTTGGGCCACAATACACACCAAAACAACAAACTAGGAATTACAATCCTAATTCGTGTACTGTGGTTTCCACAAAAATTTAGGGCCATGACACTAGAACGTGCCGTGACTACAATGAATTCATGTAATGCTTTCCAAATGAACAAAGACAACTTTTCATGGATATGTTCTTGGCAGATCCTACGTCACCAACATCAAATAATTTTTCAGGAGCAGTTTCCCCTCAAAATGCACCCCTGATGATATTTAATGATCCACTCCCAAATCACGATAACAATAGGCTAAATATAACTAGGGATGAACAAGGGCGTTAATGATAGGAAAAAATGATTATGAAGCCTTCAACTTAACTAAATCCATCGGTTGCGCCACAACTAGGAAGTCAGCCACAACCTAAGGTAGTCAGTTTAGTAGTTGTTAGATGCCAAACTACCCATCCAAGCTATAACAAGGACGCGAGAGTATTTTTCTCAGCCAAGTTCAAGCCACCTGTCAAAGGCATAGATAACATCCAAAAAATCGTAGAAAAACCTATGGGTGCCTATGATTTAATTAACGACCTAACAAAAACCTTCTCACACATTTCATTTTTAGACTTACTAAAGAACTCTCCTGCTCATAGGGCTGCTCTTTTAGAAGCATTAAGTTTAGGTCATTTAATTAACATCATTCCACCTCCTGAAACAAAGGTAAATCATATAGACTTTTATGTTCATCCTCCAGGGCAGGCGGATAGGGACATCAAATTGATATTTGAGATAAACAAAATGCCAACAGATGCTGAGATCACATGCCGAGGCGATCCGGCCGTACATTTGCAAGTATGGGTTTATAACAACTATGTAAAGCGTGCAATGATAGATGATGGGGTATCAATTAACATAGTTCCCTTCTCTTTCCTTTAAAAGCTAGGGTATGGAGAAACCAATTGTTCCACAACTCGAAACACACTAAGGGTCTACGATAGCCTTAAATCCACCTCGGTTGGAACTATAATATTACCAGTCACCTTAGGACCCAAAACCATCTTGACTGAGTTTTATATTATAGATCAGGAAACTAACTATAATATGATTCTCGGCCGACCATGGATACACTGCATGAAGGCAATCCCTTCTACACTATTTCAAGAAGTAATATTTTTACATTTATGAAAGATATTTGTGGCCAAAGGTGATCCAAAACCATTCGATGTACACCTAGCTGACTTAAAGAAAATACCAGGTGTGCACTCAAAGTTTGAACTCCCAACAAACCAACTTAATAAACCTACCAACACAAAACCAAAAGAAAAGTTGGTACCCATGATAGATCTTGAAGCTATAAGCCCAACCAAGGCAATCCCAACCCCTGAAGATGAGGCTAACACCGTAGAAACGGTATCATTAGGAACTACTGCAAAAATCTTTCAATTAATAGAGACAAGATCTACCAATGTTCTTACCATTTGACTTTGCAGGTGTGGAATGTTCCCTGGGTGTCGATTGGCTCTCTTCTAGCAGTAGGATCTTTATATGGTGGAAGTAGAATGATGCAAACACCAACAGACATCCCAGCGTCCATATTCCTAGCTAAATATTGGACACTCCATTTTGATGGAGCTAGATGCCATTACGGAACGGGGGTAGGTGTAATCCTTTACTTCTCCTAAAGGAAAAATCTTACCATTTCGCCTTCAAACTAGATTTTGAATGTACAAACAATGACACTGAGTATGGAAGCCCTCCTCCTTAGCCTCATTTTAGACTAAGAGGATCGGTGTTAATAACATCAGGGTGTTAGGAGACTCACAATTGGTAGCAAACCAAGTCTCTAAGATATATGAAACCAAAGCTGAAAAACTTACAGCTTTACAAAACAACTGTGTTAGAACTTAAGCAAGGAGTTTGACTTCATATCAATTGAAGCAATCCCGCGAGAGACACAATCTTCTCACCGATTCTATAGTAACCTCAGTATCATGTTTTACTCCAAACAGTGAGTTAGAGGATACCCGTTTTATGGTATCCCTTTGTGATGAACCATTGATAAAAACAAGGACAAATTCTCTTTTAAACAGTAATGAATCTACTATCCTAGACCACATTGATAGTGATATGGCCACTCTGAATTACTTAAACGCCTATGCGACACTACATCTCTCAAGTTTCCTTCATTCTCTCAACGCCTATGACGCAGTAGAGTTTGTACGCAGATGTCATAAGTGCCAAGAGTTCTCCCATGAGACACATTATCGTAGCAAAATACGTCATTATAGAGCAAGTGCTCTATCGGAAAGCGTTCGATGGAATGCTCCTAAGATGTGTCGACACAGAAGAATCCAAGAAGATTCTCCATGAATCTCACAGTGGAATGTGTGGAGGCCACTTCGGTGGCCATGCCACCACTAGTAAAATACATTGAATGGGCTATTTCTAGCCCACTCTAGAACACGACATAGTAGAGTTTGTACGCAGGTGTCATAAGTGCCAAGAGTTCTCCCATGAGATCCACATGCCGGCACAAACCCTACAACCGATCACGAATCCATGGCCCTTTTCTATGTGGGGCCTAGATTTAATAGGGAAATTCTCTCCCGCATCTACAGATGGCCATAATTTTATAATCACAGCCACCGAATATTTTACCAAGTGGGTAGAGGCTATGCCTCTTACTACTTTACCGGTTTCTATAATCACCAAGTTCATTTTGAACCAAATCATTTGTAGATATGGTATCCTGCAAATCATTATCTCAGATAATGGAACTTCTTTCAAGAATGACAAAGTTCGCGAATTGTGTAATAAATTTAAAATAAGCCATCATACGGCTTCCTTGTATTACCCTCAAGCCAACGGACAGGATGAAGCGAAAAATAAAACACTAAAAGCCATTCTCCTTAAAACGGTGAAAGAAAACAAATGAGATTGGCACTTGAATTTATATCTGGCCTTATGGGCCCACCAAACCTAAATAATAACACCAACGGGAGCAACTCCTTTCTCACTAGTATTCAGGGCAGAGGCAGTTCTCCCATTTGAGTTTGAAATACCCAGTCTCTGTATTTCATTACAAGGGATTCTGGATGAAGATGCTTACAGAGAAGCACGTCTCTCCCAACTAGAAAGCCTAGATGAAGCTAGGTTAGATGTTGAACAGCGGCACAGAGCCTATGTTGACTGGATGTGCCAGCAATATAACAAGAAATTCTATGAACGCGACATATATGAAGGTGATCTAGTTCTAAGGCTAGATAGCCGGATTGACAAGAAGACCGGCGAAGGAAGGAAGTTCCAGCCCAAATGGTTGGGCCCATACCGAGTCATGAAGGACTATGGAAATGGTGCATACCTCTTATGTACGCTGGAAGGTGAGGAATTTGGTGAAACAGTCAATTCCGTACACCTCAAGTGGTTCTACGCATAAGCAACTAGCACTATTTATGATTACATTTACATTACATCTTCATATAGATTAAGATCATTTTGTCTACTTGTTTCGTACACAAATTATGATCAAGGAATTTTGTTCTCAAAGCAATTCATTACAAACTCATGATGTTGTTGGCATAAACACTCTAATCATACTTCTCCATTTTCATGATATCATCAAACTATCTTGGAATCATTTTATCAAATAAAGCTAGATATGACAAAGTCTTAACGGTAACCATGCCAAGATCTGCAGGTTTATTCTCACTTTTGGTTTCTTCTTAGGATAAGTGTCTTGCCTATGGTCTATTCTAGAAGCTTCATGGTGTCACATCTATCCCATATGTATATCTCTTTGGAAATAAGCACATACTGACATTTTACTCAAGTAAACAAGTCAAATATTGATCAAACAGAAAATTTTAATTTTACACATTTCCTTGCCCCACCAACCTTTGGTGATGAGCTTGCATCTCTTACTAGTTACGTAGGGTTGGGAAAGGATGGAAATGCCCTTACTCACCTATTATTTTCCCACAGTGATAAACCCACGCTTCTTACAAGTAGCATGGGACAAAGTGTAAGGGGTCCTCTTGAAAAACAAATGCAAAAGGTCATACACAAACAATTCAAATCTTGAATTCTTTGAGTTAAAATCAAATGAATCAGATGTCCAAAATTCCAAAAGAGTTAAAAGCCTAATAACCCAGATTTTGTCTAGTATGTGGCCATCTACGGATCTAAGTCTAGATAAACCGCAAAGTAAGTTGCATCCAAAACTATGAAGTCACTCGAGTGGAGTGGGCTTGTGGTATCCTAATTTGGTTCCGCCAAAGCTTTGTCTGTCTTTCATCAATATCATTTCAACACATCTCATAACTTGTGCCCTTCCCAACTCTCGGTGATGAGCCCTCGCATCTTACTATTTGCGTGGAGTTGGGGATAGGGGCAGGTTTATTTTCTCATCATATCGGTTTATATTCATCACTTTTCCAAAACAAATATGAAGTATCCAAAATTGCTTACAGAAACTAAGATTCAAAATCACATTATATCTACATTACCATGTATATTAGCATCATGAAATACAAAAGAAATTAAAACACTTGCACCATTTGTTCTCCATTGCGTACATTCTAAAGAGCATGCATACATACATCATAATCTACATAAGGAAACTGGAAATGGAAAGTAAGCCATGAATGCCAAGGGTTTGATCCAAAATGAATATATATATATATATATATATATATATATGATCAAAGTTTCTATACAAAGCCATCATGCACTAAGCATGGACAAAATGCTCAAAGAGCTCGGGATATACAAAAGAATGTATCATATAACGTCTAGGAGAGCCATCAGGCTTCTCAATCCCTACGAGACCCCTCTGAAGGCGCACGCCCACTCCTAGGACTCCGGCTATGCCGGTACTCTAAATGCATGGAGGGCTCTGGATCCCGAGGGGCAGCCACAGTCTCACCATGAGAGTGGCTCCTCATCAAGCGCTCAGCCGTCCTATACCCCGCTAGCTCTGTGCAGAGAGTCGATACCATCCTGGCCACATGCCAGACTGGGGAGAAGACATCAGTATGTCTATCAACCGTTGAAGGCTCCCCAACGTCCACGGACAGCTCTGCGCGGGTCCTCTCCATGGGGATCATCAAGGTATCAGTAAATACCCTACGAATCAAATCTCGCCACTCATTCGGCGGTCTCTACAAACAAAGGAGAAAACAAATTAGAAACCAAATAAGAAATTAGAATACAAACGTAAAATAGAAGGAGAGATAGTAACTAAAGCAGATCCTAATTAAAAACAAACATTAAAAGGGAGGGAGGGTAACTTACTCGGATCACCAGGCCTCTAGGATGGATCTATAGGATCAACACCTATCACAGATGTCACCGTTGACTGAGGGTACTCCTCCTATGGCTGGAGCGACGTAGCGCCCTACAACAGACTCATCCTCCCCACCATAACCCTGAGAGAGTGGCTCCTTTAAAACCAGAGTAACCCTCTCTGCACTCTGCTCGGCACTCTTTGACTACATGATATCCTAGGTGTCATGCCACTCAGGATCACTGTCCTGGGTCTCCTCCTCTATCTCTCCCCCTGTGAACTCCTCAGACTTGGAGTCTATATCGATGGGGCCATCGCTGCTATGGGCGGGACCCGCGGCAATCTGAAGAAAGGGTTCCTGAGGTGCACCGGCTCTCCCTCTGGCATGTACTATCCTCCTGGCTACAATAGGAATGCTAGGAGTAACCACTACCCAACCCCGACCTCTAGGCCCCCCTCTGGCCTCTCGGACTGATCTGTACACTGGCGCTACTGGGGGAAGCATACCCATGTAAGGTAGGCCAAACTGCTTAGGAACTCGGCAAAAGGGGTGTATCTCCACTCGCCCTACCCTATCAATAAGTTGCCCTATCGTGGAGCAGGAAATCAAAGTAAGAGCCTCCTTGCCCCATATACCTGCCATAGTCTGGTATGGTGTGGCCTCCATGTCGGCAGTAGTCAGGGAAGCAACTGGCTGATGAGGTTCTCTAAGCACCGACATGTATGTCCATCTGACGGCCCTCACAGCTCCGGGGTCTGTCACCTCCACACCCCTGCCGTAAGGAGATGAAGTGCTCATAGACCCAACTCATGACCAAGGTCGGGTGGCTCAAGGATTGCCCCTGTAAACGAACTACCCTGTACAAGTCGTGGTAGGTAGTGCCAAGAATATCTTGCTCCCCAGGCATATATCCGACCGTGTCCCTCTATCTTTGCAATAATGGGGGACTAGTAGTATAACAAAGCGTCTCCTCCCTTGTCCCCGATCAGTCTCGAGGCAAGGGTCTGCATGATAGCCTGGTGAAGCAAGGGGATGGGAAAAGTAGAAATGGATCAAACTCTAACCCCCTTCTTCGACCCCGTGGAGATGACTACATCTCCCATGTATGTGGCCCATTGAGCTAATATGGGCCCGTGAACCTGTTGTCTCAAAGGTGAGACGTCTCTCAATAATCAGGACCACCAGAATGCGATAGACATCCTCCAAAATAATAGTCCACTCACCGCAGACTCCTGGCAATCGGAAGGTGTTCCGATCTGCATCCCAATAGGAGAACAGGTCACAAAGAATGTGACTGGATGGTGTAATATGGGGCACGCGTGAAATGCGTAGTATCCCTATCCCTCTGAAGAGTGTCCTCCTCATCCTGTGAAAGGGCATCTAGTACTCCCGGGAGCCAATCACACGCCCTCTCTCTAGCTCCACCGGATATACTCCTCTCTCGCCTGCATACACCCAAAAACACGCAAAACAGAGCAAGTTAGCATCCGAGTAATACTGGAAAAATCACGAAAAACACGTAAAAATGCTAGAAAATGCAAAAACAATTTCAAAGGGATGTTATTTTTACGTTCTGTGTGAAACCACCACCCTGAGCAAGGAGGCGGTTTTGTAACCTGCTGCCTTAAGGGTGGCGGTCGTGTAACCGCCGCCTTGGGCAGGGCGGCGGATCGTGGTCCGAAAACCCACGCGGGTTTTTAAACTTAAAAATCCCAAAAAACGATGCAAAACAAGGACCATTTTAACTAAAGACAAAGCCTACCCGGTAGGCGCCCCCCCTAGATGGACCTTTTGAACACTAATATTTTCAAAATTTACCCCCCCATGACAGAGATTTTAACATTTCAAAATTAGGGGGGTAAAAAGGGTAAATCGAGAAGAACTAACTTGTGATCTCATGGGTCGATGTTCCGTGCGCGGAGGCATGATCACTATCTCGTCATGAACGTTTCGATTCTGCTCACGCAAGAAACCATCACCGTGGGTCCCAGAGCTCAGAATCAATCAAACCGACTCGCTCAAATGAATAGGAAAATGGGCCCACTTTCATATATATAGCAGCCTGATTCATTTCAAATTCCTTTTTCACAGGTTTGGAGCGCCAATGGAGGTAAGTTCTTATCCCCGCATAGATGGTACGTTCTCATTTTCTGTTATTTTAGAGTTTATTTTCCAAACTATTATGTCTATTGCACTTGAGTTCTCTTTTCGTTTTGCAGGTAGCGGGAATTTTAGACGGCGTCAGTTCAACACACGAACGTATCAGGTATAACTTCTAACTTCTCATTTCAGGACTGCCATACTCGGACCCACCGTTTTATGTCTCTTCATGGCAAAAACGTTTCTCTGAGTGGGCAATATGTACGTACCCAAAATTGTAAGGTACTGTACTACCAGAATAACGTGACACGTGCCCCAATGATGATACAGGTCTCCTCACAAGGTGTTCAGGATCTGGAAAAGCTCTCTTCAAGTGTGCGTTAACATTCCGCATGCCCCGCTTAGCCCCTGCGTGCTTTGTTTTTCCCTTTTCCCCTCTTTTCTTGGCCTTTTACTCTTTAGTGACGAAACTGCCACCCTGCTCAGGGCGGCAGTCCTTTACACGTTTTCCAAAAAGCTCTTTTAACACGATTCATGTAATTTAAACATTTTACTAGCTTTCTTTCACCGCCATAAGCTTGCATTTATGATTCTAGTTCCCTGGAATAGTGTTTTGCCATTGTTTATAGTTTAGGAGTTCTATTTGGCTTTTACCTTGGGTAAATGTAAATGCTATAAATAGATGGCTTGTGCTCAAGAAAATGGCCCCTCAAATTTGCCTCTGAATTTCTCTTTGCAATAGATTTAGCCTTTCATTTTGCTTAGAGTTCTTAGTTTCTTTCATTGCATGCTTAGTTAGTATTGTTTTGTTGTTAGGAAGCCACATATCCATCTTGTGCAAGTGCTATTGACATTTTATCCAATCCATTGGAGTAGAATAGTCTTTTTTCGATAGGAAGCCATTAAAGTTGCAGGTTTTGTTCTTCAAGCAAGATAGTTTCAGGTTCTGGACTTTTCATGTTGCATGACTCGCAATAAATCCCGCTAGGAATTGCATAAGCCAAGCTCTGTACTCTTGCGCTATCCCTCTCCTACTCACATTTTATTCAGTCTGTATCTTGAGCTGCCTTTATCCCAATATCTACTTTTGTTGATGATAGCATTACACACTTTTCTGGATCCACGTGAACATGAAGGAACGAGGAGATCACACTGAGGGGACAAGATCACACACACCATCGGATTCGCCACTGTTCTGCAGAATCCAGGTTCTAGCTCTCAAAGTTCTAGTCAAAAACATATCAAATAAAGTAGCCAATAAATTTACTTCAGTCAATTCTACTCTCGATATTGCTAGGGAAGTCGTGGGGATTGATAGTTTCTGAGAAACTATGATTCACTCCTCACTTTTGAGGTAGGATCGAGAGCCTTGCAAATAGATTAAGTCAATTATTTCATTATTTAGAATAGATTCACAATTGCACAGACAAATAGCTACACTCGGTTATCTTGTTTTTTTTAATTTCGTCATTAGATTAATTGTCAAATTCTAGGTATGATAAATTAGTTGCTCTTTTAAAAATTCCTTCATAAAATTTCATCAGAAATAAAAAAAAAAAGGAGAGAGAAATTGTATATGCTATAGATATACTTCACATAGTTAAATTTCATTTTGCTGCAGTTTGCTTTTACATTGTTACTTTTGTATGACAATCACGGGACCTAGGGAGCCCAAAGAATATGTATTCGATCCAATCGTGCCCTAGCCCAATCTCATCATAGCAATAACTGATATAGATCAAAATATTAGGATCTAAGTCTTCTGAACAATGGTAATCTTGCAACAAATCAATTCCTAGTTGAGCGGATTAAACATAGAAGACGACCAAGCGCATACATTTTGGTCGAATCAACCAGATTATAGATTACCCTAGGTAAACATCCATATGAATATAAAGGGGTTTGAAAGAGAGAAAATCTTTGGTTGTGATCCTTTTGTCCCACAGCCGGACGTAGGAGACACCCTCATAGATATAGATACCGGCTTAAGGATTCAGGTTACACGAACGCCTGTAAGATATTCTGAGAAGATCGCACAGTTATTGATTCTAAATATAGAAGCGGAGAAAGCATACGATTAATGGGTGTTAGGGATTAGGAACTAATTCTACGCTTGACCATAGAAGGACCGCAACAAATACGAATATACGGTTGCGATCAACAAATCCCGTAACCCAACGAATCCGTAAGTCAATCAGACATAGACACTGGCCTACACACACTAGTATTCAGATCCACTCCACTTCCACCTATCATCATCGAATATTTATCCTTACTAGATACAACAGCTAACAAAGCTAAAGAGTTCTGGACTAGGCCAGAGAATCATCCATAGAGTCACCTATATTTACCATCCACCATATGACCTTATCTGGAGACATACACGAAACTATCCCAGGTCATTTTCCACATATTCCACAACCCATAGATCGAACCATGTACCTCTTTATATCTTGCTCGCCTCTTTTGGGCCTCTTTTATCTTTTGGGCATCTTGTTTTCTTTTGGGTCAGCCTTTTATTTGTCACTTACAAAATTCAAACAAGGTAATTATATAAATACAAAGGTGTGTGACCATAATAAAGGACCAAGCTCTAAGCATCTACAATCACCACCTAAGGTTTCATCCAAAGGAATTCTAAAAACATCAAAGCATCCTTCTAGCTATCATTCAAGGGAAAAGGGACTACATTTTATGCATACACACATAGGAGGGAAAGTTCATTTTTCCATACATGCATCTTCTTACATTGCTACATATAGATATTTTCGCTATCAAGTGCATCTTGCACAAGAGCCTCCTAGTGCACGATTCTACACACATGCACATAGAACTACATGGAGTCTGAAATGTAGTGCAATGATTGGTCATAAGTTCACTCTATGGGATGACTCTCGAGGTCATTTCAAATCCCTATTTGTATAAATTTCTTTTTAGTATTTGATGTGTTTTGGGGTTTTGCAAGAGATCATTTGTTTTTCAGGTTACAAGTGAATTCTGCAGACATAGTGCGACACACAAGAGATCAATAACGAAGCTTAGTGAAATTGGTATGACACAAGAAAAATCATATTCTGACCATTTTTTGCAGACACAAGTGCCCAGGAGAAGACTCTAGTGCCTAGGCACCCTTGATCCAATCCAGGCATCCCAGTCCAAACATATCCGACAACTATAGAATTTATCAACCACGATTGTAACAATTTCCTCCTCATGTCCATCATTTTTCCAATCCAACATACGTCATGATCAATTATGAAATAAACTAAGTATTTTATTCCCTCTCTTACACCTAGGTTTCATTTTTATCTAGCTTATTGCTTAGGTCAGATCTGTAATTTAGTGTTTTATGTATCGCATGTGACTTTACGTTTAGGTTTTTACAAATTCTATATTTGTTAAATTAGTAACCATAGATGTTGATAAGAATAATGTTTCCATGTTAACCATACTTCAACATATTTCTCTCAATAGGACTCTAGATGGTTCTATTGACTTGATTAAGTTTAGGATTATTTACTTGGAACCTATAAAACCAAAAAAATTAGAGGATGTTGGGAGCTTAAGGATTTTCCAAATTCACAACCACCTCAAAAACTAGTGATTTCATAGGTTTCGTGTAAACTATCTTAAACTTACTCGAATTAATGGAACCATCTGGACTCCTAATGAGAGAAATCTGTTGAAGTATAGTTAACATGGAAAGATTGGTCTTACTAGCACCTATGGTTACACACAAAAAGAAAATTCTCATCGGGAAATAGTAAATATTCATACACTCTTCTCTACACTCTATTTAGTTAGTTCATTTCCATGAATGAAAACTTTTCCCAATCTGACATGTCTGATATTTTTGACAAGTTCTTTCCCTTCTGCAAGGGGATTTGTCTTCAAAACAAGGACACAAAATTACTTATAATATTTCCTAATAATTCTAAATGAATTAGGAGGCATCACACATTTATTGTTTGTCATTAACAGTTTCCCTTGATGGAATGAAATGCTATCTAGATCCAGCATATGAAATTTTCCTTTTAACCATTTATTATCCATTTCTCTATCTTCCTTCCATTCCCTCCATCTCCACACTCATATTTTAATTTCCAAGCTTCCTTTTGGATGCTACATTGAAGAGTATTCGTTCATTCCTTGGAAGTGGTCATTGTAGCATTTAGCCACTCAATGATAGTAGCAAGAGTAGGCTCTCCCATTTTTATTTCATATTAATTCTTTTTCCTTTCTTTCTTATCGTTTTCCCTAGGAAGACAAGTACACCAAAATATTTTCATCCTATTACTTAAAAAAAATTAATAAGGTCAAATTTACTTGATGTTTGATTATATATTTAGTAATGTTATAATATGTAAATATGGCCTACTAGAGGAATGGTATTACAATTAATTACATAACAAGATGGTGATGTTTTTGGATTATTAAAGGTTTGATATTTTTAAATTGATTTCACATAGTAGTCTAAAGATAGTTTGGTGTACTCATCTATCCATGGCAGAGGATCCGAAAGAAATGAAAAGGATTGAAGATGAAATGAAAATGGGATAGCATGCCCTTGTTGCAATCCTTAAGAAATCACATGCTACAAGTGTCACTTCCAAAGAATAGTGCACTAAGCTTAAACGTTTCTTCAGGAAGGAATCTATTAAATTAAGAGATGAGGGTGGAGATGGAGAGAGGGGGAGGGAGTGATGGGGAGATATAGAAATAGAGAATAGTTGGTTGAGAGGACAACATGAGATGTTAGCTTTTGATTGCATTTCATTTAGCCAAGGGGATCTACTAATGGAAACCAAGATAACTATCACGCTAAGCGCTTCAAATTTTTTATTTCTAAACATCAATTTTACTCAACTTGATACATCACTTGTATCGTCACTACCTGATGATGCACTCTTGTGCTATGGTTCACACTTGACTGTTGAGGGCATACTGCATCCATGAACCTAACATCATATACACCAACCATTTTATACTTTACACATTCATGACACATCTCTCTGGCATCACATTCTCACACATTACACTACCCTATGATGCACTCTAGTTCCATAATTCATACTCAAGTGTTGAGGTTATAAATCTTAAAATGAACCTCACCACATTCACTCACACTCTTTATGCTCTATGCTTCAATGATATATCTATTTAGCACATAGTTCAAACCATTTACATTTGACGCGCTCTTGTTATATGGTTCATTCTTGACTGTTGTGGGGGAATTTATAAATGAACCTCATCTCTACCACATGCATACACATCTTCTTGGGGGACACACTGCTCCTATCACATTTGCATTTCTTACTATTTCATCTCATTCATTCATAACATATTGCATATCTTGGTTACATCTAGTATTTCTTGCTTAGATTAGTTACATGTACAATTTGTTTCACGTGCTATAAAAATACTTTGTATGTCATTATATTTTCTATATACACATACGCGTTCACTTGTTCTCTATTTTTGAATGCAAACTTTATATATATATCTTTACACGTAGCATGGATGTTTGGCATTGTACCTCTTTCCAGACCCACTAAGTCTCCTACAGGAATCTACTTTCATACACATTACATGTGTTATTGTTCCATTTTATACTACTTCATATTCTTACTAGCACACTACTTTATCGATATATACACATCTTGACATACTTTTTATCTTTCTAATATAATAATGGGTGCTTCATGTGAAACGTTTTCTTTATAGGAACTATTTTTCACCATGCTTGTTTGATACTTTGCTTTTCATTATCTTCCATTGTTTACGAGCTTTTCCCTATGCCTTACTTATCCATTACTTGTATGCTTTTGGCAACTTCAGCCCTCATTGTATTGCAACATTATGAGTGATGTCCCATGTTTATAACCCACTTTTCACAGTCTACATTGTCTTCTTGCTTGATAGATTACACATTGTCTTCTATATGTGTATTTCTCGTGTTTGCACTAACACATTTCCTAACCACTTTATTTGCATGTGCCTTGGTTTCTACCATATACATTCCCTTCCCCCTATAGGGTATCAGATCAGTGTCCGGTCATCTCCTTTAGGCCGTATCCTCCTAACAACGTCGCATGCACCCCAAATGAGGGGGGCATAAATTGGGTGAATCAGTCACCCCATACAATAATACACAGTCACAGTTCAGACCTACACAACACAAGAACATAACAGTCTTTAGTTACAGAAATGACCCATAATCTAACTTGGGTCCTCAGAACAACACAGATGTTAACGCCCATATACAGACATGAGCATCTAGGAACTCCTAACCTTTCTTGGGCACCTATGAATAGGGGAAGTTACAAATTTTTTCTCATATCAGCACAATTTTCCACATTGCACAAACTAGTTTACATAGTACATGAACAATCCTCCAACAATTAGAATGCATTTTATCTCCTCTTTCTTCTTTTTCTACTTGGATCAAACTGAAACAAAGTAGGATCACACCATCTGCAATGGTGTATAAATTTCAGGAAGTAGTCAAGGATGGAGAATAACACTAGCCCTTTTTCCCCAACACTTCTTCTGTTGTACCATGAGATCGCCCAAAAAAACTCATACTTGGCGTGAGAAGGCCCAAAAAACTCACTCTTCTTCATCATTTTAGGAAATTTTCTATCCTTTTCAATCATCATGGATTAGGTGCACATGTTCCTTTTACTACTTTTTCACATTTTTACACACTTTTTACATATTTGGATCAAATTTTTCATCTACACATATTTGACTACTCTTTTTCTCTTCTTTTTTCAGGTCCTTCCTTATGATAAACAATAGTCACATTAGTGAACACATCAAGCACAAGCGATAAAGATAAAAGGTAAAACACAATATAGTGTCAAATTCTTCACCCCTAGGGTCACTTCCTCTTCATTAGATTTCATGATTCATTTTATCACTCCACAATTTTTCTTGTCTCCTCGGCACACTTTCACCATCGATCTACATGGTCATCAGGTACACATCTCTTATCTACTTTATGTTATCAATTATTCACTCAACAACATAAAGTGGGGTAAAATGTAGACACTAAATCATGCACTTAGGTGCATTTCTAGGTCCTGATCACATACTACTATTCATATGATTCCTAACTGCGAAAACTAGTAATTGACATATATCTTTAGCCTCTTTTATGTCTTTCTAGTTTCCTCTTTGGTATTACACACCCCATACCCCATTTTGATATTCATTTTTTTATCTATGTTGACACTGGACAACAATGCCCATCCAGAATGTCGACGCCCAGTTGCCTTTGTCCCCTCTGGGTTCCCCAACCTCTTTATATCTTGTTTGCCCCTTTTAGGGCTCTTTTATCTTTTGGGCATCTTGTTTTCTTATGGGTCGGCCTTTTAGTTGTCAATTAAAAAATTCAAACAAGGTAATTATATAAATACAAAGCTATGTGAGCATGATAAAGGAAAAATATCTAAGCATCTACAATCACCACCTAAGGTTTCATCCAAAAGAATTCTAATAGCATCAAAGCATCCATCTAGCTATCATTCAAGGGACAAGGGACTGTATTTTATACATACATGCATAGGAGGGGAAGTTAATTTTTCCATACACACATCTAATTACATTGCTACATCTAATTATTGCTCAATATCAAGTGCATCTTGCAAAAGAGCCTCCTAGGGCATGATTCTATGCACACACACATAGAACTACATGGAGTCTGAAATGTAGTGCAATGCTTGGTCATAAGTTCACTATGTCAGATGACCCCCGGGGTCAGTCTGAATTTCCATTTGTATATTTTTCTTTTTTGTATTTGATATGTTTTGAGGTTTTGCAAGAGATCATTCGTTTTTCAGGTTATAGGTGAGTTATGCAAACATAGTGCGACACATAGGTGATCAACAATGAAGGTTAGTGACATAAGAAAAATCAGATTTTGACCATTTTTCATAGACACGGGCACCTAGGAGAATACTCTAGCACCTAGGCACCCTTGACCCAGTCCAGGTGCCCTAGTCCATACATATCTAACAGCTACAAACTTTGTTAGGAACAGTTGCAACAATTTCCTCCTATTCATCATTCTTCCAATCCAGCATACGTCAGGATCAATTACGAAATCAACTAAGTCTTCTATTCCCTCTCTTATACCTAGGGTTTCATTTTTTATCTAGCTTATTGCTTAGGTCAGATCTGTAATTTAGTGTTTTATGTATCACATGTGACTTTGCAATTAGGTTTTTACAAATTCTATATTTGTTAAATCAGTAACCATAGATGCTGGTAAGAATAATGTTTCCATGTTAAACATACTTCAACATATTTCTCTCAATAGGAGTCTAGATGGTTCTATTGACTTGATTAAGTTTAGGATTATTTACTTGGAACCTATAAAAATAAAAGTTTCAGCGGCAGTTGGGAGCTTAGGAATTTTCCAAATTCACAACCACCTCAAAAACCAATGATTTCATAGGTTTTGTGTAAACAATCTTAAACTTACTCGAATTAATGGAACCATCTGGACTCCTAATGAGAGCAATCTGTTCAAGTATGCAAGCACCTATGGCTACACACAAAAAGTAAATTCTCATCAATAAATAGTGAATATTCATATACTCTGCTCTACACTCTATTCGGTTAGTTCATTTCCGTGAATGAAAACTCTACCCAATCTGACATGTCTAATATTTTTGACAAGTTATTTCCCTTTTGCAAGGGGTTTTTTCTTCAAAATAAAGACACAAACTTACTTATAATATTTCCTAATAATTCTAAATGAATTAGGAGGCATCATATATTTCTTATTTGTCATTAACAATCTCCCTTGATAGAATGAAATGCTATCTAGATCTAACATATGAAATTGTCCTTTTAACCATTTATTCTCCATTTCTCTATCTTCCTGCCATTCCCTCCATCTCCACCCTCATATTTTTATTTCCAAGCTTCCTTTCAGATGCTACATTGAAGAGTATTCTTTCATTCCTTGGAATTGGTCCTTGTAGCATGTAGCCACTCAAGGATAGTAGCAAGAGTAGGCTCTCCCATTTTTATTTCATATTAATTCTTTTTCCTTTCTTTCTTATATTTTTCCCTAGGTAGATGAGTACGCCAAAATATTTTCTTCCTATTACTTAAAAACAATTTAATAAGGTCAAATTTACTTGATGTTTGACTATATCTTTAGTAATGTTATAATATGTAAATATGGCCTACTAGAGGAATGGTATTACAATTAATTACATAACAAGTTGGTGATGTTTTTGGATTATTAAAGGTTTGATCTTTTTAAATTGATTTTGCATAGCATACTGAAGGTAGTTTGATGTACTCATCTAGCCATGGCAGAGGATCCGAAAGAATGGAAAATGATTGAAAATGAAATGACAATGATATAGCCTACCCTTATTGCAATCCTTAAGAATTCACATGCAATAAGTATCACTTCCAAAGAATGGTGCACTAAGGTTCAACATTGCTTCAGGAAGGAAGCTATTAAATTAAGAGAGGAGGGTGGAGATGGAGAGAGGGGGAGGGAGAGATGGGGAGATAAAAAAATAGAGAATAGTTGGTTGAGAGGACAACATGAGATGCTAGCTTTTGGTAACATTTAATTTATCCAAAGGGAGCTACTGATGGAAAGTGGGAGAGATGAGTTACCTTCATGTTCAGTGATATCAAATATGAAAGGTTATGATGAAGTTAAGGTCCCATATTTGAAGCCAAAAACCCTTGTAAAAGGGAAGGAACTTGTTAAAATATCGAACATTCCAGCTTGGGAAGATTCTGCATTTAGGGGAATGAAACAACTGAATAGAGTGCAGATTAGAGTGTATCAAACTTCATTATTTACCGATGAGAATTTTCTTTTTGTGTGTAACCATAGATGTTGGTAAGACCAATGTTTCCATGTTAACCACACTTCAACATATTCCTCTCAATAGGAGTCTAAATGGTTCTAATGATTCCATTAAGTTTAGTATTATTTACGTGGCACTTATGACAACATTAGTTGCAGAGCAGGGTAAATTTTAAGACTCCCCTAAAAATAAACCATAGATATGTTGGAAAATTTATAAAAATGAATTTTGAAATCTATGTGAATGCCATGAATTGAAAGGAAAAGTTATTGGTCAATAGAAACTATAAGTTGGTAACATTATAATGTCGCCCGGTAAGAAATTTCCCTTTTTTAAACATAATAAAGTCGAATTGAATATAAAAATTTGGCTATTACTGTAAATTTTAGGCGAATCAACCCAAAAAAATAAATTTTAATCAAAAACTTTAAGCGAAATAGAAAGCGACCTAACACCTCAGAATTATCCAAATCCAAATTTCAAAAACCCAAATATTCATTAATTAACAAAGATTAGCCACTAAAATTTACGGTGTTGCAAAGGCGGTAAGGAATTGGAGGATTTGAAAAACTCCCAACCACTTCAACAACCATTGTTGTCATAGGTACTACGTAAACAATATTAAACTTACTCAAATCCATGGAACCATCTTGAATCCTAATGAGAGAAATCTATTGAAGTATGGTTAACATGACAACATTGGTCTTACTAACACCTATGGTTACACACAGAAAGAAAATTATCATTGGTAAATAGTGAAGTTTCATACACTCTTTTATGCACTCTATTCATTGCTCCATTCCCCTAAATGTAGGCTCTACCCAATCCGACATGTATGATAGTTTTGAATAGTTCCTCCTCTTGTGCAAAGGGTTTTAGCTTCAAATCAAGGAAATGAACTTACTTATAACCTTCCTCATAAATCTAAATGAAGTTGGAGGTATCTCACATTTCTTGTTTGCAATTAATATCCACACTTGGTGGGATGAAATGCTATCTAGATCCAACATTTTACACTTCCCTTTTAACCAGCTATTCTCCATGTCTATAGCTCACCACCATTTCCTCCCCATCTCTCTATCTCCACAAGATCATCTCTTAATTTCCTAGCTTCCTCCATGATGTTGAGGTGAAGACTCTCATATCATTCCTTGCTAATGGCCCTTATAGTATGTAGTCATTAAAGTATAGAAGCACGAGTAGGATCTCCCATTTCCATTTCATATTCAATCTTATTCCTTTCTTTCTGATATTCTGCCCTGGCCATACGAGTACCAAAAACTATTTTGAACCTATTACGTAAAATCAATTTTTCAATAAGATCAAATTTTTGTAATCCAAAAGCATCACCATCTTATTCTCATAGTATCAATTGTCTCCCTCGATTAATTTCTCTAAAATATCTTCAACAATTCTCTGGTTACACTGAGGATCAATCACATCATTCTAAATGAACTTGGAACTGTATCACATCTCTTGTATGGAATTAGCCTAGCGGGTGTTAGGATGTTAGGCGTTTTAATTAATTAAATCACCATAGTTTAATCTTAAATGAATTTTAAAATTGATAAGAACCATATTTCAAAGCATAAATAGAGGCTAGAGGCTGCTAGCCAATATAGAATAGAAACATGTTCTATTCTTTGTTTTTCAATTTAATGTTGGATTCCCTGAAATCATTAAATGATTTTTCCCACATTCATTAATTTACTCTGTAATATGATACATCAGACTTCAGAAGGAGGTATAATGGATTCCAATATTTTAATTTTCAGATTCCAATATTTTAGTTTTTGGATTCCAATATTTTGATTTTCGGATTCCAATATTTGTAATTTTGGATTCCAATATATGTGATTTTGGATTCCAATATACATGATTTTGGAGTATAGTAAAATCCAATATTTAATGTTTTGGAATTCAAAAATAATAATACTAGATTCCAATGAGAGCTATATTTTTTTGTTGCTTGGACTGGAATATGTCCATATTTACTTAAAAAGGTGTTATATATATAGTATCTTTTCTATTTTTAGATATATAATTATTTATAATTATACTGTAGACACCAATTTTTGGTATCGCTACCCCTCATCTCACGTTTTCTTCCCTTTGTCTTCATCTCGCACATGCATACCTCTCTTCATATTCAAATTCCCCTTTCCCTCCATAAATCCCATTTATTCAAATTTTGCACTTTCCTATATTACCCCATAATTTATTTTAATTCACCCCTAATCCCATTTAATTAATCCCTAATCATATTTATTATCCTAGTAACATCCCATTTATTATCCCTAGACCCCCATTTAATATTTTCCTCTCATATATCCTCTATATATGCTCCATATTATCCTCCCTAGGCCTTCATTTAATGATTTCATCTCCCCTTGGCCTTTATTTAATATTTTCCTTCCTCTCAACCACCTTTCATTCATCCCTAGGTTCTCACCCACCTTCATTTAATATTTTCATCTCCCTTTGCCTTTATTTAATAATTTTTCCTCTCACCTACCTTTATTAAATGTTTTTCTATCCCTCAATATCCATCCACTCACCCTATAAATACACCCATACCCCATCCTTCTTCAAGAGATCAAGGGACGCAATTTTGGAATCTTGGAGTCTTCTTAAAGCTTTTTTGTCCATCAAACTTTGGAGATTTGGGGAGGCTTATTTCACCTTAGCATATCTTGTGTTTTCATTGTAATATTATCAAATATATTTGCCACTAACATTTTATGTCGGTTCAACAATCATCAGGAACTCTACTTTGGCCATCTCAGCTGTCTATTTCACTTGCAGGTCTTCATTTCAACTCATCTATTTTCATTCAAACCCTAATCAAGTCCCAGTCATCGTTGACCTTGTTCGGTCACTTTCAACCCAACCTCATCCACATCCGTTTCTTTATTATTTAGATCCTATGTTGCCAAATATATGCTTCTGTACCCATTTAGTTTCCAAATCTCACCATCCTTCCTCTCTGTCATCCTAGAGCCTATGTACCCAGGTGCCCCAGTTTCCAAATCTCACCATCCTTCCTCTCTGTCATCCTAGAGATATTGTTGTCAGGCCCCAGTTTCCATCGATTTTCCTAATTTTCTTGGTCATCCTTTTATCCAGATCATACCCTTCTAGTCTTTATTTCATCAGTTTCCTAATTTGCCAGATCTATGATTATCATTTAGTTTCCATATTGACCAGGTATCTAGATCTAGATCTAGTTTGTTCTCATACCCTTTATCATCGGTTTTCTTAATTTTCTTGTATTCTTTTATCTAGATCTAGATCTATTTTGTTTTGCATGTTTCCATCTTTAGATCCAGATCCATGCACAAAAGATCTTGAAGGTCTGTTTGCAAGTTCCTCTCATCTATCCCTAGTCACCATTTATTATCCCTTTACATTCTTGGGTCACCGTCGAACCGTGAAGGTTTGATTTAATTTACATCTATTTTGATTAGATATGTACTTTCCTTACATTTCTGCATTTCTATTTCTATTTATCTCAGATGTTGCATATTATCCAGATCCATTATCATTAATTTTATCATATCTTTATCTACAAGAGGGTTGACATCCATCCTAGGAAGCTCAAACTTCTTGGGACCGGATTATGTCAGGAAACCCTCCATCCTATCTACTAATCCATTTTTCTTCTTAGTCTTCTTTATTGTGCATGTCATCCATCTCGCAGTGAGGAGTTAATCTTTGCACCTACATTCGTTCATCTCATCTCAAAGTACCATAAACCCTTCATATTTCTAGTTTCTTTATTTTCTTTAGTAATAGTTCACTAATCTGAGAAGGAAAGAGGAAATTATGTCCAACATTTTGGCACGCCTGATGGGACCCACCCTTTCTAGGTGAGTCTTGTTATTTGTTTCATTTTAGTCTTCTTTCTTCCATTTTCTACTAACCTCGTAGGGAAAAATGTGTGTTGGTTTGTTCTTTCTTTCTTGCGTTGGATCATGGATTGTTCGGATTTTATTTTGCTCACTTAATTAATTTGAAGATCAGATAAAAAGGAAAAGCGTATTCCAGGTATTCCTCTTTTTCTTAGTTGGTCCTTTCGCATCGTATTTTCCTTTCTTGTTTGTTGTCCTTATCGAATCTCCATATTTTGTTTTGGATATAAAAATAACACTTGTCGTTCTTTCTTACAAATCTATTCTAACTAGGGGGTTTAACACGTTGCATTCACCTCATCACTATTAGAACTGTAATATTAAGTGCATCATAATGTTTAGTTTATCGTTAAATAATACAAAATATTTATGTTCTTATTATTTAAATATAAACTATAGATTAGGTTTTGTTAGTTATTAAATCAAATAACTATTAATTAAAATTGGGTGTTCCCTATCACTTAATAGACATAACCCTTTGGGTTATTTATATATGACCATGGGTCATATTTGAAATGTATTAGAAATTATCACGTGAATCTTTATTGATCACGGGTAAAACAGGGAGTAGAAGGAGGGAGGAGTTACTGGATTGTAAAGTAAATGTTTTTCATATTAGTGGAATATTCTTCATGGTTTTTTTACCCATTTACGAGTTTTCCACGTTAAATCATGTGTCAACATTTTCACTTATTTGTTCAAGTTATTTCAGGGAGAATATATGAGTCATGAATTTGAATCATTTTGTATTAAATGTGGCATTCAAAGGGAATTAACCACTCCATATTCTCCTTAGAAGAATGGGATTGCGGAAAGAAAAAACCACACTATTTTGGAGTGTTTCGCACAAAATTTTTGTTCTAGAATAGAGTTATTTCTATCTTTTAATTCTCTTGAGAAAAAGATAAGGGTTAGGGCTAGGAGGAATACCTGTTGGGTGTTGAGAAGGTGTGCGCGTACCGTCGAGAGATCAGACCAATTGTGAAGAGCTCCTTTTTGTCTAGGAAGGACTGCCTGTGAATAAGAATGCAAGACCACCAGATTTTCGTTAAACAATAAGTGAGGGAACTGCCTTGGGCCCAGGAAATATTAGACTTCCTTTCAAAGGTGGTCAGTTCCCTTTTAATACAAATTAATGCAAAATGATAATAAAGAAGCTATTACGAAATCACGATTTAGGTACCTCGTTACTAAAAGCAATAGAGACTAAACTACCAATAATAAAATGTCATGTTGTTTGTTTTGTCATTGGTTATTGATACGTTCAAATCAAGTTACAGGGATAGACAAGGCTGGATATGAGATTATTTAGAGGTAAATAGGTGAAAAGTTGGTTTTTGGTATAAGTCACAGTGACCGATGCCGGTCACTGGATAACTAACCATGGTTATAGAACTGGTACTGATAGGGAATAACCGATATCGGTAGGGGCAGTGATTTAGGGGCCTTTAAATGGGGGTTGGTTACAATGTGATTATGGGGCTTAGAAGGTTGGTAGATGGTTGAGGGGAGTTGTAGGGTGATAGAGAAGACTCAGAGAGTGAGAAGGTTGTCTTTAGGGCAATATAGAGAGGGATGAATGAAGGTTAGGTGCAGGGTACTCCCAGGTGGTATATCCAGGAGTGAGCTTATAATCACTATGAATCAAAAGTTCACAAAGTAGTGTCTAGGAGCATACAAGGTAATAAAAGAGACTACTTACTAGTTTTTGATGTGGATGCAGGTCCAAGGAATGCAGTGGTGAAGGCAAGGCTCAATTGGGATGATCCAGCGATCAGAAATGAGTTGATGAATCTATCCTCTGACTCTCCCAATGTTTGGATGAGTGTGACAGTGATCGAGTTGCTCAGTTACAGTCTTGGGCTCAAGCCTCCTCTCTGCAACCTTTTCTCTCTTTCTCACTTGTCTCTCTCTTGCCAATGAATTCTGATCCTTTGGCTTTGGTTAGGGGAGGTCATTTACAGGGAACCAATGGCGGTTTCCTAACCGACACCGATCGAATAGGGACCGACATTGGTTAAGTCAAAGTTGGCTATTTTTAGTAAAATAGCCAACTTTCCCTCTTTTTCTTCGGAGGGGTCAGTTGTGGGCTTGGTCAAGTCATTATTAGGTTCATTTTGGTGTAGGTGAGGAGCCATGAGTCATGGGTGTGGGTCTAGACCAAGTTATAGGTCTTAATTAGGTTAGTTTAGGGTTAGGGCTAGGTCATGGTGAGGTTGGAGATGTGGATTTATTAATTATAAGGTAATTAATAAATAATTAAGTGTGTAAGGTTTAGGTGGTGAGGTAAGGTTAGATTGCCAGACGAGATGCGAGGTATAGGGCATCGTAAGAGCCAAATTTGGTGTCTACATTTGCCCTTTGTTGTCATGTAGCTTGTCGTGTAAAGCTGCACTAACAATAATAAGAAGTGGTTGCCCCAGTTCAGGGTATAGGTAATCCCCCTCAAATCTATCACAGATTGAGGTGACGTGAAATTAGGGATAGGGTTGATAAAGGGTGAATGATGATGAGATGATGGTAAGATGGTGGGGTAACTTAAAGGAAGTAGATGCACGTTGCAATGTAGTAGTGCGACCAGGGTACACGATTTGAAGAGAAAACAAGAAATTCATAGGTAAATGTCGATAGTTTATCCAAACAAGGTTGATATAATCTTGGTATCCAAGGCAGAGGAAGTAGCTCCAGGGGATATAACGGGTAAGGTACCGAAACATTTAGGCATGTTCGGCAGAACCAAATGGTTGGTTTGGTTGAGATAAACGTCACGGTCTCGGTCTATGAAAAGCTGGTCGGCTGATCAATTCAAGTATCCTAGTCATGCTAAAACATGAACAGGTGAGCTTGATTGAACAAATAGCCACATGATGGGTGGATAGAATCATAATTTTCGGGCCTCGGTCGAGGTACTTAATTGGTGTGGCCTTGGGTCGGGCCGATTGGTTGGGTGCAGCCGTGGGTCGGGCCGATTGGTTGGTTGCGGCCTTGGGTCGGGCCGATTGGCTGGTTGCAGCCTTGGGTCGGGCCGATTGATTGGTTGCGGCCTTGGGTCGGGCCAGGTGGTTGGTTGTGGCCTTGGGTCGGGCCAGGTGGTTGGTTGCGGCCTTCGGTCGGGCCGATTGGTTGGTTACGGCCTTGGGTCAGGCCGGTGGATTGGTTGCGGCCTTGGGTCGGGCCAATTGGTTTGTTGTAGCCTTCAGTTGGGCCAATTGGTTGGTTGCGGCCTTGGGTCGGGTCGGTGGATTAGTTAAATAATATAGAATATTTATAATCTTATATGAATCGTGGGCGCGCTCTAACCGATATCAGTTAGAGGTCAAAAACCTATAAAAATAAAAAATGTGGCATGTCATTTTCAAATTGTGAATTTGAGTGCCAAAATATCTCTTGTTGAGTTTTGAATTGATTGGGGTGAGTGTTTGGGCTTAGTTGGCACTAGTTGAGTGGGTGAGTGAGTTATTAGTAGGCCCCAGAGATCGGGAGGCAGAGCTTGATTGGTTGAGGACCTTGCTAAGGAGATTTGGAGCTATGACACAGGCTGGAGGATCAGGAGTTGTTGGAGGTGTTGGAGGAGTTGGACCACCACCACCTATCCCACCACGATGACGTATAGTCGTACCAGTAGGCTCTGAACCCCTATTTTTGTCAATTTTATGAATTTAGGTATTGGGGTAAGAACCCAAAATTTGATAAAATAATGAATAAATGAAGGTAAAAAGTAAAATGGATTGGGTAGATATGTTAGGTAGGTAAAAACGTTAGGGTGGGTAAGGTTTTAGGAAATTGTGGTGGGTAAATTGGGAGAAATAGGAAAAAAGGGGGTTTGGAGGCCGTTTTGGGTTTGGCCCCTAAACCCCACAGTGACCGATGTCGATCACTAGTCAACCGACATCAGTCATAGTTTTTAGGTGTAGATTACTAGGTGTAGAGACTGACATCGGTCATGTAGGGGCTGACGGTAGTCAAGGGTGGCCGATAGCGGTTACCAGGTGGAGGAGGTAGGTTTTGTAAAATTGTTTAGTTTTAGGTGTTGTTTTAGGCGGTTAGGATAGATTATAGGGTTAAGGGGGGAGAAGGTAGATTGGTTGGGTGAGGTGGGTGAATTGGGAACGGGGATTAGGTGGGATAAGTTGATTGGGGTAGGAAAGGTTATTGGGGTAGGGGGGAATTGGGTGGTTGGGGTCGGTTCAGGTAGGATAGGTTATGGGTTGTGAATGGATTGGGAGGGGTTAAATTGGTTGGGGTATGTTTAAAGGGCGAGAGTAGAGCGGGTGGAGTATTGTTGGGATAGTTGGTAGGGTGTGGGATAGGTGAAGGGGATAGTTTATATTTTTGTTGGGTGGGGTTATTGATACTGAGGGAGATTGGGTGAGATAGGTTTGATTGGAGTGGGTGGGATATTTACAGATGGATTGTAGGAGTGAGAGGGATTTATAGATGGATAGGGTAAGATAGGTGGGTGTAGATGTGTTTACAGAGTTGGGTTGTGAGTGGGTGGGTGAGTAAGTATAGAGGGTTAGATTGGTTTTTTTGTTAAGGGTAGGCCTGACGAAGTGGGTTGTTTTTGTAGGCACGCCAACAGTTGACCATGCGAGATCGGATGCCACCCCTATTGGAGCAGATGCGGCCACATGTGACCGCAGAGTAGTGGGTAGTTATGCGGGAGGTTGGACTCAATGGAGTCCAGAGGTATAGGGATGTGGATAGGGACCACAGCCTAATGGTTTCCCTCATCGAGAGATGGGATCCGGTAACCAATGCCTTCCATCTCCCTACTAGAGAGATGACAGTCACCCTGGAGGATGTCTATCGCATCTTGAGACTACCGATCATAGGTGAGGAGGTGTTCCAAGTGGATGTTGAGACAACGATGGATATCATCCTGTAGGTATTTGGGGATGCAACCCCATTGATTACGTATCATAGTGCGAGCATCGGTTATGGTGAGATGTATCGCGCTCATCGACAAGAGACATGGCTTTCCGTGCTGATGATGGTCAGTATCAGTTACTTTTCCCTTCCCAACTCAGAGGGAGGCCGCTTCCCATGGGCTCTGATGGGATTTTTACATGAGATGGTGGAGGAGCACACCTGCTACACTTGGGCACCAGTGTATCTGGTGCAGCTATATAGAGAGCTTTGGGGCTATCGCCGTATGAGGTGATTCGGTATATGTTTGACATTTTTGTTACACTACTGGGCATATGAGCACATCATGTGTATATAACCAGTAGGGTTGCCCCAGTAGCCAGGGCCAGAGGAAGTCTACAGATATGGGTTTCAGAGGTGGTTGGGGGTTGTGGGCCAGCCATGAGTAGTGGTCGCAGGGAAGGATGTCACTTTTTACAGGCATATATTAGAGGGTCTGACTGCAGTAGATATTATATGGAGGCCATACAGAGGCCATCAGCCCCGTGGAGGAGCCAAAGCATAGGTGCGATGGATCCAGTACATCTTCTAGATTGCTGGATGGAGACCCAAGGAGTATGAGCGGATTCCCCTAGAGAGGGTACGACGACAGCTAGGACTACAACAGGATGTGCCACCTCCCTTCCCACAGTATTGGAGGGATGATGTAGAGGCACCACTTCCTCTACCGCAGCCATTTGACCCTATATGGGTAGCAAAGAGACCGAGAGATGATACAATGCACGATGCCGGGGTTACAGGCTCATTTTTGGTTTGGTGGGCAGGGTAGAGGGTGGTCGTGAGAGCACAGCCAGATTTAGTAGCTGTTATAGCGGAGAGGGACCGTCTCCTGGGGCAGGTATAGGTACTATAGGGGCAGCTTGCTGCTACACATGCACAGATTGGGGTGTTACAGGGGTAGTTAGCCCAGGCACAGGCATAGGCACAACTTAGGTCCCTATTCAGGCTCCGATGGTAGCTCCACCGCCACCATAGGTACCAGCTCAGGGTCAGGGCATACAGGTAGGGCAGGGCCCACTTCTATTAGGAGTCGGGGGAACAACCCCACCAGCCATGGTTGCACAGGCCCATTACATGGAGGCTAGAGTGGAGGCCCGTTACTATCAGGACGTACTAGATGGTATTGGTGTAGATTATTAGCCATATGTGGCTCATAGAGCCGAGACTTCCCGGAGTCTCGAGTCACAGGCGGCCACAGCCACATCCGGTGGATCAGTTACAGGTAGGAGGCGAGACCCGACATAGGGGCCAGCTGAGGGATGGGCCGAGGGAGGGGGAGAGAGCTAAGTTGCCCCAGGAGCGGAGACATTTTTGGTTGAGTTGGATAGATAATTTTTGATAGAGACATCGGTCTGCGAACCGAGTGTGCATATAGTGGCCTGCATGCCCACATAGGATTTACGTATTCATTTTTATTGTATAGACCGGCCTGCGAACCAAGTACATTTTGTAGAGTTGATACCGACCTACGAGCCGAGTATATTTTTGACATGAGAGATCGGCCTACGAGCTGAGTCGAGATTTTTGATAGAGACAGCGACCTACGTGTCGAATTTGTATTTTGGATTACAGAGGCCCCATGAAGGGCAAGTTCTATATTTCGACATTGAGTTGACGATATATAGATGATGAGTTTGATCCATATGATGTGTATAATTTGTGATTTGATGCATATATTATAATGTTTCATGTGTTGTGTCGATGGTATTGGAATTGGATGTATATAGATGATGTTGATTATGTTTTGATGATATGCATATATATATATTTTGAAATGTTGATGTGATTATGATGATGGATGGTGATAGTGATGTCGTTATGTAGGGAAAAGAAGCGGGCTGCGCCAAAAATTTGCAAAAACAAAGAAAAGGCCTAGGTATAAGCAAAAGGAGACAAGTGACCGATATTGGTTAGATAACCGATGTCAGTCACTATGTGGCCGATACCGGTTAGGTAACTGATATCGGTTATGTTAAAACGTGCTTTTCTAAAAATAGAAAAGCTTGGGAGGTAACTTAAATTCTTATTTTTAGAGTCATGCAACATGTTAAATACGAGGATGTGAGACTGTTGACGTCCATACAGGTTAGTTGCATGGGATAATTTAGTGATAAGGAGGAAAGAGACAAGTAAATTGATCATGGGCTTGGATTAAGAAGGTGTAAAGGCAAGTTATAGTGAAGAGGGTGGTGAACACGGCTGAACAAGGAGAAGCATCCAGCGGGTAGAGAGGAGAGGGAGAAAGGTTCCACCTCAAGCTGCCGCATCCCAAGAGGTATAAGTTTTGGTTGAAATTAGATTTTGCATGGTTATGAATAGGATGTGGTAAGGTAAGTGGGGAGAGATAAAAAGAAAGGTGATAGGCGAGGGTTTGGGATGGGGTGAGTGTTATGGGGTAGGTAATCAAGTGTTTCGGATATGTTTTTAGGTATAGAGAGGGGTAAACAAGTGAATAAGTTATCATAGGTGGTGTTTTTGAGTAGGGTGGATAGAATTGATAGTGACCGATATCGATTTAGGCCTAACTAATATCGGTTACTGTGCAAAGCTACAGATTTTGATAAAAAAACACTTAGGGATTGATTTGTTGTTTGTTGGTTTGATGCGTGCAGGCAGAGGCAGGGTTCAGGATGAATGATAGGGTGCCAGCTTTTTTGTCACGGGTCCGAGAGGATGTAACACCCGCTGAGTGGGCATTAATAAACCGTGTGGGGTTAAGTGGAATCCGCTATTATTCACGAACCACACGCAATCATGCTATGTTGTAGGAGCTGATTGAAAGATGGAATCCAGAAAAGAATACCTTTCATCTGCCAACAGGGGAGATGACAGTGATGTTAGAAGATTTGTTTCAAATTTTGAGACTTGCAATTACAGGAAGACCAGTGTCTCAGGCAGGGCTCAACGCGGCACAGGCAGCGATAACGGTAGTATTTGGTCTAGCCACACAAGATTTGACACAGTGAGGCTTGACATTTACTCACGGTATAATGTTTGTGGCACACCCTGAGACAACAAGGTTGGCCATGGTATTAATGATAGCGGTGGGGTATTATGCATTACCTAGAGTGGATGGGGGAATATTTCCAAAATCATTGATGTGTATTATTCGTGAGATGATAGAAGGTAGCATTACTTTCGCATGGGCACCCGCATATCTAGCAAAGCTATACAGGGGTTTATGGGCATGCAGGTGAAATCACAGGACTACACTAGATTGTGCATACTTATTACATTATTGGGCTTATGAGCACATTATGTGTGTGCGACCAATAGGCTGACCAATCTAGGCAGGAGAGATAGGATTGCAGAGGTTGGGATTCAGGCAATGGGTCCAGACAGAGCAAGAGGCAAGAGCCGAGACCGTGATAGATGATGCCGAGTATTATAAGCAGATGTTAGAGACGGTGACGATTGCAAATATCCATTGGAGGACTGATGGGAACTACATGGTGATGGTGAACATAGCTGAGGATTTGAGGGGTGTAGAGTGATTGAGGTGGATCACAGGACACAAGCCAGGTGAGTATGAGAGGATTCCTCTAGATCGCGTATGGCGCCAATTTGGATTTGTTTGGGATATACCCATGGATCATAGACTATACAGGAGGATTGACACCGAGGCACCATTCTCACCTCCACGGCCAACACTTCCAGAAGGACCAGAAGAGATAGCAGCTGATCACAGGGTAATGAATGCAGGAGTGATAGAGTCTTATAGATTATGGTGGGCAATAGAGCTGTGAGGTACACACAAGAGGGCCGATCATCCTGACATAGCTGTGATTACAGTAGAGAGAGACCACCTGTAGGGTTTAGTTCACCAGCTTCAAACACAGGTGAATGAGACTACGGGATTGTTAGAGGCTTCGTAGTCACGAGTGGAGAGACTAGAGGCAAGACTCTGCCACGCGAGAGGGCATATTCGTATGTTACAAAAGAGATTGGTGGATCAGTTGGAGGAACCAATAGCAGTGGTACCTTTTAGGATGGAGAGGCCAGGTGAGCGGTGTCGACGATCACCATCGCTACCTAGTTTGGGATGAGGCACGGGGGCCTAAGTGAGTTTCATATAGAGGAGTAGAAGAATAAATAAGGAATCCAACCTGCGCGTCGATAATAGAGAAGATGTATTTGTTTAACATCTAAATAAAACTGAATATGTATGTTGATTTGAGTTATGATGATAATAAGAAAATTTGTGTTTTGACTGTTTGGATTTGATAAAAGAAAAAGGTGAGTGTTATCAATATAAATACGTGAAAATATTTATATTTTTAAGGAAAGCACAACACATGATAGGTTATAGTAGGGGATGGTCGAGCTAACCTTGGGAGACTCCATGTCTCCTAAGTACTGCCTACATAGCCCATTGCACAAAGCAAGGAGGGGCCTCAGACCGATGTAGTTCTCCCTTAGGACTAGGGAGGGGTGAATTCAGGAAATTTGGTTGTGGTTAGGAAATTTGTTGGTTGGTAAAATTTTGATGTTGGTAGGGTAATGTTGTTGGTGTTGGTGTGGGTATAGGTAAAGCGAGGGTTAGCCTACCAAAGCATAGGAAACCGTGTCCTGATTAAGGTCAACAAATAATCCTAGATTTGGGTAAAAGAGGCAAAAGTGTCCCATAGTTGGAAAAATCTAAACAAACCATGCATTATCGTAGGATGTTCTTGAATCCCTAGGTACCTTGCATAGGCGAGAAGTCGACAGGTGACAAGAGTTGTATAATCACAATATATCAAATATATGTCATGTCACTTGAGTTTTTTTGTTTTGAAGAATGGTGAGGTGAGGTGGATGGTATAGCTAGGGCGTAGAGAACTTGTTATAAGGTGATTATTCTGATGAAAGAGAACTAAACCTAAATAGACAATTCCATGACTCAAAAGTTCTTTTGAATGCTACTTTTATTTTTTTGGATATAGACTAATTGATGCGGGAAGTCTATATGGGATATGCATTTTGTTGTTCTTGAGGTCTTAACGAAGCTGATCAATGTGAGAAGCTTCTTATAGAGGCTGACTTTGTATAGCTTTCCTTCAAGGGAGCAGTCTACTTATAGTAGCAGATGCGGCTTTACATATAGCTGTCCTTCGAGGGAGCAGTCTACGTATAGTAGAAAATGTAGCTTTGCACATAGATGTCCTTCGAAGGAGCAGTCTAGTTTATAGCTTAGAGGTCTAGATGTTTGTTTGGCATGAAGCATCTAGTTTTGCACAAAGTTTGACTCAAGAATATCCCAGAATTGTATAATTGAGAACTTGTGATTTTTATACTTTTAAGTCATGGACCAGACTAAAAAGGGGAAGGAATTTTTAAGAGGAGGTGATGATCAAACCACGTGAGTTTGATTCAACTTTGAGATGCATGAAATAAGGTGTATGAGGTGGTAAATGAGCTCAAGGGACGAGCGCAAGGTAGATAAGAAGTGATGTAACACTAAATTAAACAGTAGAATGGTCGGAGATGCAAGGCATTAAGGGGTTTAGGATCAGGTTTACCATTAAGCGAAGCCAAATGATAAGTACTTGAGCTGTAAGTGTGAGTGATAATGTAAGGCCCGATCCAATTAGGAGAAAATTTTCCATGTTTGCTCTTTTCTAGTTTAGTTACGTGTTGATTCTCTCTGAGGAAAATATCACCAATCTTAAAGGTATGCTCATGAATTCGCTCATCATAAGCATGTTTGATGTGCTTTTGATAAAGTTGAAGGTGGTCAAGAGCTATAAGATGAACTTCATCAAGAAGCTCAAATTGGGATAACCGTTCTTGGCAGAAGTCATCATTGGTGAGAATATCCTGGAGAGATATTCTGAGGGAAGGGATTTGTATTTCGAGAGGTAAGACAACCTCGGTACCATACACCAAAGAAAATGGTGTGGCATTAGTGGAAGTACAAATTCTGGTACGATAAGCCCAAAGGGCAAAGGGGATGTGATCATGCTAGTTTTTTCCAGAATCGTTAACGACTTTCATGAGAATTTTGGTTAAGGTTTTGTTAGAAGATTTGGCTTGACCATTTACTTGTGGATAGTAGGGTGACGAGAAGCTAAGTTTGATAGCAAATTTTTCACAAAGGGCTCGTAACAGCTTATTTTTGAAAGATTTTTCATTATTTGTTATCAAGCGATGAGGAACACCAAAATGACAGATAATGTGATGATTGATGAACTCAACGATTTTTTATTTTTTGGTTGAAATTAGTGGAACGGACTCCACCAATTTAGTTTAATATTCGGTTGCCATGAGGATCCAACAGTGACGCTACGAAGAAGGTGGGTGAATCTTGCCAATAAGGTCTAAACCCCATTGTGAGAAAGGCCAAAGATCTCATGCGACCTGTAGCTGGTGGCTGGGAGTATGTTGAAGGTTAGCATGTTGTTGAAACATAACACAACACTTAACATATTCATAGCAGTATTTATTAAGAGTAGGCCAATAATATCCTAGGCGAAGGATCCGCTTGGCCACGGCAAGGCCACTAAAGTGCCCACCACAAATTCCGTCATGGACTTGTTGGATGGTATGGGTGACGTCAGCACCGGTTAGACATCGAAGGAGGATACCATCGAAGCCACGTTTATAGAGGAGTCCCCCCATGATGACATAATGAGAAAAACTTTTATGAAAATCATGTTTTCCATTACTAGTAAGGTCAGGTGGGAGAAAAGAGTTTGTAAGGTAGTCGTGAAATTGGTGATACCAGGTATCCTGCGAATCAGCAGATACATTATTCACCATACAAACATTTGGGATTAAGTAAGATGGGGAAAAGAGTTGTTGGAATAAGACAAATATGTCAGAGTCAGTTAGTGAAGCAGGAATTTGTGAGGCCAAGAAAGCCATAGTATCCACAAATTTATTAGTTGAGCGTGGAACCATTTGGATAGAATAATGAGTAAATAAGGTCAAAAGTGAATCCACGTAAAATTTATACTTTTGAAGTTCCTCATGTTTACATTGGTAGATGCCAGTAACTTGATTTATGACCAATTGAGAGTCACCAAAAATTTTAATAGACTTCACACCTAAGTGTAACGCAACATGGATACCCAAGACAAGGTCCTCGTATTCCGCTATATTGTTAGTGCATGGGAAATCAAGCCTGAATGAAAGAGGCATAGGTTCACCATCAAGAGGAATGAGAACAACGCCCACCCTTCCACCGCGCTGACATTTAGATCCATCAAAGAAGAGGGTCATCAGATAAGACGCATCATTGGGCGAAAGGGTTGCGATGAGTTCATCAGGGAAAGTAAAATTGGTAAATTGTTCCCCAAGTAAAGGGGCTTCCGCGAGTTGATCTGCGATAGTTTTTCCTTTGACTGATTTCTAGTTTACAAACTCAAGGTCGAGGTTGGCGAGGAGCCTAAGCCATTGGGTGATGTGTTGGTTTAGATGAGGGTTGGCATACATATAATGTATGCGGTCAGCATTGGTGATGACAAAAGTTTTGTGATTTAGGAGGTAATGTCGGAGTTTGGTGGCCATGAATGATAGGGCTAGGCACAACTTTTCTACGTGTGTATACCTAGTCTCGTAATCCACAAGAGTATGGATTATGTAATAAACTACTTGCTCTCGATGCTCGGAGTCACGATGTGTGAGTATGGCTCCTACAACATGGTCAGTGGCAGAAAGATAAAGGTAGAAAGGGCGATCGTCCTGAGGTGGGATAAGCACGGGTGGCTGCAAGAGATAAGCTTTAAGAGCCTCAAAGGCTTGGTAGAACTCCTTGCTCCATTGAAAGACAATGTCATTTTTAAGGAGATGATGGAAAGGTTGACATCGATTTGAGAGTTGTGAGATGAAACGCCGGATAGATTGGAGTTTTCCCTGCAAACTATGCAATTGTTTTAGGTTAGTGGGTGGGGGAATTTCTAAGATAGCTTTGAATTTAGCTGGGTCTACCTCAATGCCATGCAAATAGACAATAAATCCAAGAAGTTTTCTCGAAAGGATGCCAAAGACATATTTCTTTGGTTGAAGATGAACACATTATTGTAACAGGCGATCGAAAATAATGGTTAAAACATTGAGATGTTCACTACGATGTTTGGATTTTCCAAGAAGATCATCGACATAATCCTCAAGGATAGTGTGCATAATGTCATGAAAAATTTAAGTCATAGCCCACTGATAGGTCACACCAGCATTCTTAAGGCCAAACAGCATGACACGATAGCAGAAGGTCCCCCAGGGGGGAATGAAGGCAGTTTTATGTTGATCGGCCGGGGCTACTAAAATTTGATTGTATCCCGAGAAACCATCCATGAGAGAAAGCATCTCATGGCCCGTAGTGAGATCAACAAGTTGATCAATGCTAGGTAGGGGGAAGTCATCCTTTGGGCAAGCAAGGTTAAGGTCCTGGAAATCTGTACATATCTGAATTCCCCTCGTCGTTTTAGTGACAGGTACGACATTAGAAATCCATTGAGGATAGTCAATAGGTAAGATGAAAGAAACAGAAAGGAGTCGTTGAAGCTCTTCTATAACCAAGAGGGCAATGCGTGGATGCATTTTTCTCAGTTTTTGTTTAACTGGTTTGGAGTCTGATTTCAGAGTAATGTTATGGACAGCAATGTCAAGATCGATTCCTGGTATGTCAGCGTAGGACCAAGCGAAAGCTTGATTGTGGGCACGGAGGAAGGTAGTGAAGGCGTCTTATTCTAATGCGTCGAGAGATTGTCTGATCTTTACAATGTGAGGATCATCCTCCATGTGGATGTTGATATCTATAGTTGAATCATTCAACATGGTTTGGGTTTCAGATGGTAAGGCGCGTTGAATATAAGAGTCATCTGCACCAAGGTAGGTGAGGATGGAGTCGTCATTCTGGCACTCCACAACATTAATCGAAGGCGAGTCTTCTTCGATCATGTCTGGATACAAAAGGGGGAGAGAAGATGGGTCTTCACCATTACGTTGATAAGTGAAAGGACCTAGGAAAATAACATTCACGAAAAAAAAAACTTAGGAGGGATAGATTATGGGTCTATCGACTCTGTGGGTGAAGATGGAAAAATGGGCGATGATGGTTCGGAAGGGGTGACTTCGTCGTCTTCCTGGTTACAATTGAAATGAGATTTCTTCGGTGTAGGTAGTTCATAAAATCTAAGACCACTACGATCTTTGTGTTTGCGTGTAGTCATGGAAATGATCATATTTCAGCCTTGTTCGTAGAGACCAAAACCAAAACCTTTTCAAGAATAGCAAGTCAGGAAGGTGAGGGCAAAACGACGGTTGGTTAGCTATTGAAAATCAGATTGGAAGGGAACCACACCAGGGGGAGGTTCAAGGGTGACAGAGGATGCGTTGACACCCCCATACGTTAGGTTGGTGCGAAAATTAGGTGGTCCGTAGGAGATCACCTCCCCCACACGATGGTCACAGGTAGGATGCGCATGTAACTGTCCATACTCTTGTGGGGTATGGAAGGTGCTAACATTGTATAGGTGGTACTCCCCCAGCGTAAGGCGTTGAAAAACACCTACCAAGGGATCCGAGGTTGGGATGTTTTCCGTGGGGAAGGAAGAGGTATTTGCATCGGTGGTTTTATTGGTCGAAGGTGTGGGTGCGGCTAAGGTGCATGGTTGAGGCGTGGTTGAAGTAGATGATTGGGTCGGATCAATGGGTGCCTTGAATGGTAGAAGCACATCATTAGGGTGGTATAACATATTGCAGGTTTTGAAGGGGGAAGCGTCAGCTGTGACGGTGTATGAATTCCCCTCATACTCAAATTTTATGCATCTATGTAAGGTGGAGGGAACGCATCCCATAGCCCAGATCCAAGGGCGGCCTAACAACATGTTGTATTGGAACTCTCCCTCAAGGACATAGAAGAGTTCAGGAAAGGTACATGGCCCTACACGAATGTTAATGCTCGCGGTGCCTGGGGTAGAAGTAATAGCATCGTTGAATGAACGCAACATGGTGGGGTTGGCACACATGCAGCTAGGAGGGATATTCATCTGTTGGAAGGCTTTGGAAGAGATGATGTTTAGGATAGTGCCCCCATCGATCATAACACGACGTACCCGGATGTCTTGGACGTAAGCTGAGATGAAAAGAGTGGGGTCAGGATCCTCTGCACCAAAGATGACAATTTCTTCTTCAAAAAAACTAACAACATCGGCTTATTATACAGGGATAGAGGTGGTTATGGAGGTAGGTTGTTTGGTGAGAGAAGCGACATGGTTGGGTGTTAAGATGGAGGTGACAGGTAGGGTTTTGTTAGGTAGGATCTATATCCCTTGGAGGATCTCGATTAGAGCTTATCGATGAGATTCAGATGTTTGAATGAGATCATAGAGTGTCATTTTTACAGGAGATTGGTGAAGTTGTTTGATCATGGTGTGATGGGAAACTCCATCAGAGACTGGATAGGTAGGTCCATAAATAACCACTTTAGGCGGTGGTGTGATCAGGATGGTGGAAGGAGAAAGAGAGGCTGCAGGTGTGCTCTCTTTAGCTTTTCCATTGTTTTTCTAACCTTGAATAGCAATGCTAATCATGTTGATCTCATAAATATGAGATGAGGAAGATGGTAGGGATAAGTCATTGTTCTTGAGAGGTAGGGTTGTAATGATGATAGATTTTGGCGAGGCGGGGACAGGTGGTATAGGAGAAGGGATCGGAGCTAAGGGATTTTCCCTCCGTAAGTTGTCTTTTTTAGATTTTCCATCTGAGATAGGCAACTGGCGAAGGATGGCTTTCAAAGCTTTACATCCTTCTACATTGTGTCCTGGTGTTTGTGTTAGGCACAGATTTTAGATTCATCATAACCTATAGGTCGAGGTTTAGATGGATCATAGGGTCTGAATGGGGGTAAGGAATTGGTTGCATCCCCTACCAACATATCCAGGATCTTGGCGTAAGATCCTTTGAGGCGGTCAAATTCAGATGAAGATGAGGCTATTGATTGAGTGGGTGAGATAATTGATTTTTTTGGTATGTGTTGGGTATGAGTGGTTCATATGAGTGGTGGCTTAGGCAAGGGAATTTGATGATTGGGTTTAACTAGGCGTGGCTTCTTCTACGTAGAAGTCATGTGTAGCTGGTTAGATGATGAGGCCACAGAAAACAACCACGGGAAAGAGGAGCAATAGCTAACAAGTCCTTCGATGATAGATTTTTCTTAGGGTTGGTAGGTAGGTAGGATACATGGGGTGACGGTGTTGAGATGCCCATGGATTTCTGTATGGGAGCAAAAGGTGCAGGTCATGTTAAAGAAGACATGGGAGGCATGGTGTATTGAGGCAAGGTGGAGGGGTGAGGCCCCAATATAGAAGGTAGGTGTGATGGCGAGGGTTGAAACCATGCTTGCTATACCGGTGTGATCGAGGGTGAGGGTTTTAGTTATGACGGAGGCATAGATTGGACTCGAGGAGATTGGGTCTGTCTCCTAGGTGGATTGACAGCTTTGTCTTTGGATAAATCTAACCGTTTAGGTGGATGCGTCAGGTTGGGTATTGGTGAAGTTCCAAGCATAAGGGAAGGTTTGGTTAGTTTGATAGAGGTGGATGAGGGGGGTGAAGGTGAGGACATAGGCATTTTGAGATTTTGTAAAAACTTTGGACATATGGTAGAGGTGTCTGGATTAGTCATTTGCATTTGAGTAGAGCATGGTGTACTCAAACGTTCCCATAAGACTCGTCTATCTTCTGGAGGATGAAAATATTCTCGTGTGAATGGGAATTTTGGTATGGAAGAGAAGTGGAATGTGATTCTGGTCCACTATGGGTGTGATATAGGGGGTGAATGAGGTGTTATATCAATGGGTGTTAAGAGGTCAACCAGTCACTGGAAAGATTTAGGCGATGAAGAACTGATAGGGAGGAGGGTATTTTCTAGAGTATCCATCATGGTTAAGGAGTTTGGTGATGTAGGTTCGAGGGGTTTCTCTTCTAAGGACGATAGAAAAAGTGGCGATCCTTCTTCTTGTGTAGCAAGAGTGGTGGAAGGAGATGTTTGGGAAATAAATAGGTTGGATAACATCCTCTCACGATCTTGCAAGGATGTGGTGTAAGAAGACTCTTCTGTGAGAAAAGAACTCTGGGTGGTTGATTCCTTTATGGGTAAAGGAATAGCGGGGTTTTCCTCTTGTCCTGATGAAGGAGAAGGGGGCAAGGACCCCTGTGTTGGTGAAGAGGCTTGATTCAGAATTTCCTCGATGGAAGCCCTTTGTTGGGCGTTGAAAACCACATGGATCTCATGCACACTCTTCTCTTTGGCTGAGGTGTCTTGGTTTGTGTTACTGATAGATGAATGGTTTGGAAATGGTTTGTTAAAGATTTGTAAATTTCGATTAGTAGGGGTATTAGGATTATCGAGGGTTATATCCCCTGCATCAACCATTTCTTGCACTATGATTTTCAACATCTTGCAGTTTTCGTGGCTATGTCCCTTCACGCGATGGAAGTTACAGAATTCATTTACTTTATACCAAGAAGGTATAGCGCAGGAAGAATCAAACCCGGAGAGAGCTTTAATATGAGGCAAGGTGATAGCTCCTACTTTAAGCAATTTTTCCAAGATCACATCATAAGTTTCTCCCAAGGGAGTGTACTTGATGGGCTTAACTTTATACTTATAGGTTGATTTTGGCTGGGTATTAGACGGTGCTTGATATTTGACCGTCACCACGTGTATGGTTCCTTTTGATTTCAAAGTAGTCGAGGCATGAGAGTTAGTGGTGTTGAGTTTATTGGTGGAGTCTTAAGTTTAGAAATTTGAGTTTTTGTTGCGCAACTTCAATATCTCCTCATCTAAGGCTCGACTCTCTAGTTTCTGAGCCATAGTAAAGGCCTCATCAAAGGTGTGAAAAGTTTGAATTTGGAGGGTGGGAGAAATGTGTTTAGCGTAGACCTTCGTAAAGAGTTCAATGAGCTCGGCCTAAGGTAAGGCATAAGTAAGTTGGTTGATGAGGCCCCGCCATCGTCCAACGAAATTTGCGTTAGACTCGTCTTTAAATTGTCGGATGGAATAGAGGTGGGTAATTGATACTTTCTTGGAAATATTGATGGAGAAGTGATCTAAGAAAGATTGGGATAATTGGTTAAAAGAGAAGATTGAGTACTGGGCTAAAGCATTGTACCACTCCAAGGAAGGTCCTGATAAGGACTTGGGGAAGGTACGGAGTAGTAAGGCATCGTCATGAGCAATCAGATAGTAGGCATGTCTAAACAATCACAAGTGTTGTTGAGGGTCCTCCTTACTACTAAAGCGAGTAAATTTCAGTAATTCCCATTGAGGAGGATATGTATGAAGGGGGACAGAAGGATGAATAGGCTCCTGATAAACTTGCTCATATGTCAGGGTGTTATAGCTTCCTGAAACATAAGCCTCAAGATTTTACATTTTGTCCATCATCTGTTTGATTAAATCATTGGTTGGGTTAGATAATGGTGCTGTCATCGTAAACAGAGGATGATTGGACCAAGAGCCGCTACTAGACAATGGTGGGGTTGAATGTTGATAAGGTAACGATGATGAATGTGTTGGGGTGGCCGAATAAGGGTGTCCTATATAAGATGCTGAGGCCACCAGATGAGTCTGCGGAAATGAAAAGGTGGGCGGAGCCTGAGAGGGAAAGCTCGTGTGAATAGATGGTAGAGAGTGAGTTATGAAAGAGGAAATTTACAGGAGAGATGAGAGGTAGGGGCAGTGGATGGTAGTGATATGTGGGGTCCCAGATTAACATAAGGAAGGCCAATTAGTGCATTATGAACCACCGAAGCCACTGAGTTGGGAGACGGGGCTAAGGATGAAGACGGTGAGGAGGAGTTATTAGGTGGGGAAGGGGCTAAGTGAGTGGCTATACTAATAGGCATACCCAAAAGGAGCTGACCATCAGGTGTACGGCTAGGGGTATGAGATAAATAATGTTGTATGGCGCTAGGATTAGCATCCAAAAATTTAGCAAAGTCTGGATCTCCTACAGAGATATTGGGAAAAGTACTAGTGTCCGCAGGATTCCCCATAGGATGCGAAGGGGGTGACTCAGGCAAAGACACAGAACAAGCATGTGAAACCATGGCTGTGGCTTTTTGCTAGGTGATAACAACCATGGACGAGAGGATACAACAGGGAATTAGTCAATCAGGAACAGAAATAGCAACAAAATGTTGGAATTGGTGGGTTGCTGGTTTGTCAGGACCTGTGAAACATAGTAACCGATATCGGTCTAGTAACTGATGTCGGTCAAACGGTAGCTGGCATCGGTTAGTGTAACTGAAGTCGGTAGAAGAGAACCAGTGTCGGTCACTGTGAAGGAAAAGAGAGAATATAAGAGGCTGCTGGTTTGGGGATAACAAGGCTTAGTATACCCACCAAACTGTCTGAAGTGATCACTGAGATAGGGTATAACAGAGAAATAGAACTGAAAGAAAAATAAAAAAAAACGAGATGCACAAATAAATCAAGAGACTAACCCTAGGATTAGTTTTAATCACTTTGGGCTTATGCCTTAGACGCAAGATGATGTCAATCCTAAACAAAAGACCTAAGGGAGATGTCAAGTTTGTTTTGGCTTGTAAGGCTACCTCAATTGGGCAGAGGAATACCGCGGGAAGGGGGGATGTTTGAGATGTTGTGTAGCTTATGATGTGATTTGGTATGTGTTGTGCAGTGAGAGTAAGATTAATTTCTCGTCAATACCGTGGATATCACCCCCACGTGTACGACCTGTTACTTAATCTACGTTCACTAGAATTAAAAACAGCAGGCAAGAATGTGATGCATGTGTTTTAAACCCAAATCGAAAATGATATTCGATGAAGCAAAGAAAGAGAAGAGGTCAAGAAGATGACTTTCACTAATCCAAATATGTGAAAGAAAGACAAGTTATTTTACCAAAATGACAAAATATTTTGTGAATATTTAGAAGAAAGAAACAGCAAGTGTGCTCCCTACATGAAAACAAGCAAGAAAGAAAGAAACATGAGAAGTGTCCCACCGGGCATACCAAAATGTTTCGCACAGATTTTTTGTTCCAGAATAGAGTTATTTCTATCTTTTCATTCTCTTGAGAAACAGATAAGGGTTAGGGCTAGGAGGAATACCTGTTGGGTGTTGGGAAGGTGTGCGCGTACCGTCGAGAGATCAGACCGATTGTGAAGAGCTCCTTTTTATCTAGGAAGGACTACCTGTGAATAAGAATGCAAGACCACCAGATTTTTGTTAAACAATAAGTGAGGGAACTGCCTTGGGCCTAGGAAATATTAGACTTCCTTTCGAAGGTGGTCAGTTCCCTTTTAATACAAATTAATGCAAAATTATAATAAAGAAGCTATTGCAAAATCACGCTTTAGGTACCTCGTTACTAAAAGAAATAAAGACTAAACTACCAATAATAAAATGTCATGTTGTTTGTTTGGTCACTAGTTATTGATACGTTTAGATCAAGTTACAGGGATAGACAAGGCTGGATATGAGATTATTTGGAGGTAAATAGGTGAAAGGTTGGTTTTTTGGTATAAGTCACAGTGACCGATGTTGGTCACTGGATAAGATACCATGGTTATAGAACAGGTACCGGTAGGGGATAACTGATATCGGTAGTGGCAGTGATTTAGGGGCTTTTAAATGGGGGCTGGTTACAATGTGATTATGGGGCTTAGAAGGTTGGTAGATGGTTGAGGGGAGTTGTAAGGTGATAGAGAAGACTCAGAGAGCGAGAAGGCTATCTTTGGGGCAATATAGAGAGGGATGAATGAAGGTTAGGTGCAGGGTACTGCCGGGTGGTAGATCCAGGAGTGAGCTTATAATCAATATGAATCAAAATTTCACAAAGCAGTGTCTAGGAGCATACAAGGTAATAAAAGAGACTACTTACTAGTTTTGGATGTGGATGCAGGTCCAAGGAATGCAGTGGTGAAGGCAAGGCTTAGTTTGGATGATCTAGCGATCGGAAGTGAGCTGATGAAGCTATCCTCCGACTCTCCCAATGTTTGGATGAGTGTGACAGTGATCTAGTTGCTCAGTTACAGTCTTGGGCTCAATCCTCCTCTCTGCAACCTTTTCTCTCTTTCTCTCTTGTCTCTCTCTTTCCAATGAATTCCGATCCTTTGGCTTTGGTTGGGGGAGGTCATTTAAAGGGAACCGATGGTGGTTTCCTAACCGACGCCGGTCACATAGGGACCGGCGTCGGTTAAGTCAAAGTTGGCTATTTTTAGTAAAATAGCCAACTTTCCGTCTTTTTCTCCCAAGGGGTCAGTTGTGGGCTTGGTCAAGTCAATATTAGGTTTGTTTTGGTGCGGGTGAGGGGCCATGAGTCATGGGTGTGGGTCTAGACCAAGTTATAGGTCTTAATTAGGTTAGTTTAGGGTTAGGGCTAGGTCATGGTGAGGTGGCGAGGTGAGGTGGCAGGGTTGGAGATGTGGATTTATTAATTATAAGGTAATTAATAAATAATTAAGTGTGTAAGTTTTAGGTGGTGAGGTAAGGTTAGATTGCGAGACGAGATGCGGGGCACAGGGCATTGTAAGACCCAAATTTGGTGTCTACATGGAGATGGCTAGGACCACGATTCATTCTGCTCAAGTTCCTAAGTTTCTTTGGGTAGAAGCCATGAACACTGTTATTCATATCTTGAACATAATTGCCACTAAAGCCTTGGTAAATTCAACTCCTTTAGAAAAATGGTCAAACCAAAAACCCAGTGTTTCTCATTTAGGAATTTTTGGAAGCCCAACTTCTCTCTTTATTCCAAAGTCAAAATGGAAGAAGCTTAATCAGACTTCTTTTCCATGCATCTTTGTAGGATATGGTATAAAAAATAAAGGTCTTAGGATCTTTGATCCCTCTACAAGAGAATTTATAGAAAATAGGAATGTTAAAATATTAGAAAAACATTTTTTTCTTCTTCATCTTCTATTTCTTATGATGTGTTAAATGAAAATGAAAATAATGAATTTGAAAATTGTGAAACTGACGTATGTAATGAAGAAACTAGTATATAACCTATGGTTAATAATGAGATTGTCCCTAGTACTTTCATAACTAAAAGACCTAGATGGGCTGAGTCTGTTATTCAAGACTCTAACTCAGGTAACCTTCAGAAAATGACAAGGATTCATCATACATACCATGCCTTGATGACCTTGTATGAACCTAAACCCCAATCCTTTGAAGAAGCCTCTTCTGAAGAAAGATGGAAAGATGCTATGGAATATGAATACACTTATTTAATAAAAAATCAAACATGGGAATTAGTCACTCCTGAAAAATGAAGTGTAGTTGGATCCAGATGGCTATACAAAATCAAATATAAATCAGATGGAAGTATAGATAAATTCAAATCCTGAATTGTAGCTCGAGGGTTTACTCAAAAACCTAGTATTGACTACGTAGAAAATTTTGCACCATTTGCAAAAATGAGCACAGTAAGGATTTTGATTGCCACAACTACTTAGTATGGTTGGGAAATCCATCAAATGGATGTAAAAAATACTTTTTTGAATGGTGATTTACAAGAAGAAATGCATATGACCCAACCAAAAGGCTTTGAAGAACTAGGAAAAGAAAAACATGTTTATAAATTAAAAAAACATTTTTATGGTTTAAAACAAGCTCCTATAGCTTGGTATTCTAAAAGCAATAGTTTTTTAATGAAATTGGTTTTTCTAACTGTGCATCTGATAATGATTTATTTGTTAAAATTGAAGAAGATGTTATTATTCTCATTGTATTGTATGTTGATGATTTACTAATCACTAGTAATTCTAACACTTTAACAATGAAAATTAAAGAGAATTAATGCAATATGTTGAGATGACAGATTTAGGATTATTACATCATTTTTTAGGCATGGCTATATTTCAAGATAAAAATTCTATTGTAGTATCTCAATCACAATATACAACTAATCTACTTAAAATATTTAATATGTTTGATTGTAAACCAGTTTCTATTCCTATAAAAGTAGGATGTAAACTTGATCCTAAACCTGCATGTGAAAAATCTAATCCTACTTTATACAGGAAACATGTAGGTAGTTTGGTTTATCTTACTATTACTAGACCTGACATTTTTTATGCATTAGGGATTGCTTCAAGGTTTATGTAGGAACCTTGTCAAGATCATTGGAAGTTAGCAAAAATAATTTCATGATATGTAAAGGGAACTATTAATTATGGTTTACATTATATTTCATCTAACAATACATATTTACATGGAAATTGTGATTCTGACCATGATGGTGATGTGATAGATCGTAAATCTACAACTGGATATATATTCAAGTTTAGTGCAAGTGCCATTACTTGGAGCAGTAAAAATTAGTTGATAGTTTCCATTTCTTCTACTGAGGAAGAATACAAAAGTGCAATGGAAGCAACAAAAGAATCCATGTGGATAAAAAGGCTATTGGAAGAAATACACATGGAAGTTAAAGGAAGTAATCCTCTTTTATGTGATATCTAGAGTTGTACTGCTCTTACAAAGAATCTACTTCAGCATCAAAGGACAAAGCATATCGAGATACATATGCACTTATTTGCGAGAAGGTTCTCAGCGATGATATAGATCTCTAGTGCTACCCTAGTGAATATCAGGTTGCAGACTTGTTCACGAAGTCATTGTGTGTTGTGAAGTTCTACAAGTTTTGTGTAATGCTCAGCCTTTCAGAGTTGTCATTAAGGGGGAGTGTGCATGTAATGTCACCTCCTAATGGTCGGCCGGTTGATTGAATCCTCTTCCTCTATACTTTTGCTATGGTTTAAAAGTATTGTAAAGATCTTGTATGATCTAAAGTAAACTGATAGATTTTACTGGGAAAATACAGTCCAGTGTGTGAATCTATTTGTAAAGGAGGTCCTTGTGTTATAAAAGTCTCCTAGAGATGTGGTATAAGAATATTTCCACGAGAAACAGTGAGATGTAGTCTCAGAAATCATGTTTAGCCTAAATCATATGTCTGATTTATGGATTCCAAATAATTTTTTACTAAAAGGTAAGTTGAGCATGATGAAGGTGTTATAAATCCTTCAAAATTACATGTTTTATCCTAAACCTTTAGGGTTTATGGATTTGTAAATTCTGTTGTACAAACAGGTAATTTTGGCATATGGATCCCCACTTAATATTAAGGGGGAGTGTTAGAACTATAATATTAAGTGCATCATAATATTTAGTTTATAGTTCAATAATATAGAATAGTTATATTCTTATCATTTAAATGTAAACTATAGATTAGGTTTTGTTAGTTATTATTTTAACTAATTATTAATTAAAATCATGTGTGCCACGTCACTTATTAGACATAACCCTTCGGGTTATTTATATATGACTATGGGTCATATTTGAAATGTATTAGAAATTATCACTTGAATATTTATTGATCACGGGTCAAACAAGGAGTAGGAGGGAGGAGTTATTGGACTGTAAAGTAAATGTTTCTCATATTAGTGGAATATTCTTCATGGTTTTTTTACCCATTTATAGGTTTTCCACGTTAAATCATGTGTCAATGTGTTCAATTATTTATTTGTTTAAGTTATTTCATTTATTGTAATGTTATGTTATAATGTTTGAATAATATTTAATGTTATGTCATTTAATATCTCGGCCCTGAAAATCACACCCACAACCAAACACACAAACCAACTTACATATCTAAACATTCCTTACCAGGTGGAACTATTGGGATTTCATCATCCAATAGGAAATTCGTTACGGTGTTCTGGTCATGTTATAAATTTATCACAAATTTAGGCCTCACGTATATTGAGAACTCCAAAGTAAACACGTCCTGAAACCAGCCTTAGATCAACCATTTTTCTTAGATTCCCCTTTGGGAATTTTCCTTTTCTTTTCTCACATTCTTTTAATAATCATGATGATAAAAAAATTTGTTGCTTGACTTGTTTATTAATAAATTGTATAGATTATTTTTTTAATGTTTTATGCATGGTATCACCCACACTCAAGACAGGAAAATGCAACAATCCACCTCTTACATGGAGCCTCCACAAAGAGATCCTAGACTGTATCCTAACTATACCCCTTGAGGAATAATATAGCTTTTTATTTGACAAGTTGATGGCAGTCCACCTCATTTAGCTCCCCCCATCTGACCTCTTGATGACTCGTGACTCAAACCCATATGGTATTGTGAGGGGAATTATTGTAAATATCATCAAGTCCAAGGTCACGACATTGAGAAGTGTCGTTCCTTCAAATATCGTGTCCAAAAACTTATAAATCAGGGGGATATCTAAGTATACATTCCTAACACATCATCTAGTCTGCCCCTTAATTTCTCTAAAGATCCATTCACCAATCATCCATTAACAAATTAATTTCTGCCCCCACATTTTATGAACCTAATGCTTGTACAATTAACACCATAATTCTAAGAACCTTGGCATCCCCATCTAAAAATACTTCAGACATCCTCACAAAAAATTATAGCCCCCTCCTCCCAAGCCTAAGCAAACCAATGTTACATTATCACTCTTAGGATAATCTCCATCCATCTTAGGGTCGAGCCCTTCATCCAAGACACCCATCATCAACCAAACCAAATCCAAGCAATCCAACCCTCCTACTAAGTCTGACCCCCCTTAAAAATCATCTAAGTCCCAAATCATCAAAACCAAATCACATATATCTACCCCCTTCCAACTCTAAACTTGAACCAAAGACTCTCATAAATCCTCATCGAATAGAATCATCCTTATTGCCTTCATCCACTTTTCATAATTCCACTACATCCATAACCTCTTCTTTAACAACCCCCATTAGATTGTATACTGAAATGCTTCAATGCTTACTCCAAACCTCATTAATTGCACTTCCCCCCATCAAACCTTTTGATCCACATGGAAAAAAACAATCATGGTTCAATTCTGACACCGTGTGTACTCATCATTGTACCCCGGGCCATGACACTGAACAATGTAAGGCCCTCCAAATTATCATCCATAATCTAATGGCGAAAGATGACCTTCTCATCTACAAAGATTACCACCTTCTTTCCATCTCATCCACGATCAAATCCAATCCTCCAATCCAACCCTCACCTCCTAAGGAATCTAATTTATATTCTTCACCTAAATCATTCATCGTAATCCCTCCCCCAAGCTCTATTTCTCCTAATGGTGTTAGGTTGTGGAGCCTGTTTTCATGTGTGAAAGTGTTGAAGACTGTACATTAAGAGTACTGTACACTTTTCATGTATCCTCACCGGGGGTTTAGGGTCAGGCCTTGAGCGGGGATCCAAGGGCTGCAACCCTCAGTAGTAGGGGTTCGGGGGTGCAGCCCCCGAAAAAAAAAAGTGGGCCTTAAAACATGCCCGATATATCGGGAAACATGATTTTCTCATATGGGCGGGATTTTGACCCATAGGTTTATGGGACGGTTTTTGCCCATGGTTTTGATACCCACGGTTTTGTAGAACTACTTAAGTAGTTGTCTCTTTATATCATTTTATGCATATGATAGATGCATGAAAAACATTGCAGATGTGCTTTGAATTCGGGTGTGAATTATGTAGAGTTTGTTGAGAATAGCTCCAAATAGATCTGGGTATTGTTTTGAGAGAGTGGTGGCTTGTAATAAAATCTGAGCAAGTGATTCTTGGTGGACGTAGCCCAAATTGGGGTGAACCACGTTAAATACTGTCTCCTTGTGTTTTGTTATTTTATCCTGCAATTTTTTTGAGATCTGTAATAATTTCTGCATATTAGTTTCTACTATTGCAATTCTGTGAGGGATTATTCCGCATATTTTATCTCTTATTTCCTAACAATTGGTATCAGATCCTGGTTTGGTTTACTGAAGTGTTGAATCACAGGGAAAGTTTTATCTTGAGTGGGAGCTATGACAGATGATGGAAGATCTAGGGTTGATAAATTCAATGGGCAAAATTTCAGTCTTTGGAAGATGCATATGTAAGATTACCTTTATCAGAAGGATCTTAATACTCCATTATCTAAGAAGGTGAACAAATCCTCGAGCATGACAGATGCGGAATGGGATTTGCTGGATAGGAAGGCACTTGGGAAAATCTGACAGTGTCTTGCATCTTTGGCATTATTTAATGTTTCAAAGGAAAAGACTACAAAAGAATTGATGGATGCATTAAGGAAGTTGTATGAAAAACCCTCTGCCTCTAATAAGATATTTTTAATGAAAAATTTGTTTAATATGAAGATGTCTGAGAATGGTTCAGTAGCAAATCATTTAAATGATTTTAATATGGTTGTAAATATGCTAGCTTTGGTTATAATAGAATTTGATGAAGAATTTAGGGATTTATTAGTTCTGTGCTCTTTACCTGAGAGTTGGAATAGCCTAGTAATGGTGGTAAGCAACTCAATTCCTGCTAACTCAAAGTTGAAGTTTGAGGATGTTGTAGGGGTGATTTTAAGTGAGGAAATGTGAAGAAAAATCTCTGGTGAATCTTCTACTTCAGGGAATGATTTGATAGTGGAAACTAGAGGGAGACAGAAGAATAGAGGAAACCGTGGAAAATCAAAGGATTGGGCAAGGTCAAAATCCAAAAGCAAGATAGTATGCTAGCACTATGGAAAGTCTGGGCATGTAAAGAAGGACTGTTGGGAGCTTCAGGATAAGAAGAAACAATAGGAAGAAAATAAGGAGGCAAATGTGGCAATGGGTAATGTATGTCAGGAGATGCTTTGATTCTTTCTTTGCATAATATTACTGAATCTTCAGTTTTAGATTCGGGGGCTTCTTTCCATGCTTCTCCACATAGGCATTATTTTGTTGATTATGTTCAAGGAGATTTTGGGCATGTTTTTCTTGGTGATGATGAGCCTTGCAACATAGTTGAAAAAGGTTCTGTTCAGCTTAAGATGCAAAATGGTAATATTTGGCTATTGAAGAATGTCAGACATGTGCCTACATTAAGACGAAATTTGATATCAGCAGGGAAGTTGGGAAGTGATGGTTGTACTGTGATATTTACAGCTGACTCTTGGAAGGTTACCAAGGGTGCTCTTGTGGTGGAAAGAGGTAAGAAGGTTGGAACCTTGTATTTAACCACTTATAGCACTAATGTTTGTAATCTTGTGGCTTCAAAAGTAGATACAACATTGTGGCATTATAGGCTCGGTCATATGAGTCATAAGGGCATGGAGATCATAAAGAAGGATTTACCTGGATATACAGAAACATGTTTAGAGTTCTACGAGGACTACATATATGGGAAACAGAAGTGAGTAAGGTTTCTCAAGGTTGGACTTACAAAGAAAGAGAGTAAGTTAGAGCTGGTGCATTCTGATGTGTGGAGGCCAACTCAGGTATCATCTCTTGAGGTTTCAAGTTATTATGTTAATTTTATTGATGATGTAACATGGAAAGTTTGGGTTTATTGTATTAGAAACAAATCTAATGTATTTTACACTTTTGGTAAATGGAAAGCCTTGGTAGAGAATGAAACAAGTCTTAAACTAATATTTCTCAGCTCAGACAATGGACGAGAGTATTGCAACAATGATTTTGATGATTATTTTTCTAAGAATGGAATCCATAGCAAAAATACGGTTCCAGGAACTCCGCAGTAGAATGGGGGTGTCAGAAAGGATGAACAAAATAATAATGGAACGTGCTAGGAGAATGCGGTTATGTATAGGACTACCTCTTTCTTTTTTGGGCAGAAGCGGAGAGCACAGCTATGTACTTGATAAATAGAGGACCCTTAAGTGTCTTGGATGGAGGCATACCTGAGGAGGATTGGTATGGTAAGAAATTTGATTATTCATTTCTTAAAGTCTTTGGATGTGAGGTGTTTTGTTCATATAGACAAGAGTGATAGGCCTAATCTAGAGGCTAAATTAGAAAAATTTACTTTCATTGGTTATGGTGGTGATGAATTTGGATATAAATGTTGGAGTATTAAGGACAAGAAACTCATTAGATTTAGGGATGTGGTCTTTAATGAGAATGTCATGTATAAGCAGTAGTTGTAGGAAAATAGGGAAGAATCCAAGAAAGCATATGCAGTGGTAAAGGATCTTCCGAATGTGGAAAGTGACACATGAATCAGTTCAGGAACCCCCTCAATAGGAACCCCAAACTCCTATATTGAGGAGGTCTTCTAGGGTAATAAAAGAACCTGAACATTTTTCTCCTTCTCTTTATTAATTATTACTCATTGATAGTGGAGAGCCAGAGAGCTTTGATGAAGCAATACAGGTAGATGTTAGGAAGAAGTGAGAGCAAGCCATGGATGAGGAGCATCAGGCTCTCATGGAGAACCAAACATGGGATTTGGTAAAGCTACCCGAAGGAAAAAGAGCACTACAAAACAAATGGGTGATCAAAGTGAAAGAGGATGAAGGAGGGAAGAAACGATACAAGGCCCAGTTGGTAGTCAAAGGGTTTACACTAAAAAGGGTATAGATTTTGATGATATTTTTTCTCCTATAGTAAAAATGACTTCTATTAGAATTGTTCTTGGAATAGTTGTTGTAGAAGACTTGTACTTAGATCAGCTTGATGTAAAGACTACATTTCTCCATGGTGATTTGGAGGAGGAACTATATATGCAGCAGCTAGAGGGATATGAGGTATAAGGTAAAGAGGAGATGATGTGAAAACTGAAGAAGATTTTGAATGGCTTGAAACAAGCTCCACCTTAATGGGATAAGAAATTTGATAGTTTCGTGACGGAGAAAGGTTATATTAGATGTCATTCTGACCATTGCGTGTATACAAAGAAATTTGAGGATGACAGTTATATTATACTTTGTATGTATGTGGATGACATGTTGGTTGCAGATAAAAACATGCAAGAAATAAAAGTACTCAAGAAGCAGCTAAGTGAATCCTTTGCTATGAAGGATTTGGGGGCAGCTAAACAAATCCTTGGTATGAGGATATCTCAAGATAGGAAGGAACGAAAGCTAACTTTATCTCAAGAAGAGTACATTAAGAAAGTCTTGGAGAGATTTAATATGTAGGAGGCTAAACCAATTGGGACTCCTCTGGCAGGCCATTTCAAGTTATCAAAGGAGCAGTGTCCCATGAGAGAGTAGGAAAGAAACCAAATGTCCAAGGTACCTTACTCATTAGAAGTTGGTAGTTTTGATGTATGCCATGGTGTGTACCAGGCCTTATATTGTCCATGCAGTGGGAACGATGAGTATATTTATGAGTGATCCAGGGTAGAGATCACTGGTAAGTAGTAAAGTGGATCCTTCATTATTTGAGAGGGACGATGGGAGATAGTTTTGTGCTATAATGGATAAAACACCACTTTTTGTGGTTATGTAGATTCAGATATGGTTGGAGATGTAGACGGCAGGAGGAGCACGACATGTTATGTTTACACTGTAGGTGGGACAGTAGTAAGTTGGATTTCACGACTACAAAAATTGGTGGCTTTGTCAACCACAGAGGCTGAGTATGTTTTTGCCATAGAGGTAAGCAAGGAAATGATTTGGTTACAACAATTACTTGAGGAGTTGGGGCAATAATCAGGAGGAAGGAAAGTTTCATAGTGATAGTCAGAGTGCTATACACCTAGCCAAGAACTCTGTTTTACACTCTAGGATGAAACATATATAGTTAAGGTATCATTTCATCAGGACAACTTTGGAGGAAGAGAAGTTAAAGCTGGAGAAGATTTATACTAGTCAGAATCTTATAGACATGATGACCAAGGTGGTCACAAGGGAAAAAATGAAGATGTGTTTCAGCTTTGGTTGGTCTTCACAGAAACTAGTGAAGGGTTGAGAATCTTGCTCAGAGGAAAACTAGTCTCCAAGTGGAAGATTGTTAGGATGTGGAGCATGTTTTCATGTGTGAAAGTGTTGAAGATTATACACTAAGACTACTGTACACTTTTCATGTATCCTCGTCGGGGTTGGGGGCTGGGTCGGGCCCCGAGTGGGGGTCCGGGGGCGGCAGGCCCTGATAGTGGGGGTTCGAGGACACAGCCCCCCCCAAAAACAATTTGGGCCTTAAAATGTGCCCAATATATCGGGGAAACATGATTTTCTCATATGGGCGGGATTTTGACCCATAGGTTTATGGGACAATTTTTTCCCATGGTTTTGATACCCACCTTTTTGTAAAACTGCTTAAGCAGTTGTCTATTTATATGGTTTTATGCATATGATAGATGCATGAAAAACATTGCAGATGTGCTTTAAATTCGGGTGTGAATTCTGTAGAGTTTGTTGAGCATAGCTCCAAATAGATCTGGGTATTGTATTGAGAGAGTGGTGGCTTGTAATAAAATCTGAGCAAGTGATTCTTGGTGGATGTAGCCCAAATTGGGTGAACCACATTAAATACTGTCTCTTTGTGTTGTGTTATTTTATTCTGTAATTTTATTTGAGATCTATAATAATTTCTGCATATTAGTTTCTACTTTTGTGATTTTGTGAGGGATTATTCTGCATATTTTATCTCTTATTTCCTAACAAATGGTATGCCCCCTCTCTTTATCGACACCATCCACATTACTAATCTTCCTCAAGATCCTCAATCATCTGTCCAATCAAAACCTAGAGGCATCATTGTTATTCCTCCTAATGATCCTACCCGATCGCCCTCTACATCCACTAATTTATCCACGTATGTATCTAAATTTCCTATGGTGATGCATCATTTCTCACTGGGGGAGAATAAACTCCTCTCTCTTAGTCCTCTCACGTTTCCTCCATCTATATCACCCCGTGAACATCAATGATGTTTTGTCTCTTTTCCCTGACTTCTTTAAAATCTCCACAATCACTCTAGGACTAATCTATTATCAAGCTAGGTCTCTTCCTCTTAATCCCTACATCATCTCATCTAATCTCATCCAATCCAATCTAAAGCTATTTATCCCTCATCTCAGACTATTTTGTTACCTCATTTTATCTAATATACTTATATGTTATTGCATCTCATTCTAATTCCACCTTCATGGCTATCTTTGTGCCTCTCTCAGGGCACTGTATCTCACCCTAAGCCCACTTTTGTGGCCATCTTCATGTCACCATGGATGCATATTTTCTCGCTATTTGAAAGATAACGCATAATTTGTTACCTCCCCTTACCTTCTCACCCCATCTTATTTTCCACAAGCTATCATCTTATCCCATCCACTCTTGCCTCTAAAAAAGATGCGACTTTAACATCGGTGACCTTGTCCTTAAGGAAAATCAAAACATCATTACTCTAGAAAGGATCCAATGTGGAAATTTTTCTCCCGACTGGATTGGAACTTATAGTATCACGCATAAGTATGGGTCTGGGGCCTATTGTTAGGATTCCCTTGATGGTAAATTGGAAATGGAACCTCTTAAAGCATTGCACTTGTGGCATTTCTACTATTAACATACCTACCAATGTGCACTTATTCCTCCCATTGGTCATCTATCCATCATTATCCACTTCCATTTTTCCTTGTAATGATCTGGAATTGTGTGGTCTATTGTCACTTTCCTAGATGTGACCTTAAATATGAGCACCACGGCTTTGCTCATAGCATATTCCTTATGGATAGGTTCATCCTTCTTGATGAGAACTCCATGATCATTACATCCATCACCATTTTATTTACCTACTAGAACCACGCTAAGGGTCCATGGGTGTCACTTGTACATTCATTATCCCCTCCGAAGTGGTCTACCTAACTATCTCCAGTTCTTCCCCATGAAAGAGTCAAAATTCCACGTATTCTCATAAAAAAAGTCAAAAGAAAATAGATTGCTCCCTCGAAGGACATATGTTCATAAAAGCATAAAAAACCCATGTATAGACTGATTTCTCGAAGGATAACTATCATGCATATATTATCCCTGCCATCTGTAAAAAGAAAAAAAAATCTAAAGTAAAAAAAAGGCATAAAAGAAAAAGTAGATCACTCCCTCGAGGGATGGCTACTCATTTTATATCATGACAGTGAAGGCTTCCCACATTGATCAACCTTCTATCTCATAAAGCAAAGCATAAAATTCAAAATCAAGCATCCTAAGAAAGCTTCCTGCATCGATCAACTTTCTCATTTATAAAAAACTTCCCACATTGGTCAGTTTGCATCCCCTCACCCAGAGCTAGGGCATAGACTTAGGGAAACCCACCTATGGAGAACCTATTTTCCCGCGTACGAGTCACATCTAAACCCTTTTGTCATTTTTACATTAGTTTCATAAGTTCACTTTCCATATTTTTCTCATGATACTTGGAATAACTAACTATCGTTTGTTATGTGTTAACGCATGTTATTGGCTGCAAGTGCATTGCCTTAATTGGCCCCCTTTCTTGTTTACCTCCAGTCCATGTTAGAGTGTTGTTTCTTCATCCATACTTACTAAGATGAAGTGTATTATTCTACACTTTGGTTCACCTTATCGAACTAGCATTTAATCTTTCCCATCCAAATCCAAATTTATCTCATCTCATCTAATGTTATCTCATCGATCCTATCTATTTTTTCCTATCCAGTTTGTTATCTTATCTTATCTTGCATCCTCTTAGCCATCTAATATCATATTTTATCTTATTCCTTTATCTCATCAAATCTTTTATCTATTTTATCTCATTCAATCTGTCATCTTTTTTCTCACATCTTCCCATCCAATCTTATCTGACCTATCATCCATATCTCATCTTAACTCCAATGTGTGCCCATATTTGTGTTACCTCTTGAGGAACCACTATCCACTCTTATCCTCATCACACCCAGACGCATATTTTCTCTTCCTCATGTTTGAATGACAATGCTTTCTTTTTTTGCTCTCGGCCTTATCAAATCTTTGTCTTGACCATCCCTGCATTTATTTGTGCATATTTTGATGTTTTCCTTTGACCCATTGGTCCCACAAATTTTACATCCATTGAGAAGATTCCCATTGCACTCTCTCCATTTTGCAATGATCTTTTCCGACTCACAGGGTCCATAGGCCATTAACATCGCCTCCATTGCAGGCCGTGTTATGTCCCTACCGATGTGTTTCCAGGATCACCGCCATATTTTTATTTTTATTTTTATCTTATGGTCCTTCCCCTGTGCTTGGGACATCCTTTTTCTTCTTCTCTCATCGTGTCTCCTACTTTTTCATCCTTCTTTCCTCTTTCTCCATCTATCTCTTTGAAAAATTTGATTGATTCTTCTTCGCATCATCAATCACTAGTTTGAGGGGGAGTACCCTTATCATCATTTATTGTCTCCTCTCACATCTTTCATCACTTCTAGTTTTTGTCTCATGTCTTTCCTAACACACATTACTCATCAAAAGGGGAAAATATAGACACCATTTTTTGGTATCGCTACCCCTCATCCCACATTTGCTCCCCTTTGTCTTCATCTCACACATGCATACCTCTCTTCCTATTCGAATTCCCCTTTCCCTCCATAAATCCCATTTATTGGAATTTCCCACTTTCCTATATTACCCTATAATTTATTTTAATTCACCCTTAATCCCATTTAATTAATCCCTAATCATATGTATTATCCTAATCACATCCCATTTATTATCCCTAGACCCTCATTTAATATGTTCATATCATATATCCTCTCTATATGATCCATATTATCCTCCCTAGGCCTTCATTTAATCATTTCATCTCCCCTTGGCCTTTATTTAATATTTTCTTTCCTCTCAACAACCTTTCATCTGAAAAACAATCCCTAGGTTTCACCCACAAAAATTTAATATATATTCATCCCCCCTTTTCCTTTACAATTAATGCTATTAAATAGCCATCCACCCACCTTCCTATAAAGTAGGAATTAAACAATATCCCATATTAATATATTGTTATACACCCTATAACAATATATATAAACCCCCTAACCATTAAGATCAATTTACCATGATGTAAATACTGGATTCCTGGATTTCCCCCTTTAGTGTCCATCAACATTTGGTAGATTTGGGGAGACATCCACACTTTCACTGCAGTATGCGCATATCTTGTGTTTTTATTGTAATAATGTCATATATATCTACCACTAACATTTTATTTAGGTTCAGCTATCATCAAGAACTCTACTTCAGCCATCTTAGCCTTTTGTTTCATCTGTGGGTCTTCATTTCATCCCATCCATTTTTTGTTCAAGCCCTAACCCGTCTCGGTCATCGTCAACCCAACCTCATCCACATCCATTTCTTTTTTATTCAGATCCTCTGTTGTTAGATCTCTGCTTTTGTACCCATATAGTTTCCAAATCCCACCATCCTTCCTCTCTATCATCCCAGAGCTATTGTGTTAGGCCCAAGTCATCGTCGATCTCCCTTGGTCTCTGTCTACCATCCCTGTTATCATACCCTTTATCATCAATTTTCTTAATTTTATTATATCCTTTTATCTAGATCCAGATCTAGTCTGTTTTGCAGGTTTCCGTCTTCATATCTAAATCCATCCACAGAAGATATTGCAGGTATGTTTTGTAGGTTCCTCTCATATAGCCCTAGTCATCATCGACTAGCCCTCTGCAATCTTGGGTCACCATCGACCTGTGCATGTTTGATTTAATTTACATCTATTTTGATCAGATCTGTACTTTCCTTACATTTCTGCATTTTATTTTTTGTTTATCTAAGATGCTACATATTATCCATGTCCATTATCATCAATTTTATCCTATATTTATCTACAAAAGGGTTGACATCCATCCTAGGAAGCTCACATTTCTCGAGACCGGCTTATGTCGGGCAACCTTCCATCTTATCTACTAATCCATTTTTCTTCTTAGTATTCTTTGTTGTGCAGGTCATCCAACTTGCAGCGAGGAGTTCATCTTTGCGCCCGCATCCATTCATCTCATCTCAAGGTACCATAAACCCTTCATATTTCGAGTTGCTTTATTTTCTTTAGTACTAGTTCACTAATATGAGTAGGAAAGATGAAATTTTTTCCAACATATACATTGGTTTACATTAATTAAATAATATACATTTTAATACTATAACAATTATTATTTATTGCTAAATTTAGAAAAGTATTGTATTTTTTTCAATATATAAAAAATATTTAAATACATTTTTTTTTCAAAAATTAAACCAATTATAATTTTTTTTGCAAATATATTAAGAACTATAGCAAAACAAACTTTTGTAACAAAAAACATAGTTGGTGGTGTTTGGGTGGTGGAGGGGGTGTCACATGAAAATGAAGGGGGTTCTCCCGAAAGTTTGTTCACCCGAACCCTCTTCCATAGTTTAATCTTAAATGCATTTTAAATTTGATAAGAACCGTAGAATAATCTTAAATGCATTTTAAAAATTATAAGAACCATATTTCAAAGCATAGATAGAGGCTAGCGGTTGCTAGCCAGTATAAAATAAAAACATGTTCTATTCATTGTTTTTTAGTTCAATGTCAGATTCTCTGAAATCATTAAATGATTTTTCCCAGATTTATTAATTTAATTTGTAATCTGATATATCAAACTCTGGAAGGAGGTATAACGGGTTCTAATATTTGTAATTTTGGATTCCAATATATGTGATTTTGGATTCCAATATACGTTTAATTTTGGAGTATAGTGAATTCCAGTATTTAAAGTTTTGGAATTCAAAAATAGTAATATGGGATTCTATTGAGAGTTGCATTTTTAGCTGCTTGGACAGGAATATGTCCATATTTACTAAAAAGCATTATATATATATATATATATATATATATATATATATATATATATATATATATATATATATTCTCTCTTTATTTCTAGATATATAATTATTTATAATTATACATTGCTTTAAATTAATTAAATAATATACATTTTAATACTATATGTTGATCGATTTTCATCTTCCTGTCCAGATTAGTGAGCTAGAAATCAAAGAATACCAAACAACCTCGAATATGCAAGGGCTTAGTACCTTGGGAGAAGATGATGATGGATCATACAAGCACAAAGTAGATGTTGGGCTCCTCACTGCGATCTTAGAAAACTTGCAACTCAAAGATATTAAAGGAAAGTGATTAGATATTTTATGTGAGGGTTGCCCGACGAAGCGGACCCTAGAAGCGTTAACTTCCTTGGTGGATGTCAAGCCCCGTGTAAGAAATTAATTTGACAATAAAATAAAATAACATGTACAATATGATATAAAACAACTAAAAGATAGATAAGAGATAGGTAAAACCCAAACTATGGCTCAAACTCTAACTCAAAAGGAAGGTCATGTTCAACTTCGAATATAGCCCAAGAAAATGCATATTGAATGAGAAGATGCTCAAAATATACAAACCAATAAATCTATTGCCTGGTGGATCGCATGAGTATATTCAACGATGTTGTCAAGTTCCTCTAAAGAAGTGTGATGGATTACACACACAGCCAGATCATGCATAACATCGTATTGTTCCCAAACGGAAGGGTGTTGAATTACTAGCAAAGAATGAATACTGGTGATTTCGTGAGAGGGGCCTCTAATTTCCATTTACCAATAACCCATACTAGGATAATATTGTGGTGATGTTAGTGGGACTATTAGGGGATAATGAAGGCACTTGGATGATGTTATGGTGGACTTGTTACGACGACTAAAAAAACATGGAGATCATCAAGGGTGATACAAATGACATTATAATGACATTAAGTTATGAAAAATGGAGAGCTATGATAACAAAGGTTCACTATGGCTTTCAACTTGTCCCAAAAGAGGGGGGAAGGCTTGCATTTATAGCCTAGAGATGGGGTTAGCTTAGGGGTTATCAAACAACATGGGTTGGACAAAGTAAGCTTGATTAAGTGAGTGGGGGAGACATGATTTGAATGGGTGGGTGCAATAGTGGATCCATGTGGATTATTTTGAATTTTTTAATTCATGAGTGGGGTGAAGGATTTAAGTGATTTTGGATGAGTGGGGTGCAGGATTTGAATGGGTAGGTGCAATAGTGAATCCATGTGGATTATTGTGACTTATTGGATGTCTGATGTGAATGATAATTTGGAGTATTTAATTATTCAATTCATGAGTGGGGTGCAGGGTAGGTGCAATAGTGAATACATGTGGATTATTGTGACTTATTGGATGCCTGATGTGAATGACAATTTGGAGCATTTGCTTATTAAGTGAGGTGATGTTAATTAGTTAAAAATATTGATTAGGAAATGGGATTACATGGAGCCCATTAACATATAATTAAGATTAATGAGTGAATAACATTAATTAACTAATTAAGGATGATTAAGAGAATATGTGTTTTTGATGGGAATGGGATTTATTCAAATTTAAGAGAGAAAAAAGGATTCAAATGGGTGAACATGATGAGGGAGAGTGAACACGGGGTGAAGGGGAGGAATGATACCAAAAATTGGTGTCTACACTATAACAATTATTATTTATTGTTAAATTTATAAAAGTATTGTATGTTTTTCAATATATAAAAAATATTTAAATTATTAATTAAAGACAACAAAATTTTTAAAAAAAACCAATTATAATTTTTTTTGAAAATATATTAAGAACTATAACAAAACAAACTTTTGTTAATAAAAACCATAGTTGGTGGTGTTTGGGTTGTGGAGGGACTGTCGCATGCAAATGAAGGGGGTTCGCCCAAAGCGTTGTTCACTCAAACCCCATTATGTGGAACCTAGGTGGCATCTATGTGGCATGTTTTTCCCCGTAATCCATTTGAAGGGTAATTATAGGCCTAAAGATGCCACAAATTTAGATAGACTAGGCAAATAAAATTATGAAAAATTATATTTAAATTTAGTTTGATATGGGATTTATAAATATATAATTTTTTATTTTTTGAAAATAATTTTTACTATTTTTAAAAAATTATTTCTAAAGTATTGTATTTTAATAAATTCAATACTATCCATTCAACATACTACGAAAAATACTAGAACATTTCCAAAAAAAAAAGAAAAATATTTTACTATGTTTTAATGTTTTAAATGCACTGATGAAAAGAAAAAAGAATTTCGATAAAAATATGGATATATCACCATAAACATCTGTACATCCCTAAATCATGAAATATATTCACTTGAAAATTAATTTTAAAATATATAATTACAAAAAAAAACCACACACTCCATATTTGAGTCTAGAACATATGCCTAATTTGTTTTGGTGAAAAAATTGGTTTTGACTACTTAATAGGATGTCAGCCTAATGTCGCTCTACTACAAAATAAGAAACAACCATTAAACAAAATTAAGAAAAAAACCCAAAACGTCAACTTTTAAAGAATATAAAAAATTCACAAGCATTTTACACTCAAAACACGACATTTAAAGATTGTGTACATTTTTGTGGAGATCGCCTCTACAATTTTAATTATGACAAAAATTCATGTGTTTAGAGGTACAAAAGGTGCAAAAAAGTGGGACATGCTTATGTTCTTTGACCCATTATAATTTATAACATAAAACTCAATGAATGCCTCAAAATGATGACCCTCACTCCTAAAAAAGGACATGACCTCTTCAACGAGCATAACCACCATTGTAGAATCATTTAAAATGTATGCAATTATACTAATTGAGACAACAATGGGTAAGGGAATGAATCTTAGTCATTGCAAGCTCCAACCCGAAAAACACCATGTGAATTATTCCTTTGTGTCAATGATAAAAGACCTAAATAAATAAGATTTATTGAGGTAATTGTTGGCTTTAGAGAAGAAATATATGAAAAAAGGTATTCCTAATAAATACCATATAACCCATTTTCCTCTTCCATACACAAAAAAAACAGACTCTATCATTTGAAAACTTTGGTTGCGTAGGGATCTATTCGACCAAACAAAGAACAACATACCCTACTACAGTAAGAACATTAATCTTTGAAATCCATTATGATTTCATAAAATTGTAGTGAAATCCCAACACACATCCTCTAACTAATATTTATATACTACACAATATTTTTCCTAGAAAGATAGATTTTTGAGAGGAGAACTGCCACCCAAGGAAGTAACATTTTTTTTCCTATAGGTGTGGCCATTCTAAATGATTCCACGCAAATTTGCATTGAAAATGAAGAGAGAGAAATTGTGTAGGTATGACGAAAGGAATATAAAAAATTATAGTTGGATACTTGGATCCGAATAATACTAATTTATATATTTGTAAAAGTCAAATTTATTTAGAATATTTTTTAAAAAAGAAAGAGAAGTCCAAAGTAGAGTGGTCCACTGCAGTCACAATAAAAAGGGACAAAGCACAAACCGTTTTCTTTGGTAAACATTGCGAACCACGAGAGTTTTCATTTTAAAACTCAGAAAATGACCTAAAAAAGAAAAATAAAGTTCAAGAATACATACCCTATTACAGGATGTTGGATCTCTATGGGTGCCCTCTAACTGTATCTCTGTGGGAAGAGAGAGGATCGAACTCTCAACCTCAGGATTACTCAATTGCACTATGAGACCTACGCCCGACTTGCAACTGACTGAAGACTCAATACGAACATTGGGACTCCAGTTGGCACAGCTGGTGCAGGCTAATATTCTCATCCACCACTCGTTAAGTAACGAGAAACAAAAAGGAGAGTACAAAACTGTAACGCAATATCAGAGCGAGGTTTCGATCCTCGGACCTGTGGGTTATGGGCCCACCACGCTTCCGCTGCGCCACTCTGATTCTGTCTCTGTAGGAACTTTGAAAAGCAAAATCTACGGAGCCGAAAGACGTTTAAAAAACAGAAAGAAGGAACATGTGTCTGAGCCCAGGTTCGAACTGGGGACCTTTAGTGTGTGAGACTAACGTGATAACCAACTACACCACCCAGACACGCAACAAAGTAGCTTCCTAAAGGAATTTAATGCATCTCTATGTTTTTGAGAAAAGCGATGAATTATAATTTCGCCTTATTTCATTCGCTATTTTTGTTACTGGAGAAGAAAGATGCATTACAGAGTTGCCAATGAGAAGCTAATTATATTATACAGAGCAGTACAGAGGCTCCAGAATATAAAGTGTCTGCAAAAATATTAATTGCGTTTGTAGTCCAACGGTTAGGATAATTGCCTTCCAAGCAATAGACCCGGGTTCGACTCCCGGCAGACGTCTTTTCACCTCATTTGATTTTGCGAGCTGCTGTGATAACAATAACAAGCGCGTGTTGCGGCTTGCTGTTTACAAATAACAACAATAATGACAAAAGATATTTCCGCTAAGCGGGAAAATTTTCTAGGTCTTCCGTTGCCGGGACTTGAACCCGGGTCTCTCGGGTGAGAGCCGAGTATCCTAACCAACTAGACTACAACGGATTGACACGGCCTCTTGAACTTTGATATTATCTCTTCCCTGCTACATCCAATCAACCATTGCTTACACCTGAACCAAATTCAGGCTATCGCATACATCTCGCAATACTTCAGTGATGTTCGTTTTATTTGTTGTGATAGACCCGAACTCCATTACGAGGACCATACCTACATTGTAAAATTCAAATGCTACCTCAAGTGATGTCAACCGAACGTTCAGTTTTGTGGATAGTGATCCTTAACTTGATAACCACATAACTAGCAGTCCATGTGGTTTTGCACTAACTTTATAGGCAATATGTCCTCTTCAGAGAACCTCTACTATAAAATTATATATAAATGATGAAAGCGTACGATATCTATGTGTAAATGGAAGATCAGATCTATCTTGGTAGCCAAATGGAAGTTAGAACCCATAAGAAGACAAGATTTACTAATTCAAATGTGTGGGTGGTATTATAAAGCTTCATGGCCTAAGGGATAAATTTTAGTGCTATAAAAGCCTTACAGAGTTTACAAGCTTAGTAAAGGTAGGTCTAGGGATTGAAAGCTTATAGAAATTTCTACTAAGTTTTTCATAATATTGTGGCATGGTAGGAATGCAAATGCCCCCAAGTTTGTAATCATTAATACTTCATATTAATACATAAATTTATTGATTGTTTCGTACAAGTTATACATAGATCTTGCTTTAGCGAGATCTAATTTTGAGAATCTTTTGGTTGTGTGGTATAAGGTAGGTCCCTTAATTAGAATTCATAACCATGACGACATCATATAACACCATAATTTGATTTTGAATGACACATACAATATTCATCATTGTAATCATGTTAGAAGAAGGAAGAGAAGAAGTAGTAGGGAAAGAAACAAGTTGAAAATAATTATGAGGAATAAATGGAAGTTGAGAAATGAGAATGAGAATTTGGAAGGAAAATTAAGAAGCAAGTGGAAGATGTTGATGAACTTGAAAATCAATAAAATAATGTTGAGAAGTAAGAGAAAAATTAACAATATTAGAGTCATATGGAGAAAAAATAAAAATAATTTGAGAAACAACAATATTTTGGCCCCTTTAAGGGGCCAAAATAAAATAGGGATGGCCCACACAAAAACGAACCTAGAATTGTGGTACAATGTTGCCTAAAAAAATACGGAAGTGTTAAAAAGTTACAACATCAATAAATATAGGAAAGAAAAAGAATAAGGAGGAGAGAGATGAAACATAAAGAAAGAGTGATTTTTTTAAAGACGAGGTTAGAAAGAAACATGTCATAAGATGATTAAAAACACAATAGAATCTAAATGAATAATTACATTGATATGTGTTCTACAATGGTAATAAGAAGTGTGATCTAATGATGTGGTTGTGTAAGATTTTATTGAGTACATTAAATTTGATGTCGATTTGATTATCACAAGTTAATTTTAACTATAAAGTTTACGTTTATTGATTGTCCTTTAAAAAAAATTCTCAAAATTTTTTTATCACTAATCTACAAACAATATAAATAGAATACAAAAAAATTATGTAGAGAATTATTTTAAAAATATATATTTAAATTATGTATGTTAGTCAATAAACCCACAAATAAACAATACATATTATTAACAATTAACTAATCCCATCTCTTGTTTTATATTTTTAAAAAACTAATCAAATATATAGAGTTATATGCATTAAAACTTATGTAATCCCACTTCATAAATTGTGTAATAATGAACCTCGTCACCATTAAACTTGGGATTCTATAATGATAATGACACCCTTTTTGAATATTTGTTTTTGCTGGACAAACGTTCATGACATCAAACGTTAGTGGAGTGGTTAGGAGTAATTTGCGAGAAACAAAATTATGGGAGATAATTATGCTTTTTACGGTTTATCAGAGTAGTTCACCGTAATCTGATTTTGGTGAAGGCAATCATAATATATGCAAAGGCATAAATTATATCTGTCAAGTTCAGAATAGAACAAAAGTGTGGTTTCAGACAACGGAACCAATGCATATTTTTATATTTACACAAATTTCTGCATATTTCTGCACAAGAGAGACAACACCCTAAACATGTGCCATTTCTACAATTGACTTAACAGCTTGTATTTTGGATAATTTGGCAGAAGAAAAATTAAACTAGTGAATGACATGATTGACATCTCCATGAACAGTTGTAAACAAGTAGAAAATCCCACAAAAATTAATAGTTTAAGGGAATGAACAATAAAATATGAAGGGTGGAGAGATACAAATTATTTTAGCATATGTTAATGTCATTTTTAAATTTATGTTGTTTGTGCTTATAAAGAATGTGATGTAATAATATAATTTGATAATTAGTGAGAATTTAGGTTAGTCCAGCATTCTAAAGGTGCGGAGTTTTAAGACAGGGTGAACCCTCCTAAAATCTCTCAACAGTATATAAAGGGTCTTTCCTACGTAGTACAAGTAAGACCTACAATTGAATAGGTAAGATTGGGAGTTGAATCCATGATTAGATGATCTAAAATGAGACAATATTATTTCAACATATGTTAATGCCACTATTACATTTATGTTGCTTGTGCTCCCAAAGGATTCAATTTAATATTATTATTTGGTAACTAGAGGGAATTTAGGTTAGTCCAACATTCCAGAGTTATGGAACTCTAAGATAGAGTGAATGGTGGACACGAGACCCTCGCCATATACTGCAGATAAGACTGACAATTGAATCCATAACTTGAACAACCTAAAATATTAAATAAGGCAATATTATATAATATTGCTAAACTAATTTCATTCTTTTATATTTTTAATGTGATGATGTATGTTTGAAATTGACTAATTTTTGGTTAAGCACATTAAAAAAAAAGGACCAGGGCCTGTTGAAGTTCCTTCCTCACGTGTTGGGCTATTATTTTTATGCCGAAAGGTGTGCTATAAGTTAGAAGAGCCCTCCCGCCTCTGACATGCCACAGATAAATGGATGTTGGCGATTAGCGGGCAGACAACGTTGATGCACAATAGTTTTGCGACCGTCTGTGTGTCATGAAGCCGTGTAGAAAATCATGCAGAACCGTGGCGGATTGGAGGTTAAAAATGAAGATTGGTTGCAGTGGCTGGCGAAAGATTTGTGGGACAGTGAAGTCTGGTCAAATGACTGCGAGTCCTCAAAGAGCTTTGTAATGGACGGATCGGCGTTGTCTTTAAAATATTTGGCATAGGTGTGGTCACGGCCAGATTTAATAAATTTGTTGTTTCCCTGCGCTAAAAGTGCAATCGGAAGAGCACAGAAAAAGCCGTGAAAGATTTAGCGGAGTTGCGGATGTTCTCTTCCGCACTGGGGGATTCCACACAGAGAATCGTGAGCTACTTTGTCGGAGGCCTTTGCAGAGATATAGAAATAATGGACCCGAGGGAAATGGCGGTGGCTTGCAGAGCCTTAAAGAAGCCTGTTCATATTTCGATTTTAACTACTAATGTTGGTAACCTTGTTGGACTCACGCGGTGTTGACAAATCATTCAGAGTCTGAACGATCATTCTTTTGTTTGATGGGTTTTTTGAATTATTTACCGATGTAATGAGGTAGAAAAATATGCAAATGACCAGATATATTAGACCCATAAATTTTTTTTTTTTTTTGACTATATTCCTTATCGTTCCTTAAATCATATCACTTCTATTTTCTTTTCTCATTGTTTTGTGAAGTCAAGAGTGCTTGCAATCTCGATGTGCATTTATGGTCAAGCTATATTCCAATATTATCGTATCTGATTAGTTACACCTTACATTTTTCAATATTGCATTTTGCCTCACTTAAATTAACATTGCATTTTTAAAATTTATTTCTTGAATATTTTTTTGGGCATGACTTTGTTTTGCTATTGCTTCTTTTTGTTCAAAGGGACTGTAAGTGTGAAGGTATTGGAAAGATTGGTTTCATTGCATTTTCTTTGTATCATCCCTATTTGTCTCTTGTTCCTATACTCAGAGTAGCAATGGAAAAAGAGCATGTCTGATAAATACATAAAACTAATAAATATTCTTTGATTTTTTGTTGTTTAGGTCTCATTAAAAGCTTAGTCAAACAAATATTGTGGATTTGAGCTAATTTTGAACAAAATTGCACATAGGATTTGCAGACTAAAAGCCATAAAAATAGAAGGGTGTTAGTTTACAACTTAGCTAATCCACTTATTTTTCGGTCTCATGGTGAAATTTGGTTTTATTTAGTGTAATTTTCATACTTACCTTATTTCAATGTATTAATCACTTGTATCTCAATGCTTATGGGAAATGGTTGTTGGTGGTTAGATTTTGTTTATGTTTATGTGAAATGGTTGTTGGTAGTTAGATTTTGTTTATGGTATTGTTTTTTAATAAGCATACCTTCCCTTCACAAAAGTTTTGGAAAATTGAGCATGTGTAAACTTAAGCTCAAAATTTGATTATGAGTAAATTTTGCCTCACTTAGAAAATTCTCTATGATGGATTGGACCATATCATGTTCATATATTATTGTACTTGGGGAATTAAGGTTGGACCATAAATTAAACGGAAATTTACTTTGGTGGCTAAAGATGAAGAGAGCAGCTATATACCAAAATTTAAGTTGTTGAAGGCTTTATTTTATCTAGCTGAATACTTTGTTTGTCTCCAAGCCTAGGTTGTAATTTCTTTATTTAATTGAAATAATATATCATCCACAGTGCTCAAAACACTATTTTTCAACCATTGGACATTCCCAAGTTTATTATAGTGTGTCGTATTTTTAGCTCTTGGAGTTCTTACTTTTACCCCATCATTTTTCTATTGTCTGTTGGTTACTATATTATTTGAAAGCTACTCTTTAATTATGTCTTTAATTGAATACTTGTTATTGTCTTTGGCTAAATGGGAAGTTATAAGATATTGATTTTAGATGATTTAAATGATGATATTGTTGAATATTTGAAACCAAGCTAAGAGATGACCGTGTTCTAGGTTTCCGGAATTATAAAATGCAGGTTCTTATTCTATGGTTTTGCAAGTACTCAAAACTGGACATTTTACATTTTTTTCAAAACTTTGTAAATGATGAAATTTATTTAGCTGATTTTTAGTGGAGCTTTCATCTTTGTCATTTGTCTTTAATATAATTTATTATTAAGGAATCCATCAATTATGTGTGTTTAACATCATGAATACTTGAACCAGTGGAGAGCTTAGTCGATAGAAGGCTACTTTTATATTACCAAAAGTTAATACACAATTGATGAATCATAAGTGTCTTCAAAATATGAGACAAATGGAGTTTATTTTATGCATGGGTGGTCTATCTATGTATAATGTGTTGACATTCTATGAATAGTTAAATTTTATTTCTTTGGATAGTGATATGATGGCACTACTTGATAGATTATTTTCCTAGATAAATGGCATTAACTATAAAAATGGTTGTCCAGCTGCTGAGTTTCTACCACATATGGCTATCTTTGACTTAAGGGGAATCCATTTAAGATTTTCAGCTATTGTCTTAGCCTCATTGGAGGCACCACTAGAGTTTACAATATAATAAGATATGATTGAAAATAAGTCTTTAGATCTATAATTATCATTGTGGTAATGAGACGAAAATTCCTTATAGTTTGAACCTCACCACCAGGTCAACCTTAAAGTTATAAATCAATGAGAACAAAAATGAAAGATGTAACTCCAATTCTTCCACATTTATGTTTGTACCATATTATAATTTCTCACATCTAGAGTTTAATGTGAGCAATGAGCAAGTGACCAATTTATGATGTTGCTTCTCATCTAAAATTTATGAAATGCATATATTGGATGGAAGGAGATAATGCAAAGACAAAAAAAACCCCCAATGAAAAGGAAACATGTATTACCCGTAAAGGGTGGCTCATATCTTCAGGGGCCTTATATTTCTTTGAAAATTTGTATTATACATCCTTTGTATATGGGCTCTAACCAACCAACAACCCATTGAATTTGACTTGTATGTTGCAAGGGAATTGTCGGATTAGTTATGCATGATTATCTCAAATTACAAATTTGAAACAAATATATAAAGTAAATTGTAAAAGAATTTCTTCACCTTTATATGATTAATTGGGTTGACGCAAAATATGGAATGTCATGTTGCTTTGGTGCATAGATGGTAAAGACGTATAAGTAGGCTAACATATCCAAATAACATCGACACATTGTATGACATAAGGAAACCTTGAAATGTGTACCATGGCCTCTCAGACATGCAATATTTTTTGGCATTTAACTAATTAACACTTTATCATCCATGAAGCTTGACTTCCATATCACACTGTTTGTATAAAAAAACTACTTAGGAAATAGGAACTCACAGGTTGCCACTTTTAGAACCCCATATGATTGCTAAACAATTACCACTTGGAATAAAATTACAAAGTTCTGCCCATTATAGATTGAGAATTGAGGTTATAAATTAAAGTGGATCCCCTTTATAATAATTAGGGTTGTGCTTTCTCATAAAAATGTATGCAATGGCCATGGATTTATTCCATTTACCACCTTATTTAGTTTTTTGTTTGTGTTTATGAACTTTTTAAACCATGGAAGGGTTTTTGTTGTGCATTTGTTCTTTATTTTTTTTTTCAACTTTGATGGTTGTGCAAGAAATCTTGGATGCCTAGAATGAAGAGTATGCAGAGAATAGAAAGGCACATGATGTTTAAATTCTGGTAAGATTTGTTATTTCTTCATTCTCTTGATGTACCACCTATTGTGGTATTGTCTATGCATTGAATTTCTTAATAAGGAACATGTTTACATATGAAAATGTACATGTTTGTACTACCCTCAGTATTGTTTTTCAATGTTGTTTATATCTTCTTGTTGTTTTCTTGAACTTGTCATGTTGCTAAATAAGTTCAAAATATCTTCAAATTCTGCTACATACCTCTAAGAATGAAAATGCACACTATTTGGTTATCATTTTCAATTTTGGTTTATTACTACCATAATTGTATATATGCATATATTTAATCCATTCACATATGACATAAGTTTATATGCTTCTTGTAATGTCATTTGCAGGTGCAGATGTCTGGTATGTAGATGTTTTGTTTGCATTTTTCTATTTTCATTTGGATTATGACCAATTTCTATGATACAGATACATTATCAAAATACATATTTACTGTGAAAATACTGAGTTATTCACTTTTTTCAATACGTGAGTTTAAATATGATTATTGACAATACTATTGTATATTCTACCTGTGATTTTGTTGATTACCTATTTTGTTACCTTTTTCCAATGTACGATTTCCCAAATACGCTGCATACATTTAAAAATTACATTGATATTAATAGTCGCTTGAATTTTTAAGGCACTACACCTAAATTTATTTCCCATAAAAGAAGTTATGCTTCTTCCAGGCACACAATGACATCTCCATCAAATTTAGGTAAAAAATTTTGACCTCGTATTCACATGTTGTAGGTACATAATTGTGAATAGAAATGTAAAGTATTTGTGGTAGTAATCCATATCCATTTTTGGTTTTAAAACTGACATATAATTAACCCAGATTCCATAATATCTAAACTAGAATAAATACGTCAAAAGGCATTTTCACAGATGGAAAGCCCCCTCCCATCTGACAATAGTTGACATTGAATATTGTTTGCATCAACGACCATCTCAAGGGTTAAAAATTATTGAGAAATTGAAAATTTCACATCACCTTTTGCATCATCATCAAATCCACTTGTAACATGTAAAATCCACCTCCAATGTGCAAAGCAAAATTTAGAAAAAATAAAAAAATGCAGTCGAGCCTTTCATGCTTAGCATGCTTGGTCATTTTTGGTTTCTGCCATCCTGTTTCTACCTACAAAAGATAAGGGTGCATCCAAATCAAGTCAGTGTAGCTAATTAGTATGGGTGTATCTCCTTGCTTCTTAAAATATGCAGGCCTCGTTCTTAGATCTTGGATTGCTAACGATAGTTTCCTTTTGAGTGAATATATTAGAGTTCAACTCGATGGTGGATTTGTAGGAATGTCTGCACATAAAAAATGTCACCAAACTGTTTCCAAATGTTGTGAAAATATTTTTGATATTAAAACAACATGTAGAAATCATTGTAGGCCACAATTTTTAAGTACACAAAGTCTAAATCGCTATAAATTATGATTTGATGGATATAGCAGTTCACACTACAAATTCTATTTCTCTTCACCATTTATTGTTTCGTTCCGCTCCAAATCAACTAGACTCATGACTGCTTCTATTTTCTTGCATTTCTACTTTCCATGTTTTTGTATTTTGTGTCCTCTCACATTTCTCCTTGGAAATCTTTAATTATTCTTTGTGTTAGTTATGTTTGCGTGCTCCAAACGTTGATTGGAAATCACAAATTTTTCTTGTAGTCTACATGTTCCATCCCCAAAAAACACACATGAACTGATACATTAATCATGCCAACCCTCATATTTTATATAAGTTTAGTCATGCATTTGCATTGACGTTGTTTGCATTAGCCAACTAGTTTTTCTTCTTTCCAATGAAGACATTGAGCCACTCTACATAGAATTATCCTCCCAAACACTAAACAATGACAAAAAAGTTGTGATAAAATTTTCATTAGCATTGACGCCAAAAATATCTCTCTCCAAGCTCTAAAAAACTTTATATAGTAAGTCCCTTTAGGTTTATTTTTTTTTTCAAGAGGCGACATAATTAAATCCTCTATAAGGACAAGGTGAATTATTTGTGCATGTTTTCTTTTGGACAGATAAATGATAATGGAGCAAAAATTTGGCTAAGTGCCAATATCCTCAATTTATTATCTGACTTTTTTATTGTGGCAACAATAATACATAATATATATCATGTTATTAAAGCAGAGTTAGCTTAAGTAGATTAAATATTGTTTATGATAATAATTTATATCTCGTTATTGGAGAAGAGATAGAATTCTTGTTTGAAAATTGACATTATAATTTGTTCATAAAGTCCTCATCTTCGAAGTTCTTCTTTCAAGAGGAAACTAATAAACAAAGAAATTAATATGTATAGTGTCATATCCCCATGACGATAATTCCCACCTTTTTATTTTTGACTTTACACTAATTTCTTTGCCTAATCTACTTCATTAGATGCCGTTAACTCAAAAAAATTGGTGCCATGTTTTTTCTAAAAAATATAAAAGTTCGATCAACAAATAAAATCTTCTTTATATTCATATGTCCATTCCTTAAAGGAGCTCAATTATCAATGAGTTTTCATGCATTGTATTCTTCTCTTGTAATTACTCGATCTTATGAAACCTTCTCCCCGATAACAAATCCTCTATCTTTTTGAGCTATTCATTACTATATATGGATCTCCATACTTTCCAAAAATATCTCCTCCAATGTTCCTGCATACCATTCAAATCCATTACGTTTTTATGTTATGTCATGTTCGATCCCAAATTTTACCTTCCACTTTTCCCTCCTCTTCTTCCTCGCTTTCTCTCCTCCACTCTTTATTCCTATGCTCAATCCCTTTTTACGTTCACATTACACTGCTTGCATGCGATTGCTAGTTTAAATTATTTAAGAGGAAATCCGTCTGAAATCTAGTGCTTAAATGGATTGATGATTCATGAGACATTGATGAGAAAAAGAGGGAAGTGAAGTCACATGTGGGTTGGAGCTGGAAAGTGGTATTATCCATGTTGAAACATAATTCCTACCATTTATGGACTAAACAAAATGTATTTTCCATATGCTTAGGACTCATGAGGTTGTTTGTGTGTTTTTGTTTTGGAAATAAATTAGTCAATTTTGTATATGGTTTAATCATTGTTTCCTTCTCTTTTCCTAACACAAAAGTCTAGGGGCCATGATGAACATTAGTTGGAAATATTTAGGGTTTCAAAGCCTTTGCTTGCTTTCACCTGCTACAGTGAAGATATATGGCGAAAAGTATATGGAAAGTTTAGAATTTATTAAACCCTATTTCATTTGGGTAGGAGATAATTTCATATTGGGGTTCTGATTTAAATCTCTTTTTTATATGGTCTCCCATTCTAAATTTTCACAATATCTTATTCGCCAGGGTTCCCTTGATTAAAAGTGTCAAACTTTTTAAGAAAGGAATTAGGGTAATTGGTGACATCTTATTTAACTCTTCACTTGATTGGATGCCATGGGATATTCTAAAAATTAAATTCTAGCTTAAAGAGGAAGATGCATAGTCTATTTCAGTAGTAAGGAATTTCTTACTTGATACTTGACCAGTCATAAAATTGGGATCTCCTTTGGTGTTTCCTGGTGGCGAGATTGGCAGTGGCCATTTGTGACCACCTTTTGTTGATACAAACCCCATATTAGATATCAAATTCTTTCCCCAAAACATGTTCTGAGCGACTCTTTAAATCCTCATTAGAATCTGAAATCCAGGGATGGGATATGGGGAAGAAGGTTTGACACCATATGGAAAGTGTTTATTGATCCTTAAAAAACCACTTTTTTATGGTGCCTTTTATATCAATTCCTACATGTTAGAGACAACCTCAAACACATGGGAGTTTCTAATTATATGCGCCCCACTTTCTAGTAGCCAAAGTAAATTAAAAACCTATTCTAATTTTTCCTACAGGCCTATTCTGCATGGAAATGAATTTTCACCCTTTTCCAGCCTTTCATCCTTGAATTATTCTCCTGGAATGGTTATGTTAAGGGATTTTTCCATGCTACCTATAACATATAATAATTATTGGAAAAAATTTAGAGTTGATAATCTTTCATATTTGGAAAAATATAAATTTTGGTTGTTTTAGCAACACTGTTATGGCGAGAGATTTCCTTATGACTAATAAAGTTGTGATATTTAATGTTATGCTTTGAATCTAGGTGCAAGTAGAGAAAAATCACCTAGAAGTGGAACACCTTCAATCCCTTCTCTCATATTGGGGTAATGCCATGTGCACTTTCAACCGAGTTCATCTAGACTTGTTGTGTCATTCTTCACCCTCGCAAAGCTGTGGTCAGGGATTTCACAGGCATTGCTCCAAAAGTCAGTGATTTTATCCTCCCCAATTTCACCACTCCCCTCCCATATCACAACATCCTTATCTTTCCTGCGGTGACAAAGTTTTTTATTGGCTCGGTAACATTGGTGGAAGTGGGTGGGGTTCCTCCTCTCAGGGGAAATTCCTAGGTTTGGCGTTGGCCATCTCTCCCAGCGACCATAATCAAATCGCTAAAGAAGAAGAGTAAAATTAGCAGCATGATAGGTGGGACCCCATCCCTGACATAGCCCAGTCCTCTGCCACTAGTGGCTATGGGGACAAGTCAGATAGTCCACCGCCTTCTCTTCCGATAACTGTGTTCTCTACTGTGGAATAATTTTTTATAGACCTCCTTGTTCTCTAGAGCCTTTTATTTCGTGTACTTTTGTTGGTTTAAAAACACATTGTTATTATAATTCTTATACTTTTGACGTTCCTATAAAGAAAAATAACTTTTTCTCGAGGCCTTGTTTACTTGATTTGAAAAACCTTTTGTTGTGTGACATCTTCCACCTAATGTTTTTGTATGATAAGCAATGTATTATATCTTTTCTTATATAAAAATATTTTTTCCAGTATAATAATTGCTCGATAGGCCTTTCTAAAGTTAATTTTGTAGCACCCAATGTTATGCTTCAACAAACTATGGTATTTTTTTTATAAAGCATTAATTACATTATTATGCCTTCATTGATTTTCAGCATGTAATAGATAAATGCAACATACTAATTAAGTTTACACATCCCTTAATTTTTTAATGCAAAAATGATTAACATCATTACTTAGATATGCGCTAAGTAATCCAACATTAGTTAATATTCAAGAATTTGTCTTGAAAACCTATGATAACCAAGTGAAACTGCATGGGTTCTAGATCCTACTTGATCCCTCTTCAACACTCCATACAAGCCGATATACATTATATAGATTTGGTTATACCTTTTATAGGTACAAAGATCATGTGCATCTTCTTAATGTCAGCCAATGAAGCATGAAATTACTTCACTCCAACTCAAAACACAATTATAAGTAGAAATGGTGAAAAAAATGCAATCATTCATTTACACTACCATGCGCATAGTTTTTGGCATTGTGCTAGCAAGACTAGTTCTGTGACTACACACAAGCCACTCAAAACATGTCTTCCATTCACCGCACAACCGTCTAAACATAGTATCATGATTCTTTTCCATTGTCTTAGTATTAAGTTTATAGTTAACTTATTTAATTTATTCATTTCCCATAAGTAATGAGATCAAATTTTGAATTTGAAAATATCATAACTTGGCATTTAGGTCATGTGGTTCATGTCAGCACCACATTAGAATCCCTACAGGTAAAGATGTGTTCACATAATGACCTAACTCATTGTGTGTTTGTTCCTCTCCCTATATTCATCCCGAGATGGTACGGACATTACTCATATGACACGTAGGTCATGTCATGATGTTTTCCTTCACATACAATTCATTACAATTTCATTCCATTAATAGGTTGATAGAGTTTCACTATGTTAAATCTAACTCACGAAAAAGGTAAGTAATGATTTCAACAATTCAATGAATAATGTGTGTACCTTCTTTGTGTGATTGTTAAACTATATTGATATATGATCATTGATTAGGTTTAGTCAAGTATAATACTTAAATCTTTTCATAACTTTACCTAGTCATTTTAGATCATCTTAGTCATTTTAGTTTATTGATTCAATCCAGTACATTCGTACTTTAACTCATGATCACATTGTACCTTTATAATTTTTTCCTTATCGTCAAAACTAATTTCACACTAAATTAAAGTGGAATTAGGAATGATAATTACAATGATAATAATATGACTTAAATGTATATAACGTTGATATTAAAAGTTAGCATTTTGTTTCTCATGGATTCATACATATGGGTAAGTGCACCAAGATGGTGGAAAATTAAGTGGACATAAAAATCCTAATTTTAGGTACCGTGAGCGCGGTTTCTAAATTGTGCTCATGCAGCTATTTTTATAGGCTCAGAGATTTTTGAACCTAAAACAACGATCGCGATTTGAAACTGCGATCATGGTCCTCTGAGACAAAAAAAACAAACCCATGACTCCTCATTTTTCCTTTCCAACCATGATTTCTCCTATACCTTTGGCACTTGTGCTTTGAATACCCCATAAAATTACTCTTCGAACTTCTGGATCGCGATAGTTTTAACCATGCGGCTAAAACAAAGAGGTAAGCCCTCAATTTTGATCAATTTGTTTGCATTTTAGGTTATTTTTTGTGATTTTCATGGGTTTTTCAATTTTTTGTTTATGCATACAATAATTTTGTTTTGTCAGTTGCTCGGCAAGCTCATAATCCTGCAAACTATCACAATATTCCTCAAAACCCTCCAAAATATCCTCAAAACCCTCCAGACATTCTACAAAAACCTCCTCCAAACATAGATCCGCCTCCTATGGCTCCTTCTGTCCCCACAGAACCAATAGGAACACAAGCTAATATCATTGGAAGAATCTGACAAAATAAAATTTTCATTGAGAAAATTATTCAGAATATAAGACAACATCATGCCACAAATTTGTCCTGAATGACTTTAGCCAACACATTGCAAACATTGATTGGCGAAGTTGACTCCACAACCAACCAAATAGACAGATAGAACACCTTTAGAGGTGATTGTAGGTAGTGGTATGTAAATAAAATTATCCCATGTGGCAGTAAAAGAATTTTTTTATAGAAAAGACAACATTTTTGCATTATTTACTGACCCAAGAAGCAATGCCCCCCCATAGTTACTTGCAAACGGTTCCCAATCCATTGGTGCCACGATGACCGAATCAAGAATAATTTTTGGGGACCGATGGTGGATGGTTTTTGATTATCCACCATGCAACAACAATGAGGTTCCCCTCTATTTTTTGAATAAATTATATTTCGAGTTCATGCTTAATGAGGTCCCAAATTATTTTTACTTTTCTAATTTTTATGGGCAAGGTGGTGGATCTGCACAAAGTAGACCTGGTGCACGTGTAGGTCAACCAAGGATCCCCCATGCCCCAAAACCCCCACTACCTTCAGTTGTCCCTCATACAGTGGAGGAGGTTGTGGAGATTGACACACTTCATGCATTGAGGGAGCTCACTGACACTCTAGCCCAACATAGTGAGCAGATTGCTTCTGGTGATGGTGGTGGAGGCGTCAGTTCTAGCGCACCATACCATTGTGGATCATGTGGTGTTGTATGCACTACGGGAGAGACATCATTTGCTAGATCACATGATTTCTTTTCTCTAGATGAGATGATGGTGGATGTTTTTGGAATTGGTGCAAAGGATCTTGGTATTTTATAGGTAAATGTCAAATATATATATATATACAATAGTTCAATTAATGTTTAAGATTTTAATATATATGTGTTTCATTGTACGTTATGTACATACATGTAAAAACTAATTTTTTTATTTTATTTTAAATAGCAAGAGCCGGTGAAGGAAACATCCAACGTTGACATGCTAGCTACTGCAACTAGGCATGTTACAAACGTAAGTTTCAAGTTGTACTTAAATTTCAAATTCCATTTGATTGTGCACTTTTATTGTTATAATGCTTCACCTTTACATGTACATATTAATATATGTTTGTCTTTTATATGCAGGAGCCTGGCAGGTCATCATCTGCTTTGGGAACTAAGGCTACTAACATGCCTCACGTGACATTTACGTAGGTTACTTTCTGTTTACACTTTCTTTCTAATTATGGAAGTTCACGTGGATTATGCTTTGGCTCTATTATGTCGCAGTCATGTAGATTAATATTGATTTGTACATGTTTTTTGTATAGATTATGACTGCCAGAGAGACTCCTCCATATATGCAAAATGGGGAGGCTGCTGTAGATACTGCCATAGCATTTGCAGATCCACTAATTGAGGTACAATTTTTCAAATTTGTTAAATTTATTTAGGAATTATTTCTTATTACTTAAATCTACAATATCAAATTTTGTACATGAAATATTTAATTCGAAATTTAATTATTTGTATGTAACTTACCTCTCATGAGTCTACTGTTGTCCCTGCCATGCGTCAACGACAAAATGATAGGGATCATGACATTGTAGTAAGATTTCACATGAATTTTAACTAAATTCTAAGTTTCAAAATTTTGAATGTATTTTAAAAATCTAGGTGTTAAAAATTTGTTGTTTATGAATGTGCAGGTTAGGTTGCAGGCCTTCTTAGAGACGCCTAGGACCATATGGATGAAATCACGAGTGGCATCTCCCTCCACTACATCCCTAGGTTGTGGACATGCTACTTCTAGTAGGGCGAAGAGAGGGAAGTTGTTTCATGATTAGATTCATAGGATGTGGATGTACATAGATATATATATGGGCCAACTAGTCCTAGTTCATGATTCTTTATAGGAAATTGTATATATAGCCTTATGCGACCGCATGTGGTCCTATATGTATGACACACTTGGTTCGAGATGTACACATGTTATGAACTTATATTTTCAGAGACGTGTATTCATCACACTTAGTTTGATACATTATATATCCATGTGTTTGTTTTCATAATGATATTACTTCTATGTTTGATTCGAATTCATTGCACATGATATCCTTCTATGTATATTAATTCTATATGTATGTTTGATTTAAAATTAAAAAAATATGGTGCAACATATATGAATATAGCGTTACTATGGTGCAACATTGCATGGTAAAATTGTTAAGAAATTAAGGGAATCATGTGTATTCCTCCATCAACATGGGAAACTTATCAGTTTCCTCTTAAGTCATGAAAAAATATTTCATACCTTGAATCTTGAAATAAGATGTCCTCCCTTGGGTCATTTGGTTTTTGAACTGTGTATTTAATTTTATTTATCAGAAGGATATTATTCATTTTACCATTGATGAGTATGGTGGTGTATGACCAATCCATCTTTATATCCCCACCAATATCATGATAGAAAATTTGGCTCAACAATATACCATACGTAGCTAGCATGTCTTCCACAAGTATTTCCATCTTGATTTTCTTGTAAGGGAAGTCTACAAATTTTGGCTTGAGAATCTTTCACTTGGCCGAAAAGAGGTAATTATTTTGTTTTCATGTAGTAACAATCGCCAATAGTAAGGCTGAGAGTAATACCAATAGAGTTTGCAAATTTTATAAGCATGACATTGTCAGAGGCGCCAGAATAAATAATGCAATTATTCAATTTATAGTTCCATTGACCAACAAGGAAAGATAGAAAGGTTCTTATTTCCTAGAAGAGGAGGATTTTAAGGAAAGAAGGTTCTAGGAATGAGTGGATCTAGGAGTGGGAAGTTATTCTTTAGTGTTGGTAGGATTCTTAGAACATGTATTTTTACTACTTCCTTTGATAAACTAGACGAGGATTAAAGTGTTTTGCTTGGGAAGTAGAAGAAGAGGCTTATTTATTTTTTTATGAGTGGGTGAACACTAAACAATAGTAACTATTCATATCATCTATCTAGATTATTCAGGATCTTTGTTGGGTGAGTATTAAAAATAACCAATAATTTCATATAACCATCTTATTCTTCTCTTTCAATTTCTAATTCAACAATTTCTTAAAAAGGTTGTAATTGCTGAAAAAGTTAAAAAATTTGTAATTGTTGAAAAAGTTGAAAAGGGTGGGTTGTGGCACTAAACCAACTACACGGAAATGTTCGGGTGGCTAGGTGAACACTAGAGAAGGTGTCCTTTCGGTACGCGAAAACATCGTTTCTTTCAGGCTACCTCATTTGGGCGTAGTCCCTTACGAGCCTTGAGACCAAAAAATCGTTCAACTTCGACGAGTAGCTACACAAAATCTGTGACACCTAAGGATGTCTCATTTGATCCTAACCCTTAGTGTAGGGACTCTCTACAATAGCCTATCTCAGTTTTTTCCTTCTCCAATCGGTGCTCTTGCTGCCCTATTGTTTGTGAACACCCCAAATAGTGTAGTTTGAGCTAGTGTAAGGCTGCCAAATGGTATATTTTATAAACGGTGGGTCGTGGAACCAAACCAATTATGCAAAAACATCCAAGTGGCCATGTGAATGCTAGAGGAGGCGTTGTTTCGATGCACGACAACGACGTTGCTTCTGGGCTACCTCGTTCGGGTGTAGTCCCTTAAGAGCCCTGAGACCAAACACTCATTCAACTTCAACGGGTGGCTAAGAGCAGTCCGTGGCACCTAGAGATGTATTGTATGATCCTAAAAATTGATGTAGGGACCCTCTACAATAGCCTATCTTGGTTTTGTATTTCTCCAATCAGTGCTCTCGTTGCCCTATTGTTTGCGAACTCCACAAATAGTGTAGTTTGAGCCAGTATAATGTTGTTAAACGGTATATTTTACAAACGATGGGTCGTGGCACAAAACCAACTACACAAAAATTTCCAAGTGTCCAGGTGAATGCTAGAGGAGGAGGCGTTTCAGTGCGTGAAAATGTCGTTGCTTCCGGGCTACCTCGTTTAGGTGTAGTCCCTTAAGAGCCCTGAGACCAAAAATTGTTCAACTTTGACAGGTGACTGCGCAGACTCTGTGGCACCTAAGGATATCTCATTCAATCCTACACCTCAGTGTTGGGACCCTCTACAATATCCTATCTCAATTTTTTCCTTTTCCAATCGGTGCTCTCAGTTCCCTATTGTTTGAAAATGTGCCGAATAGTGTAATTTGAGATAGTGTAAGGCTGTCAAACTATATATTTTGTAAATGATGGCTCATGGCATTAAACCGACTATGTGGACATGTTTGAGTGGCTAGGTGAATGCTAGAGGAGGCATATTTTTGGTGCGTGACAACGTTGTTGCTTTCGGGCTACCTTGTTTGTGTGTAGTCCCTTAAGAGCCTCGAGACCAAAAAATTGTTCAATTTTGACAGGTGGCTACGCACACTCTGTGGTGCCTAGAGATGTCTCATCTGATCCTACACCTCAGTGTAGGGACCCTCTATAATAGCTTGTCTCAATTTTTTCCTTCTCCAATCGGTGCTCTCATTGCCCTATTGTTTGCAAACACACCAAATAGTGTAGTTTTAGACAGTGTAAGGATGTCAAACGGTATGTTTTGCAAATGGTGGGTCATGGCACCAAACCGACTACATGGAAACATCTAGGTGGCTAGGTGAATGCTAGAGGAGGCATTGTTTTGGTGTGCAAAAATGTCGTTGCTTCCAAGCTACCTCATTCGGGCAGAGTCCCTTAAGAGACCTAAGACCAAAAAATTGTTCAGTTTCAACGGGTGACTACGCACACTCCGTGGCACCTAGAGATGTCTCATATGATCCTAAACCTTAACGTAAGGACCCTCTACAGTAGACTATCTCAGTTTTTTCCTTATCCAATCGGTTCTCTCACTGCCCTATTGTTTGGAAACGCACCAAATAGTGTAGTTTGAAACAATATAAGGTTATCAAATGCTATATTTTGCAAACGGTGGGTCGTGGCACCAAACCAACTATGAAGACACATCTAGTTGGCTAGGGGAATGCTAGAGGAGGTGTCATTTTGGTGCACAAAAACGTCGTTGCTTTTGGGCTATCTCGTTCGGGCGGAGTCCCTTAAGAGCCCTGAGACCAAAAAATTGTTCAACTTCGACGGGTGGATATACGCACTCCGTGGCACCTAGAGACATCTCATCTGATCCTACACCTTGGTATAGGGACCATCTACAATAGCCTGTGTCAGTTTTTTCCTTCTCTAATGGGTGCTCTTGCTGCCCTATTGTTTGCAAATTCACCAAATAGTGTAGTTTGAGACAGTGTAAGGTTGTCAAACGGTAAATTTTGCAAATGGTGGGTCATGGCACCAAACTGACTACACGAACATGTCTGGGTTTTCTAGGTGAATGCTAGAGGAGGCATCATTTCGGTGCGCAACTACGTCGTTGCTTCCAGGCTACCTTGTTCGGGCAGAGTCCCATAAGAGCCCTAAGACCAAAAAATCATTCAACTTTGACGGGTGACTACGCGCACTACGTGGAGCCTATAGATGTCTCATCTGATCCTACACCTTGGTGTAAGGACCCTCTACAATAGCCTATCTCAGTTTTTTCCTTCTGCAATCGGTGCTCTCGCTGCCCTATTGTTTGGATAAGCACCAAATAGTGTAGTTTGAGAGAGTGTAATCCTGTCAAATGGTATATTTTGCAAACGGTGGGTCATGGCACTGAACCGACTATGCGGACACATCCGGGTAGCCAGGTGAACACTAGAAGAGGCATCATTTTGGGTAAAACAATGTCGTTGCTTCCAGGATACCTCGTTTGGGAGGAGTTTGTTAAGAGCCTTGAGACCAAAAAAATGTTCAACTTTGACGGGTGGCTACACGCACTTTGTGGCACCTAGAGAGGTCTCATCTAATTCTACACCTCGGTGTAGGGACCCTCTACAATAGTATTTCTTAGTTTTTTCCTTCTCGAATTGGTGCTCTCGCTTCCCTATTGTTTGCAAATGCACCAAATAGTGTAGTTTGAGACAGTGTAAGGCTGTCAAACACTATATTTTGCAAACGGTGGGTCATGGCACCGAACCGACTATGTGGAAACATCTGAGTGGCTAGGTGAATGATAGAGGAGGTGTCAATTTGGTGCGCGGCAATTTCGTTGCTTCCGGGTTACCTCGTTCGGGCATAGTCCCTTAAGAGCCCTAAGATAAAAAAAAATTTCAACTTTGACGGGTGACTACACGCACTCCGTGGCACCTAGAGATCTCTCGAGTGATCCTACACCTTGATGTATAGACCCTCTAAAAAATTATATCTCGGTTTTTTCCTTCTCCAATTGGTTCTCTCGTTTCCCTATTGTTTGCAAACGCACCAAATACTATAGTTTGAGACAGTGTAAGGCTATAAAAAGGTAAATTTTGCAAATGGTGGGTCGTGGCACTGAACCGAATGTGTGGACACATCCGAGTGGTCAAGTGAATGCTAGAGGAGGCGTTGTTTTAGTGCATGACAACGTCATTGTTTTCGGACTACCTCGTTCATGCAAAATCTCTTAAGAGCCATGAGACCAAAAAATCATTCAACTTCGATGGGTGACTATGTGTAATCCTTGGCACCTAGATATGTCTCATCTTATCCTACACCTGAATGTAGGGACCCTCTACAATAGATTGTCTCGGTTTTTTCCTTCTCCAATTAGTGCTCTCGATGCCCTATTGTTTGGAAATGCACCAAATAGTATAGTTTAAGATAGTGTAAGGCTGTCAAATGGTATATTTTACAAACGGTGGGTTGTGACACCAAAAAAACTATGTGGAAATGTCTAGGTGGCCAAGTGAATGCTAGAGGAGGTTTCGTTTGGGTGTGTAATGACATTGTTGCTTCCAGGCTACCTCGTTTGGGCAGAGTCCCTTAAGAGCCCTGAGACAAAAAATCGTTCAACTTCGACGGGTGGCTACACACACTTTGTGGCACCTAGAGACATCTTGTATTAATATACACCTTGGTGTAGGGACCCTCTACAATAGCGTGTCTTGGTTTTTTCCTTCTCCAATCAGTGCTCTCACTGCCCTATTCTTTGCAAACGCACCAAATAGTGTAGTTTGAGACAGTGTAAGGCTGTCAAATGATCTATTTTGCAAACGGTGGATCATGGCACCAAACTGACTATGTGGAAACATCCGAGTGGCCAGGTGAACATTAGAGGAGGTGTCATTTTGGTGCGTGACAATGGCATTGCTTCCAGGCTACCTCTTTCAGGCATAGTCCTTTAAGAGCCATAAGACCAAAAAAAATTTCAACTTCAACAAGTGACTACACGTACTCTGTGGAACCTAGAGATGTCTCGTTTGATCCTACACCTCATTGTATGGACCCTCTAAAAAAGGATGTCTCGGTTTTTCCATTCTCCAATCAGTGCTGTCGCTGCCCTATTATTTGCAAACGCACCAAATAGAGTAGTTTGAGACAGTGTAAGGCTGTCAAATGGTATATTTTGCAAACGATGGGTCGTGGCACCAAAACGACTATGTGGAAACGTTTGGGCAGCCAAGTGAATGCTTCCGAGCTACCTCGTTCATGCGGAGTCCCTTAAGAGCCATGAGACTAAAAAATCATTCAACTTCGACGGGTGACTACGCACACTCCTCAACACCTAGATATGTCTCATCTTATCCTACACCTCAACGTAGGGACCCTCTACAATATCTTGTCTTAGTTTTTTCCTTCTCCAATCGGTGCTCTCGCTGACCTATTGTTTGGAAACACACCAAATAGTGTAGTTTGAGACATTATAAGGCTGTCAAATGATATATTTTGCAAACAGCGGGTCGTGGCACCAAAATGACTGTGTGGAAATGTCTAGGTGGCTAGGTGAATGCTAGAGGAGGTTTTGTTTCAATGTGTAACAATGTTGTTGCTTCCAGGCTACCTCGCTCGGGAGGAGTCCCTTAAGAGCCCTGAGACCAAAAAATTGTTCAACTTCGACGAGTCGCTATACACACTTTGTGGCACCTAGAAATGTCTCGTCTAAATCTAAACCTCGGTGTAGGGACTCTCTAAAATAGTCTGTCTTGGTTTTCTCCTTCTCCAATCGGTGCTCTCATTGCCCTATTGTTTGCAAACACAACAAATAGTGTAGTTTGAGACAGTGTAAGGCTGTAAAATGATATATTTTGCAAACGGTGGGTCATGACACTGAATTGAATACATGGAAAAATCCGAGTGGCTAGGTGAATGTTAGAGAAGGCATTATTTTGGTGTGCGACAATGTCATTGCTTCCGGGCTACCTCGTTTGGGCATAATCCCTTAAGAGCCCTGAGAAATTTTTTTTATTCAACTTCAATGGGTGACTACGCGAACTCTGTGGCACCTAGATATGTCTTATCTGATCCTATACCTTGGTGTAGGGACCCTCTCCAAAATCCTACCTCATTTTTTTCCTTCTCCAATTGGTTCTCTCGCTGCCCTACTGTTTGTAAATGCACCAAATAGTGTAGTTTGAGATAGTGTAAGGCTGTCAAACGGTATATTTTGGAAACGGTGGGTCGTTGCACCAAAACGAATATGCAGGCATGTCTAGGTGGCCAAATGAACACTGGAGGAGACATCGTTACTTTCGGGCTACCTCGTTCGGGTGGAGTCCCGTAAGAGCCATGAGACCAAAAAATCGTTCAACTTCGACAGGTGACTATGTGCACTCCTCGGCACCTAGATATGTCTCATCTTATCCTACACCTCAATGTAGGGATCCTATACAATAGCTTGTCTCAGTTTTTTCTTTCTCCAAACGGTGTTCTTGCTGCCCTATTGTTCGCAAACGCACCAAATAGTGTAGTTTGAGACAATATAAGGCTGTTAAACGGTATATTTTGCAAACGGTGGGTCGTGGCACCGAAATAAATGCACGAAAACATTTGAGTGGATAGTTTAATTCTAGATGAGATTTTGTTTTGGTGAGCGACAACGTCATTTCTTCCGGGCTACCTCGTTCGAGCATAGTCCCTTAACAGCCCTGAGACCAATTTTTTTTTAACTTCGACGGGTGACTACGCACACTCCGTGACACCTAGAGATGTCTCGTATGATCCTACACCTTTGCGTAGGGACCCTCTACAATATATTATCTTGGTTTTTTCATTCTTCAATCGGTGCTCTCGTTTCCCTATTGTTTGCAAACGTACCAAATAGTGTAGTTTGAGAAAGTGTAAGGTTGTTAAATGGTATATTTTTCAAACAATGGGTCATGGAACCAAAACAACTACACAGACATGTCCAAGTGGCCAAGTGAATGCTAGAGGAAGTTTCTTTTTGGTGCATAACAGCGTCGTTGCTTTCGGGCTACCTCATTCGAGTGGAATCCCTTAATAGCCCTAAGACCAAAAAATTGTTCAACTTTGACGGGTGACTACGCGTACTTTTTGGCACCTAGAGATGCCTCATCTTATCCTACACCTCGGTGTAGGGACCCTCTACAAAATCCTGTCTCAGTTTTTTCCTTCTCCAATTGGTGCTCTCGCTGCCCTATTGTTTGGAAATGCACCAAATAGTGTAGTTTGAGACAATATAAGGCTGTCAAATGGTATATTTTGCAAACGGTGGGTTGTGGCACCGAACCGACTACCCAGACACATCTGGGTGGCTAGGTGAATGCTAGAGGAGACATTGTTTTGGTGTGAAACAATGTCGTTGCTTCCGGGCTACCTCGTTCGGGCGGAGTCCCATAAGAGCCCTAAGACCAAAAAATTGTTCAACTTCAGAAGGTGACTACGCGCACTCTGTGGCACCTAGAGATGTGTCGTCTAATCCTACACCTTGATGTAAGGACCCTCTACAATAGTATGTCTCAGATTTTTCCTTCTCTAATCGGTACTCTCGCTGCCCTATTGTTTGCAAACGTACTAAATAGTGTAGTTTGAGACAGTGTAACGCTGTCAAATGGTATATTTTGCAAATGGTGGGTCGTGGCTCCAAACCGACTGTGCAGACATGTCTAGGTGGCTAGGTGAATGCTAGAGGAGGTGTCTTTTTGGTTTTGCAACAACGTCGTTGGTTCCAGACTACCTTGTTCATGCGGAGTCCCTTAAGAGTCCTGAGACCAAAAAATTGTTCAACTTCGATGGGTGACTACGCGCACTCCTAAGCTTCTAGAGATGTCTTGTCTAATCCTACACCTCAGCGTAGGGACCCTCTACAATGTCCTATCTCAGTTTTTTCCTTCTCCAATTGGTGCTCTTGCTGCCCTATTGTTTGCAAATGCACTAAATAGTGTAGTTTGAGACAGTGTAAGGCTGTCAAACGGTATATTTTGCAAACGGTGGGTTGTGGCACTAAACTGACTACGCAGACATGTCCGAGTGGCCAAGTGAATGCTATGAGGAGGTGTCATTTTGGTGCGTGACAACGTCGTTGCTTCCAGGCTACCTCGTTTGGGCGTAGTCCCTTAAGAGCCCTGAGACCAAAAACTTTTCACCTTCGACAGGTGACTACGCACACTCTGCGACACCTAGATATGTCTCATCTAATCCTACACCTCAATGTAGGGTCCCTCTACAATAGCCTATCTTGGTTTTTTCCTTCTCCAATCATTTCTCTCGCTACCCTAACATTTGCAAATGTACCAAATAGTGTAGTTTGAGACAGTGTAAGGCTGTCAAATGGTATATTTTGCAAATGGTGGGTCATGGCAGCAAAAAGACTACATGAACATGTTTGAGTGGCTAGGTGAACACTAGAGGAGGCATCATTTTTGTTCTCAACAATGTCGTTGCTTCTGGGCTACCTCGTTCGGGAGGAGTCCCTTAAGAGCCATGAGACCAAAAAATTGTTCAACTTTGACGCATGACTACACACACTCCATGGCACCTAGAGATGTCTCGTCTAATCCTACACCTCGGTGTAGGGACCCTCTACAATAGTCTGTCTCAATTTTTTCATTCTCTAATCGGTGCTCTCGCTGCCCTATTATTTTGAAACACACTAAATAGTGTAGTTAGAGACAGTGTAAGGCTGTCAAATGATATATTTTGTAAATGGTGTGTCATGGCACCGAACTAACTGTACAGACATGTCCGGGTGGCCAGGTGAACACTAGAGGAGGTATTTTTTTGGTGTGTGACAACATCGTTGCTTCCAGGCTACCTCATTTGGACGGAGTCCCTTAAGAGCCCTGAGACCGAAAAATTGTTCAACTTCGATGGGTGGCTATGAGAACTCTGTGGCACCTAGAGACATCTCGTCTGATCCTACACCTTAGTGTAGGGACCCTCTACAATAGCCTATCTCATTTTTTTTCTTTCTCCAATCGGTGATCTTACTTCCCTATTGTTTGCAAACTTGCAGAATAGTGCAGTTTGAGCCAGTGTAAGGGTGTCAAACGGTATATTTTGCAAATGAGGGGAGGTGGTGCCAAACCGTATGTGCACACGCATAGGGATGGTCTTGTAAACACTTGGGGAGGCATCATTTTAGTCCTCTAAGCTCCAGGTCCTTCTGGGCTACCTCCTCCGAAGGCAAGAACCCTCTTCCATAGGTACATAAATCATTGTTAATTGCTTCTCTTTTCTTGTAAAACAATGAAAGCTTATCTTAGCTTCGATAATTTATAATTCTCTACAAACAGTGCCAACCAAGTGAAGGTGGAAGCTTTTCTGGCACCACTAATTTGCATATAAAAGTGTTAGTCAAAGAAATTTAAGTTTCAAATTAAAACCATACTAGATATATACAAAATACACAAATTTAATAAAATATATGAACTTAAATTTATCTAACAAACAAATTTATATATACCAAAGAAATTATATATACCAAACATGAGCATTGTAAATTCATTCCAATGAACCATCAGGATTGGATCTACTTTGAATAGCGGACATGATTGCTTCATGATCTGACTCTCAAACCTTCTAAAGAATCTTGTTATTAGGCCTTCCTCAATATCTATACAGCTGAATATTTGTCACTAAAACTAGATGCGAATATAAGAGTATTTTCCTGTGTGTCTCAAAGTCTTCAAACACCCAAACAGAGGAGTTTTTTAATGGATACCATCGAAGCCAAGTTCCAGTAGCTACCACTGACCCTATAGGATACTCAATATCTTCGCCATCTATAATAAGAGAATTCAACTTCTTTCTTTCCTTGATGCAACGACATAAGAAATAGTCTTTTCCTTCTTCATTTTCTTCTGTCGCAATAATTACAAGCACATGTCCTACATAAAAAAAGGTTTCAACTCAAATTTAAATTATACATATTAAAATTTCAATGGACATAACTCAATACAAAAATTGTAAATAACCATAAATACCTTGTCACACCAAAATCAAAATTTTGTCAAAGTCCTTGGATGTTGCAACTTCATCTATAGAAACAAGTCGTAATGCTTGTGGAGGTTGATAACTAGGAAGCGGAGTTAGAGGCCTACAAATCCATCCATCCACCCATTCTTGTGAATCACAACTCAGCAGTGACAAATTCGATACAAGATGCACAAAAACATGTCAAATTTCTTGTCCATGTGGCCCACGAAGTAGCTTCTGAGCTACAAAATGAGTGCATATCACTGGACCCAGTGAGTGTCATATAATCCTCGTAGCTAGCAATTTGTTGTTCCTCTTTCAACCAAAAATATCTGCGAACCATAGAAATTTCTTGAGAACCTTAGGCCATGTTGTCAATACACCATTCCGCAATGCTCTTTACATCTTTCAATTTAGCATCATATTTGTACTTCAACTCTTCTCTTGCAAGATCTCTTTTCACACATGCCCCTACATCATCATGCTCTCCTTTTCCATGTCCAGCCTCAGTGAAAATCCAAATATGTTGCACGTGCCCATATTGACATACATCCTACTCATCTAATAAAACATTCATGCATTCTTAAAATGAGACGTGTAATTATCTAACCATATATAATGTTGTTTGAAGTGGATTTCCTTATCAGTACAAGTTTCCATAAAATAACTAGAAACACCCCTTGCACAAATTTAGTAGAAATGAGTACGATCATCACTGATATAAAATTAGTGCTCTCTTAAAAAGATTTGATCATTCTTTGTACTGTCAGGAGAATGTATAAATTTTATATACACAAAAATAGAAACTTGTATTGAGTTGTAATATTGTGATTGAACCTCCATTTGTAGTTGTAATGTGTAATTCTCTGCAAAATTGACCATTGAAACAATAGTACCAATAGAAAATGTGTCTTTGCATATCTTGAACTGTTCATCCAACTATCGAGCTTTGTGTGTATGCCTAGCATACTCATAAAAAATTTCATCCTTAAATTTTCTCAAAAATTCAAAATTAGACATATATTCTGTAACTAGCTCACACCATTTAAACTCTTTTCCATCTTTCAAATGGTATACAATTGATTTCTATTTATCAAACTCAACTAAATTATTTCCTATTGCACCTTCAATTTGCTCATGGATGTAACTTTCTAATTTAGGTAATCCGCCACATGTACCACAACTTTCATCTAAACAATCCTGACTATAAAAAAATTGTCAAACTTATTTTTCATAAAATATCATACGAATGAAATCCCTGGAAGATATTGGTGGAAATTGAACACCACATTCCGATAACATAGTTTCAAAATGCAAAATAGAATGAATACATAAAAATTTAGCATAATGCATAGCAAATTCAACATGTTGCCTACAACAACAAGTGGTGCGAGTGTGGTTGATTTTCACATAGAATGGTTTTAACATTTCAAAAAAATGTTGACTAATTTTAATTTCTAGATTCTCTTGTTCAAACTTATGAAAAAATTGAGTTTGATTCATATCTAAGAAATTCTTTGGATGTGATTTGTGATTCATAGAACCAACTCTCCATTTTACAACATCTCTTGTATTAGGTGAAACTCTAGTGTTATCATGCCAAAATTAAATAACAACTTCTCTTATAGCGTCAAAATTATATTCTTCATTACGTGGTGCTCTAACAAAAAATGCCCAAAAATTGGTGTTATTGAGTGATTGAAGGATATTACGTCTTTCAATTAATTTCATTAGAGTTTTTTGATTAAATTGCAACATTCGACTTGTTTGCGTAGTCAAACATTATTTTTTACTAATTCACTTACAACACTAGTAACAAGTATACGACACACAATATTACTATCCCTAGTGCATCACTTGACACCAACAATGTGATATGCATCATGAAGGTTTTCAACAATTATAGAGGTTTGACCAAGTAAATTAGATGTTGTCAATCCTAAGGTGTTTAATGTAGGGTTTCATTTTATTCAATTTCATCAAACTAACCAACAAATGACATCTTTGGGTATCATTTAAAATTTCAAAATGATTATCCCCAAATTTCAGAAGGCTTTTCTTTTAATTTTCTCGTTCAGAAATTTTGTCACACATTGGTTTCAAAATGTTTTCATCAATTTCAATAAAATAATTAGGTTTCTTATGGAAAATCCTGGGAGGTGTTTTTTTTCAAATTTTTCTTGTCTAAAGTTTCAACCTGAATTTCTTTATTCACATTTTCATTTTCTCCTTCGATTTCAACATTTGCTACATCATGAGTATTTAATTTTTCTTCAACATTGACAGTAAAAACATATTCATCATGACTATTTAATTCAACTTCAACATTGACAGTAGAAACATTACTTGGTTCTTCATTTCTTACAATAGTAGGGGTTGAAGATGAACCTCTTCTTGATTCATGAAGATTCCGCATTGGCTCAACATTTTTAAATCTGTGTGCCTCTAATTCATTTAGTGTTTTTTTTACTTAATGACTTCCTTTTTTGACTTTGTTTCTTGTCTCCCATGATAGTTTACTTCCGGTGATAAGAAAAAACATGCAGAAAATGACAAAATTTCACAGTAATTCATAAGGTAAAGTCAAACAGTAAAACATCACATGGTAATTAGAACATTGGGATGCGTATAAATATTATTTACGAACCATGATCACACTTTATAAACTGTGCTCCCCGTTTTATAAAGCGTGATTGCGGTTCTTGTTTAAAAACCCCATGATCGCGTAGTTTGTAAATCGCGATCACAATTATATCTGTATCATCAAATCTGACCCTAAAGATTGGGAAATATTTGTTTTTCCCCAACCAAAGCTATGGAAGGTCATTTATGAAGTGTAAAGGGTAAAAAAACTTTAAATTTGCTCTTCCAACAGATTTGAACCATGCTAAAAACTTAAAACATTTCACAAAAAAGGTGCCATCATGTAGGGGAGACTGTTAGCTTCGTAGAAATATTGATTTTAAAGTAAATAGAATAAGATAAAATATCATTTTATAATTTTCTTACTAACAATAGATCTTTAAGACATTTTTTCCCGTGATTGTTCATGTCTACGTTTAAGACAGCAAATTTTGTTTTGCTTATCAAAATGTGATAAAACTTATACCATCCCAAGCGTGGATAAATTCTATACACGTTAAAAAAATATTTTATTTTGATATTTTTTTGATATAGTTATGGCGGGCAAATGGAAAGCACTCCGTTTTATAAATCTTTTCAGACCCCTTTCACGGAAAAAATGATACAAAAAAATATTGCTCGAAAATATACAAAATAAAATCCATCCCAAGATATACAACTACATCTAAATTTTCACCAAAGGAAAAAAAATAACAAGATTTGGTCATCCAAATCGTGGGCAAACGGACTACAATTTTATAGGTTTTTTCAAAAACAAAAACCAAGTCATATAATTTTAAGTGTTTGATATAGCTAAACTTGTTCGTTTTAAAAATAAATAAATAGTAGTTTAGAAAATAGATTCCAGATGTTACGATTCATATTTATATAATTTTTTTCTAATTTTGAGTGCACGTATTGCTAATAATCCCTACAAGTTGAGATTTCACTATTTTTTTGCAATATGACGTCCACTTATGACCCCTTTCTTGTCCACCAACTCCGTACAATTACCCATATAAAATGTTTCACATCATCTCGATTACCCAGGAAAAGCAGATTTTAATTTATCGTCATACCTTTTTTTGTTACGTTATATGTCGTATTTCTTGTTGACTAACTGTTTTCGTTACATATTTATTTAAATCGTAATGATATTATAAAATAGTTATGCTATTATATAAATATCAATTCTCATTGAATACTTTGTTGATGTCAGTAATAAAAAATGTCTTAAGACACATACATAAAGATCAGAACTACCATCTTTATTTTCATAATCATAATTGATTACATTAATACATCTTCACAAAAAGATTATCAAAGATAATTTTTTCATACGTTCCGAACATTGGTTTTACACAATTGCGAGTAATATTCTCACATTAAAATCAAGTATAAATACATTTAATACATCCATCTGAACCAATTAATAACAATAAAAGTATGTCATAATCAAGTTTCTTTAACCATTTCGTGATACTTTTCAACTTGCATGCTGAAAATTAATAATATAGACATGGTCATCTCAATAGAAATGATATGGAATATTAATTCTAATCATGTTGCATCGTTACGAAATCAAGAGTATGAATTGGTTATCTACTTCCTCTCGTAGAATAACATTAATCAATAGCATAAGGATGTCAATCATTACAGTACAATAAATACAACATTAATCTTTCTGCCAACAATAAACTTCAAATCATACAGTTTTATGAATGAAGATACTAGAAAGACAAAGTATTTTATTAGAAACTTCTGGAAATAAGTTCCATCCCAACAAGCATTTGAGAAAAAAATCCAAAGAGCCTTTATTCAATATAATAAAGGTTATAAAAACACAATCTAATCAATCCTTGTTTGCTCAAATTTATAATTTCCTAATAAGAGAAATTGGGAAAGTTTATGAATCCAAATATTTATACCACAGTGGTTCAAGTATACCAATGAAGAAAAATTCATTAACTCCCAGCCCAAGGATATTTTTATACAACTATAAGAGTTTACTTGTCGATCTTATAACAACTTTGTACTCCATCACCGAAGTCAGATTTGTACACCACTAGAGTATTCCTTATATAGTAAACACATAAATGTGTGTGTGTGTATATCTATAAAGTTTCTCACCAATATGAAAAATATATTACTACTCTATTTTGAGAGAGATCTTATAGCCAGTTATTCATTTCTTAGAGTGCATCAAGATTTATATATGTTTCCCTCAGTGCCTATATGCATACAAAACCCTATACATGGATATTGCAGGTATGTCATTAAAATACCCAAGTTGACCCATAATGATTTTTAGCAACTCAACTCTAAGAACCTGTGTGAAAACATAAGTTTCACATGACTAAAAATACTACAAACAACAAAGTAAAAGGCATCAGACGCTAACCTAAACCTCAAAGAAATGGACAAAATAGAGTAGGTCGGGTTTAACCCATACACAAATAAAATATCTACTGTAGAATGAATGAGAGAGAAATGCATCTGCAACTTATATTATTTTAACATAGGATTAATATATAATCATTAACCTTAGTAGTATCAGGGTTATAGTTTCTTATTTTAGGCATAGATGCATGTACTAAATTCACGAAGCCCTCAAATAAACAAGTAATTAACAAATCATCTCAATATTCCTAAAATACTTAAGCCTATTTTGATTAAAGCCCAAAGATACGAGAAAACATCCACCCATAAGAAGATAATGCATGTGACAAAATTTATCATTCAAAATAAACGTATTGATTTTCCATACACTCACATTTTAGATTTTGAACAAAGAACAAGGATTTTTTTTTAAACTTTATCTCATAAGGATATAATAGAACAGAGTTAGATATTCCATGCCTGATAATCCTCTGATCCGGGAAAATAATTTTCACCGATAGAGGAAATAACGACAAGTTTCCTTCAAAACCTTCTCATATGCCAACCCACCAAAACCCCAAACTCCCTCATATATAAAAACAAATGATATGCCAAATATTATAACATCTATATTTAAAAGAGAAGCCAAAAATAGTTCAACTGTATAAAACTTGTGGAAACCCTCATGCATGGAGCTCAAACAACTAGAGTAGAGCTCAAGTCCACAAAAATCAAAAAATAAAAATTGAAGCTATGTTGCATGCATTAGCTTCCTCTACAAGCTTCACATTTTGCAAAATTGTCCATGCAATTAATGTTCTTTAATTCACCACAGTGCCACATTGTGGCCACATTTATTACCGCATCCATCAACTTCTTCCCACCAAAATAGTTAGAGATGATTTCAAACAGTCAAAGATAAATAAAAATATAACCTTAATAACTTTGCATGGGTCATCAATTGACCTTAATATATATTAAAACAATTATTTATCTATTCGAATAGGGTCAAATTCTTATAGATTCAATACAAATAAAATACCTAAGGATATGGTCGAATGATTCTAATTATCATTTATCAAGTCCCACCAATTACCGTTTAACACTTTCCTTACCATTGAAAAGGAGTTAAACCAATTAACTCAGTCATAAATGTCAATCATTTTACCATTGTCTATATCACTTATCGATGTAAATGAGTTTGGCATATTTGCTTAAACAATTTAACTGCTCATTGAAATTGTCTTTGGCTAACTTGATGGTTAAAAATCAATAATCACACGACATGAGCACGATCAGTCGAAGGCAATATTTATACCAACCAATTCCAATCCACAACATAGTAAAATCCATCCATACACAAATAATGCATTATATGTACTACGATCAAGTTATAAAATAGTTTAGTCGATAATTAAAATCAAATAAACAATATTAACATTTAACTGCAATAAAAATACTTATTCTTCCTTCTAGATACAAGTACTATGAAACCAACTTAAACATTTACCTTGAAGACCAGAATTTAGTTATTCCAATTGAAGACAATCTTATTGTTGTATGATCAATGATAGTTGTCATGTCAAGAAAATTTAGTAACTTTAAATATTCATCATTATTTTCACATAATGAATACTACATTGAAACTATGTAAAGATTCATAATATTTTTCAAATCATTATTTCTAGCAAGTAAGATGAATCAAGATATTCATAACATGCACAACAACAAAACCAATCTATCACCATTACAAAATCATCACATGCAATAATGAGATGAAGAACAATCATACTCTATGGTCATTGACCATGATTAAAACAATCAAATATATAAGCCTTTAGGCATTTAGATGTATGTCACTACAATAATCACCTCTTAATGACAAATAATACCACTGCCTTAAAGTACAGATTTACTAATCATCAACAAACCATTAACTTCAGCTATAAAATAAGAAAATCTCCTAAACACATTTAACAACCAGATAGCTCACCAATATTACGAATCATTACACAGACAAAAATTAAGGTAAGGTTATATAATTATGTACAACAAGAATAATTTATAAATTTCGAGTACTCTACAAATGTTTCATGACAAGCGTTGTTATGCGGCTAGACATGTAGCTATGCGTAAGTGTGTATATCATCTTCAGGATATACATACACATGTATAACTACATACTTGGCTTTACAATAGAGCCTATTGCCCCACCCCCTCCCCTCACATTCATAAACCACTTGCCATACTACCACTTAATCTTGTGATGAAATACAATGAAACTACGTGATGTGACATACTTCCACCCTTAATGAATCATCATTCTGATGATTTAACTCGTTAATAACAATGAGAAAAATCTAACAAAGATTAATATCAAACAACTAAGGATCTCGAACAATCAAAATTTTATCCAAAACGTGTAATTTTTCCATATTTCAGTTCATCTGAATTCAAATTTATTGGTTGTATCAGCGTTTCAACCAACAAAAATTGCCAAGTAGTCAACAATATAACAAAAAAAATTCATTATAGTTAGTTATAATATATAATATAAATGCATAATAGATACTCAAAAATAAGTTATATATCGCAGAAATAAACAAGGAAAAAAATATTTTTAATTCCACCACGTCTTCCCAAGTTGTTTTGTTTCATTATTACACTTGTCTTTCCAGACCTTGCCTTGTACAATTCCTATTTGTTTGCAATGCATCCAACGATTTTCCTTTTTCTGGTTGGTCTTACCCAAAATATTTTTATGGGTTTCGTCTTTCAGATATCTTCATCCTTTAATCATTTTCAATGATAACTATAATAATTTAAATTGTTCCTTTCTTTTCCATTTAAGCTTGTTGTTTTTTGCATACCTTCCAGTTTTTTTGTCTTTCATACTAATAAACCATTAATTTACATTGGGACAGTCTATATTAGGCAACAAATCATAATCCCCTAATGATTTTAAGTATAACTCCAATTTCATGATGAATTTAAACAACGTAAATGTTGCATGAACATGCATAGGTATGTAATTTAGACAAAATTCTTCTCATATGGCTGAGTTCATATTTCTCACCCAGTTTTCTCTAATCACTAGATAAAAAAAATTAATTATGCTAATGTTATTATGAAACAACAAAAGGAAGTCCTACGTATCTTACCCATCGTTTCATTAGGGAAAATGTGTTCCTTTTCTTGGTTGTTAGCCATTGTAGCATACATCATCAACTGCTACTTTTTCCGCTTATTCAAAGGATATTTTTTGGCATAATGCTCACCACCGCACTTGAAACATCATCCAACATGGCATTTTTAACGGTGTCCAATTTTTCCACATGCAAGGTTGTTCTACTCTGTATTGTTGGAATTACATCAATCTTTTCTGCAGTTTTACTCCTAACAATACACATTTTTCTGAAATATTTCTTCCACCACATTTTCTTATCATTCAATAGTGAAGAAGAGTGGACGCTCTTATGATACTCTTTATTTTTTACGAGTTGGAATTTCTTTTAGATTCTGTTCTAGCCCACTGGATTTTCTGAACATCACCTTCTTACTAGAAAATCCATGTTCATCTTCTTTGTCTCCCATATTTGTGTTTAATTCCCTAATGGATTTATAAATCCAAAACCTGTCATCATTAGTCATTTTAGCAATCAAGCAACTCCCTTACAAATTATTATCAATAATATCAAGTTGTTTTTTCTTCAAACTTATCATTTTCATTGATTACCAGCTACTCCAAGGAAGCTATCCGGTTTCGGGTATCTCGAAGGATTGTTATAATTTTATCTAACTTCCATACCATTGAACCTATGGTATAATTGGGTCTAGTTCATTCCCCATGATACATCCTTCCCATATTGTATTATGTTAACAAAATAAGATATTCAATTAGTTTAAGCACCCATTAAGTCCACGAGTCGCAACCTTCAGCTCTGATGCCAAAATGTAGCACTCAATGTTATGATTTAACAAACTAAGGGATTTTTTTAATAAACCATTAATTACATTATTATATGCCTTCATTGATTTTCAACATGCACCAGATAAATACAACATGTACTAATTAAGTTTACGAATCCGTTAATTTTTTTTATGCTACAATGATTAACATCATTTTTTAGATCAACACTAAGTAGTCCAACATTAATTAATATTACAAACTCCATCTTAACAACCTATGATAATCATGTGCAACTGCATGGGTTCAAGATTATTCATGATCCCCCTTCAACGCTCTACATGAGATGATATACATTGTATATATTTGGTTAGAACTTTTTTAGGTACAAAGATATTGGGTATCTTCTTAGTGTTAGCCAATGAAGCATGTAATTACATCACTCCAACGCTAAAAACTACAATGAGATGATATACATGGTAATATATTTGGTTGAGACCAATTTTTTTAGCACTACTATGCAGATAGTTTTAGGCATCTTCTTAGTGTTAGCCAATGCCTAGTTTCATGTAATTACATCACAAGCCACTTGAAAACCTGTCTGCAAGTCACTAAAAACACAATCGTCTCAACATAGAAGAAATGGTGAATTCAAAAAATGCAACCAATCATTTGCTTATTATTAAAATATACACAGTTAACTAGTTTTTGACATTGTGCTATTAAGCCTAGTTACCATAAGTATGCATAAGCCACTCAAAACCTAGCCAAAACAAGTCACCACACAATCGTCTCGACATAGTATCATGATTCTTTTCCATTTCCTTATTATTAAATTTACAGTTAACTATTTTAATTTATTAATTTACCATAAGTAATAAGATAAAATTTTGAAGTTACTGATATCAGATCTCGGTATTCGGGTCATGTGGTTTATACCAAAACCACCTTTGAATCCATACAGGTAAATATACATTCACATAATGACCTAAGTTAATGTGTGTCCGTTCCTCTCCCTATAGTTATCCCAAGCTGGTGTGGGCATGGCTTATATGACATGAGGGTCATGTCATGATGTCTTCCTTCATTTACAAATCATTATACTTTTGTTCCATTAATATGTTAGAAAATTTTTTCTATGTTATCTAACTCACGAAAGAGGTACGCAATGATCTCAACAATTCAATGAATAATGTATGTACCTTCTTTGCGTGATCGTTAAACTATATCGATATATGATCATTGACTAGGTCTAGCTAAGTATAAGACTTAAAATCATTTCATAGCATTAATTAGTTATTTTGGATCATTATTAGACACTTAGTCATTTCAGTTTTTCTAGTCAATCCAATACATACATACTTTAACTCATGATCATGTTGTACCTTTGTACTTTGTTCCATATTGTCGAAACTAATTTCACACTGAAGTAAAGTGGAATCAGGCATGATACTTACAACAATAATAATATGACTTAAAAGTATATAATGTTGCTACTAAAATGAAGCAGTTTGTTTCTCATTGATCGTGCATATAAACTATTTTACATCATCTTGATTGCGTAGGAAAAGTAGATATTATTTATCGTCATAATTTTATTTGTTATGTTATATGTCATATTTCTTGTTGACTAACTGTTTTCGTTACATATTTATTTAAATCATAATGATATCATAAAATGGTTGTGTTATTATATTAAATATCAATTCTCATTGAATACTTTGTTGATGTTAGCAATACAAAATGTCTTAAGACACATACATAATGATCAGAAATACCATATTTATTTTGATAATAATAATTGAATACATTGTTAGGAAAATTATTCGTTAGTGCTTACATTGTTTGTTAGTCAAATTTATTTTTTACACCCATATAATTATAAACGTGTATTACCTATTTTATAGGAGGTTGTTTTGCCTACCTCCATGGCTATATAATAGCCATTGTATCTTGTTGAATAACACAAAAGAAAATATTATTGTGTTATTTTCCATTAACATCTGAACCAAGATCTATATTTGGTATTAGAGCAGGAAATTCATGGAAGTTTATGTGAGGTCTTGAAGAGTGATTGGGGACAACTCAAACATTTTTTTATCATCCCAATCCATGTTTCAAAATAAATTAGTATTTGTTTACTAGAATCATTTGCAGATTTTTTTGAATTTTTTTCTTGGCAGCTTGGATCTGCACGGCTGTGTTGTTCTGGTTCGGCCTGGAGTTTTTGTGTATTGATCTAGTGACAAATCATGACTTGGAAAGGCATTGGGTTTACATGACTATCATTGGAATACTACAAACTGGAGTGAATTTCCTTGTTTTCATTTATGTTGGTGACACATTCATCTTTAGTAATATCTTGGTGTGTATTAGAGGATTCTCTTTGTTGCAGTGCTAGAAAAGAGAAACATTAGTCTCTCACCTTGAAATCATTTCAGTTTGCATCATATTGAAATCTGCAATCTTAACAAGCGGAGATAAAGTGAAGATTGATTGAGAATTGGTTTCAATGTGGTCTATGATCATGCCCATTTTTCCTAAAGTGAACTAATATATAAGGCTCCACAATTTTACCTCAAATCATTGTCTTTTAGTTCGTATCTCAATGAATTCACCATCCAATAGCAGTATTTTGAATGATTGTCTATCATGCTTGTTAAGACGGAAAGATATAATGTTAATGTTAGGGTAAATATAATTGACATCATAATTATGCATTGTATTAGGTAATCATTATTTGTTTAATTAATGTTATTTGGTTTTTAAACCATATTTTTCATATTACATAGTCGTAGGATTATTTGTTACATAGTTGGAACAATATAATTATTTGTATTTAATTTGATTATGCTTCCCAGATGTTTTTCTTGGAAGCTTATGTAATCAAGATTATTGTTGCACATGTGCAACATCATTCTCTTTTTTTATCCGACTATCCAATATCTATAAATATTGCAACCTGCACCATTGTACTTGATTTTATTGATATCAATAAAATAACCAGGCTTCCGTCCATGTTCTTAATTTACATTTGGTACCAGAGCAGGATTTCATCTGGACATGTGAAGCAGAGAAGGTTGAAAGAGAGAGTTGAAGGAGGAAGAGAAGCGTCTTGGAGAATAAATTTGCTTTCATCGGAGAGCCTGTGTTGCCTCCAGTAACTTCCCAGACCCCGTCCCTGCAGTCCCCACAACCTCATATTTGTTCCAGGTGTTTGGAAAGCACAATTTTTGTTTGCACTTTGGTGCACCCTGCACCAGGAAAAATTTGCTTGCTAGGAGCATTTTTTTTTTTTCCCCATTAGGGATTTTGTTACAAAAATTAGTGACATAGTTAGTCCCAACTACACTAGTGAAAGAAACATCAAATTTGGAGGATCGAGTTGTATGCCTAGCTCACCAAGCTGGTTGATAATAATATCCCCTACCTTGGACCGAGTTGTGTCATGAGTTGAGTTGAATATTGGCTTACAGAGGCCAAGTCGACCGAGTTACTTCCCATCTGGAGTCGAGTTGACATTCTTAGAATACAAAGTTGCTGTTTTCAACTGAAGCACATTGTTGGAGACCGAACAACCGAATGGTGAGTCAGAATTTGACATTGTGGGAAGAGAGCTCCTCTTAAGTTGACTGAATTGGTTATATGAGGACCAAGCCAATCCATAGTTGTTCAAGTCAAATCAAATAACTAAGCCGAGATTCTCCTTGCTAACTACGGATCCATTAGCCATCTACACCTCTATAGTTTCCTAAAAGAATGAGAGCCATTCCACACAGACCGCCGAACTGCTATTGCCGAGTTATATTGCATCAGCAAAGTTCTGTTTAGAGTCGAGTTGTGAAGAACACATTAAAAATCATTTGTATTGGAAGCCTTCCGACCAAGATTATGCTATTTAAGCTTGTCCGAGCTCACCTCCAACGTTGAGCAACACCAAGTCCCTTTGCTACCAAACAGGGAATCGAACCCACGAATGCTCGACCAATCGAAAAATGAATGGTCAGTTGTGCAATAAAGTGGTGTACAAAAATCAATAAAGCGGAGTTGCAATCCAAATTCACCATGTCAGAACCTGCACACAAAGCAAAAGCTGAAGTGCAAAGAATCATACAAAAAAAAAAATGTCCTGTCTACAAAGCAAAATAGACTGGATCAATCATCAATCCAATGACAATGCAAACAAATAAGGAGTTTATCAAAGCAAAGCGGAGAAAGGTGAAGGATATCAGTTTCGTTTAGCGCATAGTTTCCCTAATTCCTGTATTTTAAGCGAGCTCATCCATGTCGAACTCCACGGTGCACATGGTCAATCCAGTCAGCTACGTGCCACGTCTTCTTTCAAAGGTTAGTCAAGGTTTAATCTTAATTTAAATGCAACTATCTTCATTACATTACACGTGAGCGCTTCAAGCGCTCTTATTGGTTAAGTTGAAAATATTTAGTTGTGGGAGGTTTGGGGTTCGAACCCCACCCCCAACTAACTTTTCAAACCATTTTTGACTTAATAGAGGTGAAATTGGTAAAACCCGCCAACTAGCAGTGGCCACTCAAGTGGAAAAAACCACCTGCTAAACCCCTTAGTGATAACCAAAAAGCCACTACTAAAAATAGAGAGAAAAACCCTAAAAAGGGTAAAAAAAAAAAACAATTTTCTCCTACTATGCTTAATTTTTTATTCTAAGAAACTTTTTCCAAAGTAGGGGACATTAAAAACTTAATTTTGAGCTATATTTTTGTAATTTTTGGCATCAGAGGTCCATATTGAGCTCCGAAGGCCACCAAGGCCCCAAAAAACAAAAACAAAGTTCTTTTCATTCAATTTTTAAAATTTTTTTAATGTAATTGTATACACCAGTGTATTGTACCAATTTGCAGGTTGTCATAGTCAACCGCAAACATTGTAACTGCTGAAAAAACTGGTAGAGAATTATAATAAAAAATAGTGAAATTTGGTTCTAAAACACTCATGAGATCCTAGATCTCATTCATAGCGTTCGGTATAAACAGTGCCTTTAGGAAGCACTTACGGGTAAAGTCATCATGACTACTACTGCACTTAATACCTAATATAGCTGCAACAATGTCATCTGGGCATCAACCCTTTGAATCGACGGGGAGTAATAAGGACACAATGCACACACTTTGAGCCCTTCCATCCATCTATGAATGATTACACGAATTAAATATGGACTGAGAAATTATCTGAGTATATGACGAAGTTATGCCCACGTATGAGGATATTTCTTTGATCTGGTGTCAATAATCGAACAGACCCCTTTCATTACTATCTTGGTACCACGTATTGAATTCTTTCACATATGTTAACACCTCTTTTTCATGTATAGAAAGGGCGAGCTTCGTCTGTTGGGTATATAGAAAGGGTGAGCTTCTTCCACGTACTGATGGGTATATTGGAAGGGCACGTATATAGAAAGGTTTGGTATATCAGACTGACGGTATATAGATTGGGAGACCTTATACCTGGAGTGATAAGAGCCTAACCCTTTCAGTGGATTCTACAAAATGGGCACCAATGCCCCCAAATTCTTTCTTCCAGATTCACAACTACTCAGAGGAAAAAACTATGTTGCATGGAAGACAAAAATCAAGACACAACTTGAGTTTGAAGAGATTTGGACTGTTGTGAATGGTACTCTGACCAAATCAACAACTGATACAACACAACAATGATAATTTGATAGATCTGATCAGAAGGCCAAGCTAATCATCTTGTTTGGAGTGTTTGATGATGTGAAACCCCACATTCGAGATGCCAAAATATACAAAGAAGCATGGGATAAGTTGAGTATGGTGTACAAGGCCAAAAACAAGAATGTCATACTGAATTTGTAGATTCAGTTAAATACACTGAATTTTTAAAAAAATGAAAAAAATAGAAGCTTTCCTTTGAAGAGATGCAAAGTTGAGGGCTTCACTTCTAGCCCTAGGAAAGGAGGTCATTGATGATGCTCTCATTCCCATTATTCTGAGAGCCCTCCCTCCTTCATACCACATTTTTGTGACAACACTAAACTTGTTAGATACGACAGTGAGTTTTGACAAGCTGGTAAACCTACTGCAACAAGAGGAAGCCATGTACAATAAAGATGATGAAGAGGAGTAGGAACTTTCTTCTCATCAGAAATGGAAAGGAAAAGGAAAAGGAAAACCTAATTCCTATCAAAATTCCCAAAATCAGCATCAACAAGGGGACAAACAACAAAAGAAGAGATGTCCTATATGTAAAAGAGGACATGAGTTGAAATATTGTTGGTATAATACTTATAAGAAAGGTTCATCAAGCAACGCTGGACCTCAAAATCAAAAATATTATAAGGGACATTCTAACTACAATCAAGGGTAGAAAAAGGGGAATTGGAAAATAAAACCCCATCAGCAAGGAAATATTGTTGAGCAAGAAGAACATTTAGATACTGAAGACTACTTGTACATTGCTCGATCAAGTGAACCCTCCACGTCATCTAGTGATGTTTGGTATGTTGATTCAGGAGCCACTCAACACATGACCGGCCACAGAGACTAGTTTACTTCAATGAGGGACACACCTTTGAAAAACCATGTTTCGTTAGGTGATGATTCTTCATACACATTACAAGGGATTGGGAACATTTCTCTACCCCTTGGTTCAAGCAACTGTAGATTATCAGATGTACTATATGTCCTTGGGTTGACTAAAAATTTGTTTTCAGTTAGTCAACTCCTTGATCATAACTTGAAAATTGACTTTGATAGTCATTCCTACAAGAAAATGTGTTTAATTCAAGACAAATCACGAGGCTTGAAAATAGTTACAAAAGTCTCTAATGTCAGACGCATGTTCTAGCTTGATTTTGTCCATAGAGATGATCAGACACTTGTGGCTAAGAATTCTACCTCTGCACAATTGTGGCATTGGAGACTTGGTCACATCAGTTTCAATTATCTCGAAACACTTCACCGGCACAATATGGTAAAAGGATTACCATCTCTCCAGAAGGATACAGACAAGTGTCCTCACTGCCTAGCAGGAAAACAACACAGAGCTTCATTCCAGAAGATTACTTATCGAGCTCATGGTAAGCTTGATCTGGTTCATACCAATCTTTATGGTTTGATGCAATTGATTCATTCTGGATTTCACTACTTCATGCTTTGTGTTGATGATTATTCAAGAAAAATGTGGATTTTTTGTCTTCACAAGAAAAGTGAAGCTTTTGAAAACTTCAAGAAGTTTAAAGTAGTTGTTGAGAATGAAACTGGTCATCACATCAGAACTTTCTGCTCAGATCGAGGGGGGGAATTCACTAGTGATGAGTTCAAAGACTACCTTCAAGCTCACGGGATTCTTCGAAAACAAATGCCTCCTCCACACACACCGCAATAGAATGGTGTTATTGAGAGAAGAAATCATACTATCATGGAAATGGTGTGATGCATGATCGATGATTCTAGACTAGCAAGGACATTCTGGGCTGAAGCAACAAAGACAATAGTGTATTTTTTGAACAGAGTGCCCATAGTTTCTCTTGACGGAGTAACACCATATGAAGCATGGTCAAAGTGGAAACCATCTATTGCACACCTTAGAGTATTTGGGTGCAAAGAAAGTATGCACATACCAAAGCAGACTAGAAATAAATTGGATATGAAATCATAAAAACTCATCTTCATTGGGTACAGTGAAGAGACTCTTGGGTACAGATTGATGGATCCGAAGACCAGGAAAGTCTACACCAGCAGAGATGTTGAGTTCTTTGAGAAGAAGGAAGCAGAGTCTCCTCCTCTAGACTCACCTGATGTAGATTTTTCACTAGTTGTAAAAATAGAAGCTGATGTTCCCGCAGATGATGAAAGTGATGATGGGGATGATGGTGATGATTTGATAGAACCACGACACACATGGGTAGTTCAACATATGCCCAAGTGGTATACTAGCATGCTACGAGATGAAAGAATGGATGCTCCACCAGATACATCCACTACTAGACCACGAAATCGCAGTAAAGTAAGAGAAGAAGTAAAGTTTTCTTTGATGAGTAGAGTTATTGAATTTGATGAACCGTCTCTAGTCAAGGAAGCCCTACAATCAAAATCTTGGAAATATTTCATGGATGCTGAGTATAACTCAGTGATGAAAAACAACACATGGTAGCTTGACGATCTTCCACCACAGAAGAAACCCATTGGATGTAGATGGATATTCAAAACAGAGAACAAAGTAGATGGGACCATAGATAAGTAAAAAGTGAGACTAGTAGGAAAGGGGTATGCACAAAAAGAAGGCACTAACTATGAGGAGACATTTTCTCCCATAGCTAAGATCAAAATGATCAGGATGATCTTTGCTCTAGCTACACAGTTTGGTTGGAAAGTCCATCAAAGAGATGTAAAAAGTGCCTTACTAAACAAATATTTACAAGAAGAAGTCTACATGACTCAACCTAAAGGGTATGTTGTACCTAGTCAAGAAGTAAAAGTATGCATACTCAGGAAATCTCTATATGGCCTCAAACAGGCACCCTAGGCAAGGTAAATCAAAATTGATGAGCATCTTGTACAACATGGATTTGATAAAAATCCATATGATCCCAATCTCTACCTCAAAAATCAAGGGGGGGAGATTGTGATTTTTGTTGTCTATGTTGACGATCTAGTTCATCATTGGAAGTTCAGTGAGGATGATTGATGCAACAAAGAAATATCTTAAATGATCATTCGACATGACAGATCTCGGGCTAATGCATTATTGTCTTGGATTGGAAGTATGGAAGAAAGAGAATCACATCTTTGTTTCTCAGTTGAAATATACTAAGACAATGCTCGAGAAATTCAGGATGATGGATTGCACACCTATTACTACACCTATGGAGAACAGATTGCAATTATCTCATTTAGATCCATCTCCTGTGGTAAATTCCACTCTCTATCGGTAGTTGATTGGGAGTCTCATTTACCTAACCTACACTAGACTAGATATCAGCTTTACAGTGAGCTATCTATCTAGGTTCATGTAGGAACCCAAAGTTTTTCATTGGAAGGCAACAAGGTGCATCTTGAGATATCTCAAGGGAAAAGTAGATCTTGTTCTAGAATACAAGAAGAACAAAAACTTCTTCGTGTCAGGATATTCACATTTAAATCATGCAGGAAACATTAATGACAGAAAATCCATTTCAAGGTTTGTGTTCTTTATGGGATCTGGACCAATATCATGGGGAAGCAAGAAACAACACTTTAATGTTTCTCGTTCTTCCACAAAAGCCGAGTATCATTCTACATGAGAAGTTTTCTGTGAAGTGATATGGCTATGTCACATACTTGAAGGACTTAGAATACCTTAGGAAAAAATTACCACCATGTATGTAGATAATGAAGGTGTTCTCAAATTTGTTCGCAATATATTTTTTCATGAAATAACAAAACACATTGAGGTACATGTACATTTCATATGGGATCATGTCTTGAAACACAATATACATTTTCAGTTTTGTTGAACAACTGAACAATGAGCAGATATCTTCACCAAGTCACTTGCATGTGACAAGTTCGATTTGTTTAGATAATTCCTCTCCTCATCCCTTGAGACAATGCAAAATTAAGGGTGGAATGTTAGGGTAAATATAATTGACATCATAACTATGCACTATATTGGGTAATCATTATTTGTTTAATTATTGTTATATGTTTTTTAAACCATATTTGTCATATTACATAGTCGTAGGATTATTTGTTACATAGTTGGAACAATATACTTGTTTGTATTTAATTTGGTTATGATTCTCAAATGTTGTTTTGGAAGCTTATGTAATTAGGATTATTGTTGCACATGTGCAACATCATTCTCTATTTTTATCCGATTGTCCAATATCTATAAATATTGCATCCTGCACCATTGTACTTGATTTGATTGAATATCAATAAAATAATCAGGTTTCCATCCTTCATCTTCAGTTTACAGTTAACCTGTCATCAGGTGATATTTTTTGTGAATCACCCCTCGTAGTTCATCTCCATCAGATCTTTGATCTTTTCCACCATCCAACTCATCATCATTTTTTTCTTTGTCAATTTAGTATTATTTTTAAGCTTTTACTTTGATTTTTCGATATTTGTTTATCAGTGTTAGAGTATTAGTCAAAATATTTTTATATCAGTTTTAGAGTTTTGGTCAAAGTAATACAATCATAAAGTAATATGTGTCATTAAGGTTATTTGTTATAGGTCTGGTCTATTCTCTCAATCGACTATTAACATACATTCTAATAATAGCCTTTTACTATAGTAGAAAATAAGTCAAATCTAATAGTCGATAGGATTTTTGTATGATGGTCTATGTGAGTAAGTATTAAATTCAATAGTAATAACGAGTCACTACCAATTTAGTTATAATTGTCTAATTATAAAGATTTCATGTCATGTCCTTGGTAATTCTACGTCAAATTTTATTAAGTCCTCAAAATTTCTAATGTAAAATCTCATTTATATTGTAAATTTGGGTTATCATCTTAGTCAAAGTCCTTTTTGTCAAGAGTTAAAAAATAAGTCAATGTCCATATTAGTTTAGTAGTATCATTTTATCTATATTTCTTAGATGTGTTAGTCGTTATGATTATTTAGTGTCAGAATTATTTGAGTTGTCAAATGTTGTAAAAATTAAAAAAACAATTCCTTATGGACGCATTATCACTAGAACATGACGTCCAATATGTAAATTTGAGCTTCATGTTCACATTCTATTGAGTTAGAAGCACCACACTGGAGAATGGAGGCACAAGAGAATGGAGGAAAAACAACACCCTCTCTTCATTCACCAACGATGAGGCCGCATAGATGATGTGATGGCATATTTATAGTTTGTATATTTTTTCAGTGTGATTTTCATTTTTTTATTATATTTTAGTTTGTTGTGTTCCTATTGCTTTGTGTGGTGTTTGGTGGATACTGGAAAAGAGTTATCTTGGAGTTCAAATGAATGTCAATTATCCTCTGAATGAATTGATCCTCTGACTATTGTACTTTGTTGGAAGATGGTCCTCTTGTGAATACGTTCACTTGCAATGGTGACCATGTGCAACAAGATCTAACTAGCAAGATCCGTTCAGTAGTATGTACTTCGATATAGTTTGTTTTATAGTGTTCATGTGTGGAAATTTCACATTGTGGGGGAACATGACACCAATGTTACATTTCCATTATAATCCTAATGTTGAGTTGTGAAGCTTAATTACTTCATTTTAGCATGCAATTGGAACTTGCTGGAAAATACAGTAATCGACATCGGTCAGGGCAGACCGGCATCGGTCAGGTATGACCAGCATCAGTCAAGCAAGTAAGGAACTGACAGTGGTTAGGTAGAACCAACGTTGGTTACCTGTGCGATGAAGTTTTAATTAACTCTCGGGAATTATATCTGTTTTTAGAATTAAAATAGATTTATTAATTGTAATTGCATGGCTAAGTGCCCTAAGTCTATAAATGACTATATAAGCATAAAAGCTAGGGTTTAGAAGTATGGATGGATTAGAATTAGAAGATAATTATGTGAGAGAGACTTCTTGAAGAAGAATCAAAAGTTTGAAGGAAGAAAGTACTAAACATCTGAGAGGTGTAGAATATTGTAAATCTTCAATGTATATCTTGTCAAAGCTTTGGATAATAGATTGGCTTGTTTCTTGGTGGACGTAGCCCACACTGGGTGAACCATGTTAAATCTGGTGTTGATTTATGTCTCTTGTTTTGTATATTTCTTTTGGTAGAATATCTGATTTTATTTGCATGTATGCTTAGATCTGATATATTGTTTGTACAACCAGTGTGCTAACCCCAACAAATGGTATCAGAGATTTGTTTGAGGGTTTTGTGTGTTGACATATTTACTCATAGAGGGTTTTCTGATTGAGTGTGAGCTACGCAATGAAAAAAGATAATAAATACAAGGTAGAGAAATTTGACGACCGTAATTATCAATTATGGAAGATGCAGATTGAGGATTATCTATATCAAAGAGATTTGTACTTACTGTTGGATGAGAATTCTATACCTATGAAGATGACTGATGAAGAATGGAAGATTCTTGACAGAAAGGCTTTGGGATCTAAAATATTGAGCCTAACAGCATTCGTGGCTTCCAATATTACAGAAGTGGCTACGAGAGACTTAATGAAATCTCTTGCTAATTTATATGAAAAACCTAGTGCTTCAAATAAAGTTTATTTGATGAAGAAACTATTTAGTTCTAAGATGCATGAAGGTGAATCCACCTCTAGTCATTTGAATGATTTCCGATCTATTGTAAATTAGTTAAAATCGGTTGTAATACGTTTGATGATGAAGTAAAAGCACTTTTATTCTTATGTTCTTTGCTTGATAGTTGGGACAACTTGGTAATGGTTGTTAGTAATACAACATCTGCTAATAATATTTTGAAGTTTGATGATGTGGTTAGTATAATCTTGAATGAAGAAATTTTCAAGAAAAGTACAGAGGAAACATCATCTGGAAATGTTTTGAATGTAGAAAGTAGGGATAGGAAGAAGGAGGGATCCAGGAGTAAGAGTAATGGGAAATCAAAGTTCGAGGGATAACAAATCAAAATCCAGAAGTAAATGAATTACTTGTTGGAAATGTGGAAAGAAAGGACATACAAAGAAATATTGTTGGTCAAAGGATAAAGTGAATCAACAACCAGACAAAGGTAAAGAGGTGAATCTTGTTGCATCAAAAGTAATGCAAGATGCTCTTATTATTTCTTTATATAGTAGAATTGAATCATGGGTTTTATATTCAAGAGCTTCTTTCCATGTAGCCCCTAATAAGGGTTATTTCAGAAATTATGTGTAGGGAATTTTGGGAATGTTTATTTAGGTGATGATAAACCTTGTAGTATTACTGGTAAAGGGGAAGTTAATCTAAAATTGTAGAATGGTAATACATGGGTATTGAAAGATGTGAGGCATGTGCCAAGTCTCAGGAGGAATCTTATTTCTGCAGGGCAACTAGGTGAATCTAGTTGCATGGTTACTTTTACGGGAGACTCTTACAAAGTCACCAAGGGTTCTTTTGTTGTGGAAAGATGTAAGAAGGTAGGAATGTTATATTTATCTACTTGTATTATTGATTCATTTTCTACATTATCTACTTCAGATTCATATGCATGCATGTGGCATAATCGGTTGGGTCATATGCGACAAAAAGGAATGTAGATATTAAAGGCTAAGGGTAAGTTGTCACATTTGAAATATTTAGATCTTGATATCTGTGAGCATTGTGTCTTTGGAAAGAAAAAGAGAGTGATATTTCTCAAATTTGGGGCAACTAAGAAGGAGAAAAAATTGGAGCTTGTACACTCAGATGTGTGGGGACCAGCTCAAGTAACTTCTCATGGAGGATCCTAGTATTATGTTACTTTCATTGATGATGTTATAAGAAAGGTATGGGTTTATTATATTAAACGTAAATTTGATGTTTTTGAGACTTTTAGAAGATGGAAATCCCTTGTTGAGAATGAATCAAATTATAAGTTAAAGTGCCTTAGATCTGACAATGGCGGTGAATACTGTAGTAAGGTTTTCAATGATTATTGTTCAATGAATGGGATACGTAGAGAAACAACAGTTCCAAGAACACCATAGGAGAATGGTGTTGTAGAAAGAATGAACATGACAATCATGGAACGTGCTAGAAGTATGAGGATACATTCTAGATTGCCCTTGTAGTTTTGGGCAGAAGCAGTTGATACAACGGTTTATTTGATTAACAGTGGCCATTCAAGTTCACTAGCTAGAGGAATACCAGAGAAAACTAGGACTGGAAAAGAGGTAGATATTTCTTTTCTTAAAGATTTTGGTTTAGAAGCTTTTGTGCATGTTGATAGGGGAAATAGAAAAAAGTTGGATGTAAAATCCAAGAGATGCAATTTCATTGGTTATGGATCTGGTGATTTTGGTTTCCATTTTTCAAATTTAGAGAATTCTAAAATTATTAGGAGTCGTGATGTTGAATGGAATGAAAAGAGAATGTATAGGGATCAAATTTTGGTACCCAAGGATGAGAAAATTGAGAAGTTTATTGATGAAAATGAGCTCTCAGATTTTAAAGAAACACCTCAAGAAATACACAATAACTGTGGTCGGTTAGACCCTCACTGGCATCGGTCAGATGAATTGCCGACGGTTACAGAGGATCAGAACCGACATCGGTTAGAGGTGACCGGCATCGGTCACTGTCAGAATTTGATACTAATGTCCAGGAGGTTTAGATTGAGCCTTCGGTACCCCAAACTCCTGTGAGAAGGTCACAAAGGGTAAGTAAACTTCTAGAAAGATTTACACCTTCTCTATTTTATCTATTTTTGACTGATAGTAGTGAACCAGAAATCTTTGAAGAAGTAATGTAGGATAAGACTCATGTTCAGCGGGAGCATGGCATGGATGGGGAGATAGACTCCTTGGAATAGAACTCGACTTGGGATTTGGTTAAGTTTCCACCAGGAAAGTGAACATTGTAGAACAAGTGGGTTTACAGAATTAAGGAAGAAGAGGGTAGACAGAAAAGGTACAAGGCAAGGCTTGTAGTAAAGGGATTTACACAAAAGTTAGGTATTGATTTTGGTGAAATATTTTCTCATGTTGTTAAGATGACTTCCATTTGTATTGTATTGAGTTTAGTTACAGTAGAAGATTTTCATTTAGAGCAACTAGATGTGAAGATGGCTTTCCTTCATGGTGATTTGGATGAAGAGATTTATATGCAGCAGCTGCTTGGGTATGAAGTCAAGGGTAAGGAGAAATTAGTGTGCAGGTTGAAAAAGAGCCTATATGGGCTCAAGAAATCTCCAAGGCAATGGTACATGAGGTTTGATATTTTTATGCATGAGCATGGTTACTTGAGATGTGAATCTGACCATTGTGTTTATTTCAAGAATATTGAAAATGGGAGATATATTATTTTGTTATTGTATGTGGATGATATGGTTATTGCAGGATCTAGTATGCAGGACATTGGTGAGCTTAAGAGAAAGATAGATCACACATTTGCAATGAAGGATTTAGGAGCTACAAAAAGAATCCTTGGCATGCAAATACATAGAGACATGAAAATTAAGAAATTGTATTTGTCTCAGGAGGATTGTATCTACTAGTTGTTAGAAAGGTTCAACATGCAGAATGAAAAACTTGTTAGCACACCTCTGGATGGACACTTCAAATTGAGTAAAGATCAGTGTCCTTCATCGCATGAGGAGGTCAAATACCTGACACAAGTGCCATATGCTTAAGCAGTTGGAAGTATCATGTACGCTATGGTTTGTACCAGACCAGACATTGTTCAAGTAGTGGGAGTTTTGAGTAGATATATGGCTAATCTAGATAAAGAGCATTGGAAAATTGTCCAATGGATACTCAGGTATTTGAAAGGAACATCTAGCATGTAGTTATGCTATGGAGGTTCAAATATTTCATTACGTGGCTATGTTGATTCCAATATGGCTGGAGATTTGGATGGTAGGAGGAGTGCTACTGGATATATTTTCACAGTAGGTGGAACGGTAATTAGCTAGATTTTGAGATTGCAGAAGGTTGTGGCTTTGTCTACTACAGAGGTAGAGTATGTTGCAGCTATAGAGGCTAGCAAGGAGATGATATGGATGAGTAGGTTCATGGAAGAGTTGGGAAAGGAGAAAAGTAATTGTAAACTATTCAGTGACAGTCAGAGTGCAATTCATTTGGCAAAGAACTCAACGTTTCATTCGAGAATGAAACACATTCAGTTGAGGTATCACTTCATATGACAGATATTGCAGGATGGACAGTTGAATCTGGAAATGATTCATACGGGCAAGAACCCTGTAGATATGCTAACAAAACCATTAGCAAAGGAGAAGTTGGAGATACACTCCACTTATGTTGGTCTTTGATTTTAGACTTGAAGAGGAAGAAACAAAGCCAAGGAAGGATCCAAGAATGACGTTGTACAGGTATGGTGCAGTAATTAAACTCCAAGTGGGAGATTGTCGAGTTATGAAGCTTAATTACTTCATTTTAGCATGCAATTGGAACTTGCTATGGAAAATACAATAACCGACATCGGTCAAGGCAGACTGGCATCGGTCACGTATGACCGGCATCGGTCAAGCAAGTAAGGAATTGGTAGCGGTTAGGCAGAAATGGCATCAGTTACCTGTGCGATGAAGTTTTAATTAACTCTCAGGAATTATATCTATTTTTAGCATTAAAATAGATTTATTAATTGTAATTGCATGGCTAAGTGCCCTAAGTCTATAAACGACTATATAAGCATAAAATATAGGGTTTAGAAGTATGTATGGATTATAATTACAATATAATTATGTGAGAGATACTTCTCGAAGAAGAATCAAAAGCTTGAAGGAAGAAAGTACTAAACATCTTAGAGGTGTGGAAGATTGTAAATCTTCATTGTATATCTTGTCAAAGCTTTGGATAATAGATTGGATTGTTTCGTGGTGGACGTAGCCCACACTGGGTGAACCACGTTAAATATGGTGTTGATTTATGTCTCTTGTTTTGTATAATTCTTCTGGTAGAATATCTACTTTTATTTTCATGTATGCTTAGATTTGATATATTGTTTTTACAACCGATGTGCTAACCCCAACACCTAAAATGACTAAAGTCAAGGGAAACTTCCAGTGGCAGTGGCAGTTTCCTTTGTTGTTTGAGATCGAGTGGTAGCGATCGACAACATTGGCTACAATTAAGCACATTGTGATTCTTATAGGATGAAATGTGAATTTTTTTTAGTATGTGGTATATTCTTGTTTGGCGAGTTGTTTTCTTATGTTATTCCATGCAGTGAGATATTGATGATGGCTAAAAATAGTACTTGGCACATCATGATGTGGTTTGTGGTAAACCACTTGAAAACTGCTAGTATTGGTATGTGGTCAACCATTGTAAAACCATCCATTGGGTTTGTGATTTTCCTGTGAAAATCACCTAATCATGAAAGGAGGTGTAAGTACAAAGACAATTTTTCCCCATGTTCACACTAAAGTGGGAATGTTAGGAAAATAATTGGTTAGTACTTACATTGTTTGTTAGTCAAATGTATTGGTTACACCCGTATAATTATAAACGAGTCATTTGTTACCTATTATATAGGTGGTTATTTTGCCTACCAACATGGATAGATGATAGCCATTGTATCTAGTTGAATAACACATAAGAAATATACTATTGTGTTACTTTCCATTAACATCTAAACCAAGCTCTAGATTTCAATATATTTTCACAAAGGGATTATTAAAGATAATTTTTTCATACATTCTGCACATTTGTCTTACACAATTGTGAGTAATATTCTCACATTAAAATCAATTATAATTACATTTACTACATCCTTATGAACCAGTTCATAACAATCAAAGTATGTCATAATTCAAATTCTTTAACCATTTCATGATACTTTTCAACCTGCATGCTAAGAAATAACAATATATACATGGTCATTTCAATAGAACCGCATGGAATATTAACTCTAATCATGTTGCATCATTACAAAATCAATAATATGAATTGGATATCAACTTCCTCTCTTAGAATAACATTAATCAATAGCATAAGGATGCCAATCATTATAGACAGTAATTACAACATTATTCTTTTTGCCAACAATAAAATTCAAATCATACAGTTTCGTAAATGAAGATACCAGAAAGACGAAGTCTTAAATTAGAAAATCCTAGGAATCAATTCCATCCCAACAATCATTTGAGAAAAAAGCCGCAGAGCCTTTAATTAGTATAATAAAGGTTATAAAAGGACAATCTAATCAATCATTACTTGTTTATATCTATAACTATCTAATAAGACAAATTGGGAAAGTTTATGACTCCAAATATTTATATCACAATGGTTCAAGTATACCAATGGAGAAAATTATGTTATCTCCTAGCCCAGGGAGAGTTTTATACAACTATAAGAGTTTACTTGTCGAGATTTTAAGATCTCTATACTCTATCACCAAAGTCATATTTATACCCCACTAGAATATTACTTATACAGTCAACACACACACACACACACATTCATATCTATAAAGTGTCTCAACAATATGAAAAATATATTACTACTCTATTTTGAGAGAGAGCTTACATACAATTATTCTTTTCCTTGCATGCATCAAGATTTCTATATTTTTTCCTCAGTGCCCATATGCATACCAAACCCTATACATGTATATTACAGGTATGTCATTAAAATACCCAAGTCGACCCGTAATGAGTTTTAACAACTTGACTCCAAGAACCTGTGTGAAATCATAAGTTTCACACGACTAAAAATAGTGCAAACAACAAATTAAAAGGCATTAAAAGTTAACCTGAACCTTAATGAAATGCACAAAACCAAGTAGGTCAAGTTTAACCCATATACCAAGAAAAAGATCTACTCCAGAAAAAATGAGAGAGAAACACATCTACAACTTATATTATTTTGACATAGGAGCAATATATAATCATTACCCTTAATAGTATCAGGTTTAAAATTGCTTATTTTTAGCATAGATACATGTAAGAAACTCACGAAGCCCCTGAATCAACAGGCAGTAACAACCCATCTCAATATTCCCAAAATACTTAAGCCTATTTCAATTAAAGCCCAAAGATACCAAGACAACATCTACCCATCAGAAGACAATGCCTCTAAAGAAATTTATCATTCAAAATAAACATATTAATTTTCCATACACACACATTTTAGATTTCAAACAGAGAAGAAGGGAAAACAAATTTATAAACTTGATCTCATAGGGATCCAACATAGTAGAGCTAGATATTCCATGTCTGATAATCCTCTGATCCGAGAAATTGGTTTGCACTGATAGAAGAAATACCGACAAGTTTCCTTCAAAATATTCTCGTACTCCAACCCACCGAAACCCCAAACTCCCTCTTATATATAAAAAAATCATATGCTAAATATTATAGCATCTATATTTAACAAAGAAGCCAAAAATAGTTCAATTGAACCAAACTTGCAAAAACCCTCATGCATAGAGCTCGAATGACTAGAGGAGACATCGAGTCCACAAAAATCACAAAATAAAAACTGAAGCTATGTTGCATGCGTTAGATTCCCCTACAAGATTCGTGTTTTCCAAAACTATCCATGCAATGAATGTTCTTTAATTCACCACAGTGGCACATTGTGGCCACATTTCTTATTACCGCCATCAACTTCTTTTCACCAAAATAGTTGGAGGTGATTTCAGATGGTCGAAGATCAATAAAAATATAACCTTAATAACTTTGCATGGGTCGTCAATCGACCTTAATATATATTAAAACAATTAATTTTCTATTCGACTAGGGTCAAATTCTTATAGATTCTATACAAAGAAAATACCTAAGGATATGGTCAAATGATTTTAATAATCATTAATCAAATCCCACCAATTACCTTTCAACATTTTCCTTACCATTGAAAAGGAGTATAACCAATTAACTCAGTAATACATGTCAATCATTTTACCATTGTCTATATCACTTATCGGTGCAAAGGAATTTGACATATTTACTTAAACAATTTAATTGCTAATGGTTAAAAATCAATAATCACACGACAGGCGTACGATCAGTTGAAGGCAAGATTTATACCAACAAATTCCGATCCATGACATAGTGAAATCTATACATCAACAAATACCACATTATATGTACTACGATCAAGTTACAAAAATAGTCTAGTCAATAATCGAAATCAAATAAACCGTATTAACATTTAACTGCGATACAAATACTTATTCCTCCTTGCAGATACAAGTATTATGAAACCAACTTAAAATTTTACCTTGACGACCAATATTTACCTATTCCAATTGAAGACCATCTTATCGTTGTATGATCAATGATTCTTGTCATGTCAAGAAAAGTTAGTGACTTTTAGCATTTATCATTACTTTCACATAATGAATAATACATCTCAAATTTGTATAGATTCATCATATTTTGTAAATCATTATTTCTAGCAAGTAAGATGAATCAAGATATCCATGACATGTACAACAACGAAACCGGTCTAGCACCGTTATAAAATCATCGCATGCAACAATGAGATGAAGAACAATCATACTCTATGGTCATTGACCATGATTAAAACATTCAAATGTATAAGCCTTCAATTCTTTAGACCTATGTCACCACAATAGTCGCCTCTTAATGACGAATAATGACATTGCCTTCAAGTACAAATTTACTAATCATGAACAAACCTTTAACTTCAACTATAAGATGAGAAAATATCATAAATAAGTTTAGCAACCAGATAGCTCACCAATATTATGAATCATTGCACACAACAAAGTAAGGTTTGGCTTATATAATTAAGTACAACAAGAATAAGTTATAAATGTCAAGTACTGTATGAATGCTTGACGACAAACGTTGTTACATGGTTGGGCATGCAAATATGCACGAGTGTGTATATCCTCTTCAGGATATACATATGCACGCATAGCTGCATACTTAATTGTGTAACAAAACTTATCCCCCCACATTCGTAAACCACTTGCCACATGACCACTTAATCTTACGATAAAACAAAATGAAATTGTGGAATGTGACAAAAAAAAACTTGTAACTCCTATCTTCATCATCATTGTCATCTTTAAATATTTGGTAAGACATATTGTGCAAGACATATTATTTCAGTTAAATAAAATTGGCTATTGTGATTCATTTTGATTGTTTCTATTAACAAATGAATTGTGAAATATTATTGGCCAATAGGCATTTTTTGTTTGGAACTTTCGTCTTGGTCGTCCCAAAATAAATAAATGTATTCTATTATTTCATTCAAAATATTTGAATGGAGCAAGGAAAATGAAGCGCCAATGGTTCATCTCTCTATCTCGAGCTATTTTTCAATGTTTGTAATAGTGTCATTCTTCTGCAGGGTTCTACCCTGATTCTCCTCAGTTTCGATCCATGATCTTATAAATAGGAACATATTTTTCCGTTTTCAAATAGGGATCTATGCAGAGGTCATCTGCACATCCTCGTCCACCTTCACTGTTTTCTTCAGTCAGCAGTTGCTGAATCCTAAAATTGAAACTGTGGCCATTAAATTTCCTCTCCAACATAAAAATTGGCATGAAAAAAGTTAGGGGTGCAGGAGGCTGCTAACATCTTGAGAAAGTGGTGGAGATGGAAGTGATTGGAGCAAAGAAGATTTTGAATAAAATAGCAGGAACCAGCAAGCTACGGAGGATACTTAGGAAATGGAGAGACTAATTTGGAGGTAATACATGTTATGCACATTTTATTGTATGTTTTCCAATGATTCTGCAATGCCTTTTTGTGCACCTAATTCAAAGTTAAACAGTTATGTTCAAAGGGGTGCCAAATTACTGGAAGGAAATTTGATACTTGTTTTGATCAGCAAAGAAGAGTACAAATTTGAAAATTTCACACCCTGCTTCAGGGAACTAACATTATTTCTCCTAATAAATAGCAAATAAAAAATATATCTATATGTCATGTGTATCTCCTTACTTTTCAATTATTACTTTAATAAATAAGAATAAGTATCTTTAATTAATTATTATTTATTAAAAAAACATCTTAAAATGATTTAAACACAATTAAACTTAAATGTTTGAGATGTGAAATATTATATAATACTAGTCTACAATAATGTAATATAATTTTAATTTATTATTATTTTATTTCTTGCATGCATAATTTTATTGTATATCATGTATTTTAACCTTCTAATTGTTTTTTTTTGTTTTTCTTTGGTAAATGTGAGTTATCTTGTACATTTTATTTTTTGCAAATATTTTTTTATTGAGTATAATCTTTTAACAATATTTATATATAAATATTATGTTTGTATGTCATTATTAACAAACATTTTCTAGAATGATAATGCCTCCTAATATTTTATTGTCTCTTTTTGTCATTTTTAACACTTCCAATTTAAGACTAGGGATGGATTAGTAAACTCAATCAATACAATGGACTATACCATGTAATACATGGATATGGGATAATATGTAAGGCCAATGTTAATTTTTTCTCCAATTCTTTTGAATGTTGTTGAATTTGTATTAAAGACTGACTAAATGATTTTGGTGTCTTCAATTTGAATGATGTCTTTTTGATATATTCATTATTTCAAGTTTTTAAACTTTAAATAATTATCATCTTCTTGATTTTTTGTAATTAATGATTTTAAAACTTCCATTTTTTTACATTATTCTGAAAGTGTTTGAGGATTTGTTTGATGATCGATTGTTTTGCTAATATATAAAGTATTTTTTATCCTTAATATTTTTAGATATTACATAACCATAAATGAAAACAAAAACCACATGTGAGAAAATAAACATACTTATGAATAAATATACTCATTCCAAAAAATTTCTATCAACCTTCCACAAACACCAATGGACGCTTTTGTTAATCTAAAAAAACACTTTCCACATAAACTGTATAATCATAATTTGGATTCTAATTTGATAATGAGGCCCTTTTTTGCTATTTTTTTCGGCTCGACGTCAAAAAGATTAAAAAAGCGGAGTGGCTAGGAGTGGTTTGCAAGAAACAAAATTATGTGACAAAAGTTGAGATCTATTCAATTATTCAAATTGTCTTTATCTTTTATATTATGTTTTTCACGTCATACCAAAGTTTAATATTGTAGTTCACTGTAATTTGATTTTGGTGAAGGCAATCATAATAGAACAAAATTATATCTGCCAAGTTCAGAATAGAACAAAATTCTGGTTTCACACAACGGACCCAATGGAATACATATTTGTATATCATATAAATTTAACCTGCACAATTTTCTGCATATTTCTGCACAAGCCAGACAACGCCTAAACATGTGCCATTTCTACAGTTGACTTAGCAGTTTGTATTTTGGATAATTTGACGGAAGAATTAATATAGTGAATGCAATGATTGACATCTGCATGAATTCTTAGGTTTAGTTGTTTACCAGAAGAATTCTGGATTTTCTTTATTATTTGGTAAAAATTAATTAATTTAATCTTATGATTGCTTAGAAAAATAATAATTTAATTTTATGAGTTAGGGGTAAAGAATTCTTAGGTTTAGTTGTTAGACAACACCATTAAACTACAATCCATTTAATCTTGTGAACAATATTATTTATGATTGCTAAACTATTATCATTGTTTCACATATTTATTGATGCCTGTATATTTAAAATTTATTTTGGTAAACCAAATTATAAAAACACATTGTTGGGCCTGTCCAGGGTCGTTCCTCACCTGTTTGGGTTGTTTGTTTTTGGATTAATTAACAGGCAGGAACTGAAATTTGAATGGGTACAAAAAGAGGGAACTGAATCCACGTGTTGGTTGGAGTTAAAAAGTGGTAATCCATGTTCCTGCCATTTTGTGTGTTTGTGTTTTTCAAAGAAATTAGTCAACTTTGCATACGGTTTATCATTGTTGCTTTCTCTTTCCCTAACACAAGTCTAGGGGCCATGATGAACACTAGTTGGAATGTACTGAGGATGTATCATAGCTTAAAAAAACAACGAAAGAGATATTCTGATTTAACCAAATATCTAATAGAATTTAGAGTCAAGACAGTATTTTTGAGGGTTTTCCCTCGAAAGGGCTCAAAAAAGTTTAGAAAAGCTTCCAAATTGGTCTCTAAACTCGAGGAATTTTTTATATAATGAGAATATCAGTGTCATGCCATATACAATGGATATCCTTACCTATCTTCTATTGATTTCATGTCTTGGATTGGGAAAATCTATAGGTGGAGGATGACGAGATAATAAAGTTAGAATGAGAAAAAGTAATAATAACTCATAATACTAAGAAGTGAAATAGAAATATACAAGTATTGGTCCAATGACAACACCAAGACAACCTAAGTGAGATAAGAGCCATTTCTGAAAATGATAAAATTATTTGTGTCTTCAATTATTTGCATTAACTATCTTTATGACACCTCCTTTAGAGGGAAAGGATGTCACATCCCAATTTAAAGCCTCTCTAAATAAGTGTTGTAAAGCAAAAACTTATACATTTCATACATCTTTATGTTGGGAACATTTTTAGGCTGAAAGAGGTAGAGAGAAGATAAATAATTGTGATTAACTAGTTGTGAAATTTAATGTTAAGTTCATGTTTGTGAATTATCAATTACATTTATTCAAGAAGTTGTAAACTTTGTGACAAAGGGAGTTAAGTATGAAAGATTAAAATAAATAGCTCTATAGACTCTCTATTATAATGGGTCATGTTGAAGATGATGCAGAAGATATTTCAAGGTATGATAATGGATTGCATATTTCCATTTATTAAGATGATTTTAGAATGATTAGGCTTAAAATGTTGAAGAATCCTATTGGTTTGTGTTGAAGGCATCAAAAAATTTATCTCACTACCGACAAATTATTGCACAGTGGAAAGGAAAGTTCAAGTGGAGGATTGCATAAAGATATGGAAAATCATGGATATTAAGGAGAAGTTGATTTAACCAAAATTTAAACGGGTTTGTTTGGTTGAAATGGGTTGGTAACAAGTTGTATATTTAGATTTGTTAATTAAACAATCAATAAGTGAATTATGATATAGATTCAATTAATAAACAATGTAAACCATAAGATAAAATTGCCTAAATGTCAAGAATGGAATGCCCTTCACTGACAATAAGGTATAGAAGACAATCTAGTGCAACTTGACTAGATGGATGATGATGAAGACCTATAAATTATTCTTTCTAGAAATTAGAATTGGATAATGCAATCAGACAAGACGAAGATTGTACATGTTGGGACTATAGTGGAGTATGATTTGGTCCTTTTCTATATGCTTTCAAACCCATGTGTGTTTTGTTTTTGTAAGTTCTTGTGCTTGCTTATGGTCATGGAATATGCTTCCTTGTTGCAAATTATGGCTCACAAAAATGCTATACTTCTTGTAATGACTTGCAACAAGTAGAAAACCCTAGATACTTACAATAAACTCTATGTAAGTATTACATAGAAAAAGGAGAAATATGTTTGTGGTGAAGTTGGACTGACCATGGTGATCAAACCTATTGAACAGGTCTAGGAATTGCGTTACATCCTCTTGAGAAGGAGAAATACTCATATCCCTAATGTTGGTACAAGTTTGCATGCAAATCTAATACAAACCCCTAATGTTATCTCAAGTATCTTAACCCGAAGATAGTGGTGTACCTATATATAGATTGAGATGCACTATTTGTGATTTTGTATACAGTGATAGTGTATTTAAATATAGAATGAATTCTCTTAAATATTTTAGATGTTTGGAAATGTGAAAGCTTGGCTTGACCTTGAGCATGGTTTGGCTCCTAGAGAAGGAAGCTAGCCAATAAGACATTGATTAGTTCATCAAAATTGATGTATGGTTTGTACCTAAGATTGTTTTTCTTCTGTAGATGAAGAGGTGAGATTTTGAGATTGGTTTGGAATTGTATTTACAAGAGTGCCTCTTTGAAGTACTAGGTGAGTTCAAATGGTGGATTATACTTGCTTAAATAAGTGTCAATGATTACTAATTCACACTAAAGTTGATGTAGGGGATAGGAAATGACCCAAAGAAAAATACTAAATTAAAATAAAAGTTGTTGGATGTGGGAGGGAAAGGCCATGTTGGTTTTCCTAAGCCATACAAAGGATTGACTTGGGATCATATCATTCTATACAGGTATTTCATGAAATAAATTCTGAATTCTAGGTGAGCTACGTGGTAGCTGTACTCTACTTTCATTACATATAGCTAGGAATATTGATGAATACAAACAGTTTGGAATAGAGAAAGTCATGTGGCATAATGGGAATAAGAATATGATACCTAAAATTGATTGAATGTGAAATTCATAATGTAGATATGAAGTCAAAGTTTTAATTTCTAGATGACAAATTTCCATATTTATGTGTCTATAAAAGTGATCTCTTTGCATGATCAAATTCATGTACAAAAAGAAAAAGGTAGATCTTCTTTGAGAGGATGAGATTGTGTAAGGGGTACTAGGATAAATCGAAACATGTTTCCATTGTGGATAATTTTGACATTGTGTGTTTGAGTGTCTACAAGTAGCACACAATAATGGTGTGAGTCAAAATGATGCTAGTAATCATGTTTCATGACATGTATATAAAGAGAGTAATGTGTCCAAAAAAGAAAAATATCTCGAGTTTAGAGAATCTCTCATAATGAAGAGTATGTTTCTGAAGCCAATTAAGGTAATCATGCAAAGGAATAATTTATTCAAATCCATTTGTTATTTTGGATGTAAATGTTGTAAGGTCATTATTGACAATGGTAGCACCAATAATATTTGTTTATAACAAGATGGATGAAAAGTTTTGTTTAAAGTAGATTGTGCATATTGAAGGGGTGTCAATTTCTTGTGAATGGGAAATTTGTAGCACCCTCTCCACATTTTTATAAAAAAATAAATCAATTACTATTCAAACCATAATAATAATGATCGTTTTATTAATATTTCAAAAAATCGCCTCAATGCAAACAATGGAATTATAAAAAAAAAGCCATCCCTATTTAAATATTATTTGCATCACTTATTCTACTTCCACTTAATAATATTGATTCTATTGATAGTAATAATGATAATAATTTTAATAGTGTTAATATTAATATTAACAAACATTAACTAAAACTCTAATATACTTATTATTAAATCATAATCCCCAAAATATTTTGTTATGAAAGCAACAACAAACCTATCTAAATTTATAGAAGTAATGCTCTACCCACTATGCATACTCTTAAAAATATTATGAGAAATGTAAAAGAATAATCTCGATAGGTTTTAATAAATAAAAGTCAAAGTTCCCAAATGAGGATTTAATCGTGGCCTAGGCCATTGTGTGACGGTTGTTTGTTAACACCAGCTAAAAGTGGATTTTTCTTAGTTTTTGTTAACTTAACCTATAAATAACTATGCATATAGTTAAATATTAGTGAAATATCAAATACAAGAGACAACAAACCTATCCCTAGACAAGTACAACAATATGACCATATGTTTTTGTACAAGTAATAAACTATCAACTCGTTCTTTCTAAAAGTTCTTGTGTACATGTATATCTCATTAGTTCAATTGTTTAGAGGGAGATAATTGTAGGAGCACTTTTCCTCCAACCACCAAACTTTTGGGTTCCCTTACATGCCTCTAGCCAGCGAGAAGGGCCTAACCCTTCACAAGGAAGGAAGAAAGAGAAATTTAAATTTAACAAAGATTAATAATATGAGAACCATGTGCAATACACCCAAATTCTAAAAAAAAAACTCATCATAAGTTCATGGCAACCAATATCATCATATAATTCCTGACAAGTACAAAATAAGGATAAGTGAACTGACAATGCATATAGCTAGACACATAACTTTGGTAAAAGTTTTCCATCTATGCTAATGCAAGATATATCTTATATTTTGCACAAACAAATAAGATTTGTCATCCTTCACAACAAAAATATCTCATACACCACTTTCATAATCAACAATCTTCATTAAGATGTGGTCCACTCCAAAATTTAAAGCAATGTTTCAATTTCATAATCAAAGAGGAAAAATAACCATCTATTCCAATTTTAAATCCATGTTTCCAAATTTTATATTTAAAAAGAAAAACATCCCCCATTACCATATGTGTGTATGCTCGTACAGATTCCATAATGTCATACTGGTGTATATAATGAGAATATCAGTGTCATCTCATACATAATGGATATCATTACCTATCTTTTATTGATCCATGATGTGTTGTGTGTGTGTGTGTGTTGTCTAAAATAATCGCCTGGGTTATTTTGCAACCTGTAGCTTCATTTATTGGCTTGGGAAAAATTTATAGTTGATTCAGGGCTAAGGATTTCATTTTTTAAGTATGTTGGGTTTTCAAGCTCTTCATGCACCTCCACATGTTCCATTGTCCTTAAATTTCCACCCCCAAAATCATTCAAGAAATCTTGAAAAAATGCCCCTAGTTTTGAAACTTCCCTTGTATTTCAGATTTCAGGTTTCGAGGATCAAAATGCAGTTTACATGGAAATTGCTCATCAAACCCCAAAACCCAAAATACAAAGGAATTATTGTATTTTGGGTTTCATGTTTTGAATTATAATTTGCGTGCAAATTTCAACGTGAAACCTGATCCCTGAAACCTGACCTTCCCAGTGCATTTCGGGTTTTTGGGTTCCATTGTGTAGTTTGCATGCAAACTACAAGTCGAACCCCGATTCCCAAAATACAAAGAAAATAATGTATTTCAGGTTTCAGGTTTTGATTTGCAATTTTCATGAAAACAACAACCTGATCCCCGAAAGCAGAAACCTAAAAAGTATAAAAAGGTGGTCGACTTTTGACATAAGCATTTTATAAGTTTGTGGTGGCATTGCAGGTCATGACTTCCACCCTTTATATTTCAGGGATTGAAAAGTGCAAAGCATGTCCCGAATTTCGCCGAAGACCATTTCAAGAGTCTGACGTTGTATTTTGAGGGCCGACTTCCACTTGTAGCCTGTCAGGTTTCCAAAGGTGTTTTGCAGAGTTGAATTTTTGATGGAGGCATGATTAAACAGTTCAACCACCCACATTTATTGAAGTGTGGAACCTTGAACTTCAAATGGCCATAACTTTCTCCCAAAAGATTTGTTTTTCAAAAAATTGGACTTTTGGAGAGGTCTCAACATCCTCTACACCATAAAACTAGATTTCTTAATTTTAATGAGGTTAAGTATTTTAAAAATAAGAAATGCAGTCTACCATTTAGAGGAACATTTCCAGATTTCTCAACTACCAAAAATGATGAGGTATGGTGCCCATTCGTTCTCCTACAAGAAAAGTACCATGGGGGAATTGTTAGGAATTTATTAGTGCTCCATTATTGTAATTTTTTTGGTACAGCTAAATAGTAAATATTATTATGTAAATGTAAATGAGTTGTCAATAACAACTCATATTATTGTTGTGTTTAGTGAGATTTGGTTGTTAAACCAAACTCACATAGAATAGAGAAGTGGTTGTTGTATAGTTGTGTCAAACTCCTTAATTATAGGATTTAATTGGCTTATATATTTTGTACTATTCACATTGAATATAAATTAATAAGAGAATTATTGTTTCAATTGGTATCAAGACATGAGATCCTTGTGAGAATCTTTGCGGGGCTTTATCCATCCTTACCAAATGCCCTAGACTTTGACGGGAGAATTTATATGCCATAATAATAGGCAAAAGAGAAGAAGACCTCGTTCTAGTTCAAAACGGCTGTGTTTTCATTCTTGAATTTCTGATAAGCATCCCTAGTCCATTGCAAGTAACAATATTATATTCTTATATTCTGTGAGGGCCCAGCATTTGGAACAACAGAGTTGTTGTGGTTCGTTTGACCTTTGGCAGAATTATCATCATTTGCATTGAAGAATTTAATATTTGAAGGAATTTTGATTTGTATCCTTTCAACACCCAAAATTTTGTTTAGCCACATTTGCATTGAATCATTGTCTATTAGCATACTCTGATAACATTGATTACATGGTCTCAGACCTACACATTTTTGTTTAGATCAGACTTAGATTGGATTTATTCGCTAGAAACCTATAGCCAAAAGACAAAAATTAGAGCTTTACACAAACATTTCTTTGGATAGTGTCAATATTGAAAGTTTCTTCTTGAATTAATTACTTTCATTGGCTGGAATTGGATCTTCTACATAGTATGATCTCCTATGAGGCTCTATAGCACATGCTGCCATTCAAATCTTCCCAGATTCCATCAATTTTTGTACTCCTTGTGTTTAGCTTGTCGCATTTTGTATTGTGGTGATATGCAAGGTCTAGTATCAATTTTGTATCAATTGATTTACAATTTATAAAATTGTCAAAGTTGGATTAAAAGTAGAGTGTCAAAGAAACCTTGTCTTTATATAAAGGAGAAATCGAGACATATTGAAAAGTTTGAAGGAAAATATTTTCGTACTTGGAAAGTACGAACCCAATTATTATTGATTAATAAATATCTTTCGGACATTATCGATGGAAAAGTAACGGAACCAACAGATGCAGATGAAGCAACAAAGTGGGAAAGCAAGGATTGAAAAGTGATAGAAATAATCGACCTAGGACTATCTGATGCTTATCTACATCATATAGATCTAACGAAGACAACAAATAATATTTGGACAACATTGAACAATTTGTTTGGATCACAAAATGCGAGAGCAATAGTGGCACTCAAAAAGAAACTATTTGGACTCAAAATGGAAGAAGATGATAGCATGGTGGAACATATAAGTAAGTTCTTCTCTACTTACAATCAATTAGTTGGAATAAAAATTGATGTACCTGATGATGATGCAAAAGTTGTATTACTTAATAACATGCTTCCTAGCTATTCTAATACAATTTTTACTTTGAGTAAAATAAATCCAAGTCTAGAGAATTTAATTTCTTCTCTGATAGAAGAAGAAAATAGAACCAAGAAAATTGATCCATAGGAAACTGCAATGTATGATAAAAAAAAATCATATGATAAAGGGAGATTCAAATATTTGTTTAAGAAAACATCAAATGCAAAGAAACAAACCATATGTTACCACTATAAACAATCCGGCCATTTAGCCATAAACTGCAAGAAAAGAGTACAAGATTCACTTGATGGAGAAATACAAGAAAGTGCAATGGTTGTTGATGATGAAGAAGAAGAAAGTGATACAGAAGAACCAAAGAATGATGGTTATGATTCTGAAGACTTTCTATACTAAGTAAGAAGAATCTAATTGGAGGATGGAGGCACATGAGGATGGAGGATAAGCAGCATCCTCTCGTCATCCGCAAGTTATGGGGCCGCAAAATGAGGTTGTGGAATTTTGTTTTACTATGTTTTCTTTCAATTTTAGAGTACTTTTCATTGTTCGCATTTAGTTTCTAGTATGTTCTTGTTATAATAAAGTGGTCAGATTCCTATGTACTTTCCTGATGTGAAAATATAGTGGAAAGATGAAAGTAAAAGGAAACATTAGCATCATGATTCTTGAAGATGATGAACTGTGGTTCATACCTGGAATAGGGTTTCCTTTTTGGTGGAAAGGGGTCCGTATTTGATGAATAGGGGTTCATACTAGATGATAAGGGGCTCATACTAAGGTCATCCTTTTCAAAACCATCAGAGATCCAAGATCATGATCACACACGGGTGATAAGCTATAGAAGAAGCGTGATTGTTTTTCTCCCATGTTCGCACTAAGGGGAGAATGTTAGGAATTTATTAGTGCTCCATTATTATAAATTTGTGTTGTATGGGTAAATAGTAAATAGTATTATGTAAATGTAAATGGGTTGTCAATAAAAATTCTTATTATTTTTGTGTTCAGTGAGACTTGGTTGTTAAACCAAACTCACATAAAATAGAGAAGTGGTTGTCATATATTTGTGCCAAAATCCTTAATTATAGGTGTTAATTGGCCTGTATATTTTGTACTATTGATACTAAATATGAATGAATCAGAGAATTATTGTTTCATGCAAATTACATGAAAATTTTTCCTCAAACCCCAAAACCCGAAATATAAAGAAATTAGTGTATTTTGGGTTTGAGGTTTAAAATTGAAATTTTCGTGCAAATTTCAACATGAAACCCAATCCCCGAAACTAGACCTTCCTGGTTCATTTTAGGTTTTAGGTTCCGATATGTAGTTTACATGCAAACTACAAGTCAAACCTTGATTCTCTAAATACAAAGAAAACAATGCATTTCGGGTTTTAGGTTCCGATTTGTAGTTTTCATGTAAACTGCAGCCCGATCTCAAAAAATCCAAAACCCGAAAAGTAAAAAAATGTGGTCAAATTCCAACATAAGCATTTTGGAAGTTTGGGGTTGCATTGCAGGTCATGATTTCCGACCTTTGTATTTAGGGAATTTAGAAGTGTAAATCATGTCCCAACTTCCATCAGAGACCATTTTGGGAGTCTAAGGTTGTATTTTGAGGGCTGACTTCCGTCGTCAATGTGTCAGGTTTCCAAAGGTATTTTTCAAAGTTGATGATGTAATGGAGGCATGATTTAATAGTTTAACCACCCACATTTGTTGAATTATGGCACCTTGAACTTCAAATGGCCATAAATTTCTCCCAGAAGATCCTTTTTTCACAAAATTAGACTTTTTGGAAAGGTCTTAGTATCCTCTACACCAAAAAAGTTGAATTTCTCAATTTTAATAAGGTTAATTGTTTTTAAAATGGGAAATACAGTCCACTATTTAGAGGAACATTTCCAAATTTCTCAACTACCAAAAATGATGAGGTATGGTGCCCATTCCTTCTCCTACAAGAAAAGTACTAAGGGGGAATGACCTAGGTAAGGTACCCATGCTTCTTTTCAGACAATCAATGCATCTTTTTGGTGGTTAAAAGAAAAAATACACATTCCCTCTCTTTTCCCTCCTCTGTTTCTCCCATTCTAATATATGATGTAAAAAATCTCTCATTTGAAAGGAGGATGTTCTAAAATGTAAAGGGAACTTTGTCAAAATTGTCCCTGAGCAGCTGTGAGTTGCAAACCTTCATGTTGGGCATCTGCAATGTGTTTTATGCATTCTTCTACAAATGTAATGGTCTGTGCATGTTTCTATTACAATCAAACTTGTTTTATGGTGTTTTCTCAACCCTAACTCATGTTATCTGCAACTTTTCCTCTCTTTTATTTTTTTTGTAGTTTGGTGTGCATGATTTTCTAATTTGTAGGTTCATTTTGTTTTGTTTCTTTGAGAATAGATGGTAAATGAAGTACTGGTTCTGTGTCACCTCTGTCTGACCCATTCCTTCTTCATTTTCCTTCTCCCTTTTCCCTCATTAGAGTGTACTCACCCTTTTCTTGGTGCTAGCACCTCCCCTTAGTGTAGGATTTTATTTTATGCATCTCCTTCTCACCCATGTCCCTTGAAATTATAGAGTAGAGATAGATAGAATGCATTTCCCTTCTTATAAGTAGTTTAGCATTAGGATTAGGTAGAGGAACCAACCTTCTCTAGAGGTTGATCTCAATTTTCAAGTCCCACATTCATGAGATCATCCCACGTTAGCAAAAAATAGGGATCTGTAATAAATAAATATTAGGGTGCTACTTTTCTATGACATACATACATACATACATACATATATAATTCTAATGTCTTGGATTGGAAAAATTTATAGGTGGAGGATGACGGGATAATATAGTTAGAATGAGTAAAGGTAATAATAACTCATAGTATTAGGATGTGAAATAGAAATATGTAACAAGTATTTGTCAAATGACAACACCAAGACCAACTAAGTGAGATTAATGCCACTTATGAAGATGAAAAATTTCTTTGTGATAAGTTTCCTTGGTTATTTGTATTAGGTATTGCGATGACATCTCCTTTAGAGGGGAAGGATGTCACATCCCAATTTAAATCCTCTCTAAATAAGTGTTGTAAAGCAAAAACTTATAAATTTAATCAACATATAAGTGTTGTATAGCTTATCTAGGTAAATCAACATTAATCAAATAAGAGTTTACCATAAATAAAAATATTATTTAACATTTTTTATATACTAACACATTTATTGATAAAAATACATTTAAATCCTTTATCGTGTTATAACATTACTAAATATAGTCACACACACTATACAAAATAAAAAATTACTAGAGATAGTCCCACATATTATACAAAAAGGTGTTCTGAAATAAATTTGGTGACAAATTACATTATTATAATTGAGTTTTTGATTTAATGACATCACGGAAATCTTCCACATTCTTTAATAGTTGCAACATAGGCCACAACTCATCTATCAAGTAGTTTTCTGATGATTGATATTGTATGTTAAATGTGTTAACAATTACGTAGTTCCCCAGATCATTGAACTTGATTTTATCTACAAAGTCGGGTAAGTGCACGAAGTTGGTGGACAATTCCGTGGACATAAAAACCTGAAATAAAGGAACCGCGATCGCGGTTTACATACCGCGATCGTGGTTCCTGAATTCTAGGTTCGGTAATTACCAAACCTAAAACCGCGATCGGGGAACTCTGAGACAAAAATTAGCAGTCCCACGACTCCTTATTTTCCTCATTTTTCATTTCAAACTGCGATTTTTCCAAAATGTTTTTCACTCACACTTTGAATACCACCTAAAAATTGCTCATCGGACTTCTGGATAGTGATAGATTTAACCATGCCACCAAAACGAGGAGGTAAGTCCCCGATTGTAATCATTTTTTTGCATTTTAGGTTTTTTTTTTTGCATTTTCATGGGTTTTTTGAAATGTTTGTTTATGTATACAATTTTCTTGTTTTATCAGTTGGTCGGCAAGCTCGAAATCATGCAAACCATCAAAGCACACCAAAAATTCCACAAAACCCTCCTCCAAACATAGATCTGCCTCCTGTGGCTCCTTCTGTCCCCACTGAGCTAGCAGGAATGCAAGATAATATCATTGGAAGAATCCAAGAAAATAAAATTGTCACTGAGAACTTAATTCAAACTATAAGACAAAATCATGCTACAAATCCATCCCGCATGACTTTAGCCAATACATTGCAAACATTGATTGGCAAGGTTGAGTCCACAACCAACCAAATACATAGATGGAACACCTTTAGAAGTGACTGTAGGTGGTGGTATGCAGATAAGCTATCCCATGCAGCTGTCAAAGACAAAAAAATTGGAAAATACCTTATTTGTGCATTATTTACCGACCCTAGAACCAATGCCCCCTGCACTTACTTGCAAACGGTTCCCAATCCATTGGTGCCACGATGACAGAATCAACAACAATTTTTGGGACCGATGGTGGATGGTTTTTGATTATCCACCATGCAACAACAATGAGGTTCCTCTTTATTTTTTGAAGAAATTATATTGTGAGTTCGTGCTCAATGAGGTCCTGAATTATTTTGACTTTTCTAACTTTTTTGGTCGAGGAGGTGGCTCTGCACAGAGCATACCTAGTGCACGCGTAGGTCAACCTAGGATCCCCCATGCTCCAAAACCCCCACTGCCTTCAGTTATCCATCCTACAGTGAAGGAGGTTGTGGAGATTGATACATTACATGCATTGAGGGAGCTCATGGACACTCTCACCTAGCATAGTGACCAGATTGCATCTGGTGATGTTGGTGAAGGTGCCAGTTCTAGTGCACCACACCACTGTGGATCATGTGGTGCCGTATGCACTTCAGGCGAGACATCATTTGTTGGTTCATAGGATTTATTTTCTATAGATGAGATGTTGGGGAATGTTTTTGGAACTGGTGCCACTGATATTGGTCTTTCACAGGTAAATTTCAAATAAATTTAAATTATATATATATATATATACAATAGTTTAATTCACATGTTTGAGATATATATATATATATATATATATATATATATATATATATATATATTTGATTGTACGTCATGTACATACATGTAAAAAACTAATTTTTTATTTTATTTTAAATAGCAAGAGCCGGTGAAGGAAACATTCGGCATCGACATGCTAGCTACTGTAGCTAGGCGTGTTTCAAACATAATTTTCAAGTTGTACAAACTTACATTTTTAATTTCATTTGATTGCACTAGATTATTATTATAATGTTTCACATGTATGTTGTACATGTATTAATATTTTTCTCTTTTATACACAGGAGCCTGGCGGGTCATCATCTGCTCAGGGAACTGAGGCTACTCGCATGCCTCACATGAGTTTTACGTAGGTTAGTAAATCTCTTTACACTTTGTTTCTAATTACTAGAAGTTCACGTGGATTACATGCTTTGGACCTCTGTTATGTGGTGCACAGTCATGTAGATTTTAATATTGATTTGTACATGTTTTTTGTATAGCTTATGACTGCTAGAGAGACTCCTCCATATATGCAGAATATGGAGGCTGCTGTAAATACTGTTATAGCATCTGCAGATCCACTACCTGAGGTACAATTTTTAAAATTTGTTAAATTTTGGAGGTTCATTATTTCTTATTACTTAAATCTACAATATCAAATTTTGTATGTATATGTGAAATATTTAATTTAAAAATTAATTATTTGTATGTAGCTTACCCCTCGTGAGTCTATTGTTATCCCTGTGACATGTCAACAACAAATTGATAGGGATCATGACATTGCGGTAAGATTTCACATGCATTTTAACTAAATTGTACAAGTTTCTGAATTTTGATTGTATTTTAAAATTTTGGGTGTTAAAAACTTGTTGTTTATGAATGTGCAGGTTAGGTTGTAGGCATGCTTAGAGACACTTAGGACCACATGGATGAAATCCATAGTGGCATCTCCCTCCACTACATCCCCAGGTCGTGGACGTGCTACTTATAGCAGGGAAAAGAGAGGGAAGATGTTTCATGAGTAGATTTATAGTCCACATGGATGTACATATGTGGTCATGAGTAGATTCATAGTCCATTGTATATATAATGCCTTTTGCGACCGCATGTGGTCCCATATGTACATTATGACACACTTAGTTCGAGATGTACACATACATTATGAACTTATACATATATATTTTTAGAGACGTGCGTCTGGAGCACACTTTGTTTGATTCTTATATATATCCATGTGTGTTGGTTTTCATAATGATAAATCTAAACTATATATGTTTGATTTGATTTCATTGCATGTATGATATCCTTCTATTTATATCATTATAGAATAAATGGCTGGACATTGAAGAAAGATAATAAGAGTACTGTAAACTGAACAGTTGATAAATAAAGAACATGATTCTAGAATAAATTATGTTTTTGAGTACACATTAGTAACCAGATCAGAGGGAAGGAGCAAGGGCCACTCCTCTCCGATGTGAATGGAAGTTTTATTTATTTCTTGTTCAGCTATTCTAATGTTTTTTACTTCTAGTATTAATGTGCTTGAATTATCTAGACAATATTTTCATTCATGTATGTTTATGTTTTCATGATCATAGAATTAGAAGTATTGTCCCCAGTTCTTACTATCTTAAATAAATTCAAAATAGATCCTTTAATCATGGAAGTTGTGTTATTTCCAGTTTGATTAAGTTTACATTCTTAATATGTTCCAAATCGTCTCTTCATTGCAAATAGGCTTGGACACAACATTGATATTGACAAAGTATTAAATTATTAAAGCGTGAGTATGATCCAAAAAAATAGATCTAGAAGTACCAAATTATATGTATTTACTTTTTGAAACTTGGAAAATATACCCTCAACATGTTCATCGTTATGGAAAATGGTGATGTCAGGTTGATGATGATTCTTATTATATTTTGTGTATTGACTATGTGGCGGGTACAAAATTACCACGACGGTTTTGGAACCACTTCTCTTCACAGAGTAGTAGTTGCGGGACTGCTATCTGTAGGCACCAACAATTATGTAATTGCCGCGGTGATTATGCAAACACCTCCTGTAGAAAGTAGTGATTTTGTCCTTGACGATGCCAAAATGGGAATCTAAATAGTTGAAAATGTTTGGACTTCCCAAACCAGTTCGTTTCTCATCTCCTTTCATCCTTGGATATAACAACTATAAATGCAAGCACATTTAATCATCTAAGTAAGTCATTTGGAGTGAATTCAAGTGTGAGAAAAGGGGGAAGTTTGAATTGTTCTGGTTTTGTTCATAGACAACTAAGTTCTTTCTCGTTGAGGGTTATAAACAAGTGATGCAAGTAGAGAGATCTTAAATCCTTGTTAAAGGACATCTTTTGGTAGTGATCTTGTATTGTATTATATTGGAGATTTATATAGTGAAGTGAATAAATTTCTTATCTAGCTAGAGTTTTTCCCACATTGGGTTTCTCTAGGATAAAATTCTTGTCTCCTTGTCTTGCATATCTAAATTTTAGTATTGTATGAATGATTATTTCATAACATACTGGATAATAATAACTTTGGTAATTGTTCATTTATCATCACTAAGATAAGATCCATTTATTGTTTAAAAGATGTAGTTTATGGATCATAGATTTTAAGATCAAGTATTTTTGTGTGGTTTAACTTTTGTTGACATTTTTAGTTAGATACCCCTCACCCAGAAGGGTAGTGAAAGTGGTGAAGGTATCCTCATTCCTTTTGAAGAAGATATTTCCACCAAGAAGTGGAAGCAAGGAATACGAAACATGTCTCGTAGTGAGATGCACATGAGACTGAAGAAGAACGTTTCTACAAGATGGAGGCAGATGTGGCAAGTCTATCCAAATATATGGGAAATATTTCCTTATCTATGGGAAATATTTAGTCCATCATGGGAAGAACAACCCCATACATAAGTTACTCCTCCTCCATTGAAAGAGAAGGTAAAGATATAAATTTAGCCTTATGATGGGGACATGAATGCCGATAAGTTAGACCATTGGCTAACTCAAATTGAGGTATATTTCAATTTTCATCAAATCAATGAGAGTCAATAAATTTCATTTTCAAGGTTAAAATTAACCATTCATGCATTAACCTGGTTTGAAAGCTATGTTCATTCCTTGGTTGTTAAGAATCTTCCACCTATTTCTAAGTGGGATGAATTTAAGAAGCCAATCAAAAAGAAATTCTATCGTATTTGTTACGATGAAGAGAGGTCCATGTGTTGAAAATATCTCAAGAAAAAACAAGGCCAAGATGTGCAAGAGTATACCGACGAGTTTTGGAAGAAAGTTGTCTAAATGGGAAAATATCTCCAAGTACATTGGTGGAATCCATAACCACTTGAGGAAACCCATTCTCTTGGCCAAGTCGGTGAATGTACATGAGAATTGTTATCAAGCCCACTATCTAGAGAATTCCAGGTGAACGCTATAGGAGGTGGTGTTTCAATGCGCGAAAGGGTCGTTGCTTACGGGCTACTTCGTTTGGGCATAGTCCCTTAAGAGCCCTGAGATAAAAATATCATTCAACTTCAATGGGTGACTACTCGGACTCCATGGCACCTAGAGAGGCCTCGTCTAATCTGAAACCTTAGTGTAAGGACCCTCTACAATAGCCTCTCTTGGTTTTTTCCTTCTCATTTCGGTGCTCTCGATGTCCTATTGTTCGTAAACGCGCGAAATAGTGCAGTTGGAGCCAGTGTAAGGTTGTCAAACGCTATATTTTGCAAATGGTGGGTCATGGAACTGAACTGACTATGCTGGCATGTCTGAGTGGCCAGGTGAACACTATAGGAGGTGGTGTTTTGGTGCGCGAAAGGATCGTTGCTTCCGGGCTACTTCGTTCGGGCGTAGTCCCTTAAGAGCCCTAAGACCAAAATATCGTTCAACTTCGATGGGTGACTACTCAGACTCCGTGGCACCTAGAGAGGCCTCATCTAATCTGAAACCTCAACATAGGGACCCTCTACAATAGCCTCTCTCAGTTTTTTCCTTCTCATTTTGGTGCTCTCGTTGTCCTATTGTTTGCAAACGCGTGAAATAGTGTAGTTAGAGCCAGTGTAAGGTTGTCAAACGCTATATTTTGCAAACAGTGGGTCGTGGCACTGAACCGAATGTGACGGCACATTTGGGTGGCTAGGTGAACACTAGAGGAGGTGGTGTTTTGGTGCGCGAAATGGTCGTTGCTTCCAGGCTACTTCGTTCGGGTGTAGTCCCTTAAGAGCTCTGAGACCAAAATATCATTCAACTTCAATGGGTGACTACTCAGACTCTGTGGCACCTAGAGATGCCTCATCTAATCTAAAACCTTAGCATAGGGACCCTCTACAATAGCCTCTCTCATTTTTTTCCTTCTCATTTTGGTGCTCTCGCTGTCCTATTGTTTGCAAACACGTGAAATAGTGCAGTTGGAGCCAGTGTAAGGTTGTCAAACGCTATATTTTGCAAACGGTGGGTCATGGCACCGAAACGACTATTCCATCACATCTGGGTGGCCAGGTGAATGCTATAGGAGGTGGTTTTTTGGTTCACGAAAGGGTCGTTGCTTCCGGGATACTTCATTCGGGCGTAGTCCCTTAAGAGCCCTGAGACCAAAATATCATTCAACTTCGACGGGTGACTAATCAGACTCCATGGCACCTAGAGAGGCCTCATATGATCTGAAACCTCAGTGTAGAGACCCTCTACAGTAGCCTCTCTTAATTTTTTCTTTCTCATTTCGGTTCTCTCGCTGTCCTATTGTTTGCAAACACGTGAAATAGTGCAGTTGGAGCCAGTATAAGGTTGTCAAACACTATATTTTGCAAACGGTGGGTCATGGCACCGAACCGACTACGCCGGCACATCTAGGTGGCAAGGTGAAAGCTATAGGGGGTGGTTTTTCAGTGCGTGAAAGGGTCATTGCTTCTGGGCTACTTCGTTCGGGCGTAATCCCTTAAGAGCCCTGAGACCAAAATATCATTCAATTTCGACGGGTGACTACTCAGACTCTGTGGCACCTAGAGACAACTCATCTGATCCAACACCTCGGCGTAGGGACCCTCTACAATAGCCTCTCTTGGTTTTTTCCTTCTCATTTCGGTGCTCTCGCTGTCAAATTGTTTGCAAACGTGCGAAATAGTGCAGTTAGAGCCAGTGATTGGTTGTCAAACGCTATATTTTGTAAACGGTGGGTCATGGAAATGAACTGACTACATTGGCACGTCCATGTGGCCAGGCGAATGCTAAAGGAGGTGGTGTTTTAGTGCGTGAAAGGGTTGTTTCTTCTAGGATACTTTGTTCGAGCATAGTCCCTAAAGAGCCCTGAGACCAAAATATCGTTCAACTTCGACGGGTGACTACTCGGACTCCGTGGCACCTAGAGATGCCTCATCTGATCCAACACCTCGGCGTAGGGACCCTCTACAATAGCCTCTCTTAGTTTTTTTCTTCTCATTTTGGTGCACACACGTAGGTATGGTCTTGTAAACACTTGGGGAGGAGTCATTTCAAAATTTACAACTTTTTCAAAATTTATAACATTTTCAAAATTTACAACATTTTCAAAATTTACAACATTTTTAAAATTTACAAATTTTTCAAACAATGAAAGCTTCTCTTAGCTTCAAGAATTTAAAATTCTCTACTAACAGTGCCAACCACATGAAGGTGGAAGCTTTTCTAGCACCACTAACCTAAACATAAAAGTGTTAGTCAAATAAATTTAAGTTTCAAATCAAAACCATATACTATCTATATATGTACAAAATACACAAATTTAAAATAAAATATATTCAAACTTAAATCTAGATCTTTAAACTAAAAAATCTATATATATATTGAAAAGAAATTATATATACTAGACATGAGCATTGTAAAATCATTCCAATGAACCATAAGGATCGGATCTACTCTGAATAACAGACAAGATTTCTTCATGATCTGACTCTCGAACCTTCTAAGGAATCTTGTTATTAGGCATTTCTCGATATCTATACAACTGGATATTTGTTGCTAGAACTAGATGTGAATATAAGAGTATTTTCCTATGTGTCTCAAAGTCTTCAAACACCCAAACATAGGAGTTTTTTAATGGATACCGTCGAAGCCAAGTTCTAGTAACTACCACTGACCCTATAGGATACTCAATATCTTCACCATCTATAATAGGAGAAGTCAACTTCTTTCTTTCCTCGATGCAACGACATAAGAAATATTCCATTCCTTCTTCATTGTCTTCTGTCGCAATTACTGCAAACACATGTCCTACAAAAAATAACCAAGGTTGAACAACTCAAATTTAATTACATATTAAAATTTCAATGGACATAACTCAATACAAAAATTAAATAAATAACCATAAATACCTTGTTGCACCAAAATCAAAATTTCATCAAAGTCCTTGGATGTTGTAAATTCATCTACAGAAACAAGTCGTAATGCTTGTGGAGGTTGATAACTAGGAAGCGGAGTTAGAGGCCTACAAATCCATCCTTCCACCCATTCTTGTGAATCACACTCAGCAGTGACAAATTTGATACAAGATGCACAAAAACATGTCAACTTTCTTGTCCATACGGCCCACGAAGTAACGTCTAAGCTACAAAATGAGTGCATATCACTGGACCCAGTGAGAGTCATACAATGCTTGTAGTTAGCAATATGTTGTTCCTCTATCAACCAAAAATATCTACAAAATGTGGAATTTTCTTGAGAACCTCGGGCCATGTTGTCAGTACACCATTCCACTATGCTCTTTGCATCTTTTAATTTAGCACCATCTTTGTACTTCAACTCTTCTCTTGCAAGATCTCTTTTCACACATGCCCCTGCACTGTCATGCTCTCCTTTTCCATGTCCAGCCTCAATGAAACTCCAAATATGTTGCACACCCATCTTGACATGCATTCTGCTCATCCAATAAAATATTTGTGCATTCTTAAACTGAGACGTGTAATTATCTAACCATATATAATGTTTTTTGAAGTGGATGTCCCTATCAGACAAGTTTCCATAAAATAACTGGAAACACCCTTGCACAAATTTAGTAGAATGAGTACGATCATCACTGATATAAAAGTGGTACTCTTTTAAAATTTTTTGATCATTCTCTGTACTTTCAGGAGAATGTAGATATGCTATATGCACAAAAATAACAACTTGTACTGAGTTGTAATATTGCGATTGAACCTCCATTTGTGGTTGCAATGTGTAATTCTCTGTAAAATTGACCACTGAAACAATAGTACCAATAGGAAATGTGTCTTTGCATAGCTTGAATTATTCATCCAACCATCGAGATCTATATGTGTATGCCTCGCATACTCATAAACAATTTCATCCTTAAATTTTCTCATAAATTAAAAAATGGGCATTTGTTCTGTAACTAGCTCACACCATTTCAACTCTTTTCCATCTTTCAACTGGTATGCAACTAATTTATATTTATCAAACTCAACTAAATTATGTCCTATTGTACCTTTAATTTGCTCATGGATGCAACTTTCGAATTTAGGTAATCCGCTGCATGTACTACAACTTCCATCTAAACAATCCTGACTATAAAACAAATTGTCCAACTTCTTTTTCAGAAAATATAACTAGTAGGAATGAAATCCCTGGAAGATATTGGTGGGCCTTGAACACCAAATTCTGATAACATAGTTTCAGAATGAAAATTAGAATGAATACGTAAAAATTTAGCATAATGCATCGCAAATTCAACATGTTGCCTACAACAAGTGGTGCAAGCATGGTTGATTTTCACATAGAATGGTTTCAACATTTCAAAAAAATGTTGACTAATTTTAATTTTCAGATTCTCTTGTTCAAACTTATGAAAAAATTGAGTTTGAGTCATATCTAAGAAATGCTTTGGATGTAGTTCACGATTAGTAGAACCAACTCTCCGTTTTATAACATCTCTTGTATTAGGTGAAACTCTAGTGTTATCATGCCAAAATTTAATAACAATTTCTCTTATAGCATTAGAATTATGTTTGTCCTTACGCGGTGCTCTAGCAGAAAAATGCCCAAAAAATTCGGCATTATTGAGTGATTGAAGGATATTATGTCTTTCAATTGCTTTCATTAGAGTTTTTTGATTAAATTGCAACATTTGACTTGTTTACGTTATCAAACGTTATTTTTTGATTGATTCACTTACAACACTAGTAGCAAGTACACGACGCACAATATTACTATCCCTAGTGCGTCTCTTGACACTAATAGTGTGATATGCATCATGAAGGTTTTCAACAATTTTAGAGGTTTGACCACGTATATTAGATGTTACCAATCCTAAGGTGTTTAATGTAGGTATCATTTTAATCAATTTCATCAAACTAACCAACAACAGACATCTTTGGGAATCATTTAAAATTTTCAAAATGATTATCCCAAATTTTCAGTGGCCTCTTCTTCTGATTTGTCGTTCAGAAAGTTTGTCAGACATTGGTTTTAAAAATGTTTTCATCAATTTCAATAAAAAAATTAGGTTTCTTACGTAAAATCCTAGGAGGTGTTTTTTGTCAAATTTTACTTGTCTATAGTTTCAACATGAATTTCCTTATTCACAATTTCATTGTCTCCTTCAAATTTCAACATGTGCTACATCATGAGTATTTAATTCTTCTTCAACATTGATAGTAAAAACTTCTTCATCACGAGTATTTAATTCAACTTCAACATTGACAGTAGAAACATTACCTAGTTCTTCATTGCTTATAATAGTGGGATTGAAGATGAACCTCTTCTAGATTCACGAAGTTTCCGCATTCGCTCAGCATTTTGAATTTTTTTGGCCTCTAATTCGTTTGTTGTTTTTTTACTTAATGACTTCTTTTTTTGACTTTGTTTTTCGTCTCCCATGATGTTTTACTTCCGGTGATAAGAAAAACATGTAGAAAAAGACAAAATTTTGCAGTAATTCATACGGTAGGGTCAGAGAGTAAAAATCACATGGTAATTTGAACATTGGGATGTGTGTAAATATGATTTATGAACTGCGAGCGCGCTTTATAAACCGCGATCGTGGTTTATAAAGCGCACTCGCAGTTTATGTTAAAAAACCACGATCGCGCTTTATAAACCGCAATCACGGATCTATCTGCTGAACCTAAGCCTTCAGAAAATTTTTGTTTTTTCCCTTCCCCCTCCAACCCACCTCCCCCTATGAAAGGTCATTATGAAGTGTAAAAGGTCAAAAAACCTCAAATATTCTTTTCCAAAGACTTGAACCATGCTAAAAAACTAATTTTTTTTCACAAAATGGTGCCATCACGTAGGGGAGACTCTTAGCTTCGTAGAAATATTATTTTTAAAGTGAATAGAATAAGATAAATATCATTTTATAATGTTTTACTAACAATAGGTCTTTAAGACATTTTTTCCCGTGAATGTTCATGTCTACATTTAAGACTGTAACTTTTGTTTTGTTTATCAAAATATGATAAAACATATACCATCCCAAGCGTGGACAAATTCTATACACGTTAAAATAAATATTTGATTTCGATATTTTTTGATATAGTTATGGCCGGCAAACGGAAAGCGCTCCATTTTCTAAATATTTTCAGACCACTTTTCACGGAAAAAATCATAAAAAAAAATATTGTTAAAAAAAATACAAAATAAAATCCATCCCAAGATAGACAACTACATCTAACATTTCACCAAAGGAAAAAAAAATAAAAAGATTTGGTCATCCAAAATGCGGGCAAACGGACTACAATCTTATAAGTTTTTTCAAAAAAAAAAATAAGTCATATAATTTTAAGTGTTTAATAATAGCTAAACTTGTCCATTAAAAAATTAGTATTTTAGAACTAAATCCGAATTCTACAATTCATATTTAGATAAATATTTCTAATTTAGAGTGCGTGTATAGCTAATAATCCCTACAAGTTGAGATTTCGTTGTTTTTTGCAATATGACATCCACGGATGACGCTATATTTGTCCATCAACTTCCTGCACTTACCCAGTCATCTATAAGCACTGCATTTTTACAATTTTAATATGCATTAAAATTTTCCAAATGGTGCTAAGTTTTTTTAGAAATATGTTGGGATTCCTGGAACCTCGATAATCGGTATGTTTGGACATGATACAATCTTCTTGTATAAATATAAACTCGAAGTTGTCGACCTTCAAGCTAGTGTATCGAAGGAATGAAGACATCATGTCATTAACATTTGACTTTCTTGCTGATATCCACAATGCTATTTTGAATTTTTTTTGCAACATTGCAAGAACTCTTTGACATAGGTCTTAAAAAAATAATATTCATTTTTGAGGTCAATGCCGCCAATTTTTGTAACATTTCATGTGATGAATCAACCTTGTGAATGGTGTGTACAAAAACGCCATTTATATTAAATATTATTAGTTTTATGTTGGATATGTTCTTATGTGCAAATGCAGAAAAACATAATCAAATGGATGTGGGTGGTGAATTATGACAATTAAATTTACATTTCTTTTTTCACATTGTACTAGAAATAAAAAAATTTGGCATAAATTTGAATTAAAAAAATGATTACAGACTTCAAATCTTTAAGAACTTTAAGGTAGTTATTTTATTCCATATAAATGCACAATACATTGTTGAATTTGAAAGTAAAAAAATAATTCAAACGTCAATAGTTTAGTTGAAGTTTTTCAGTGATCTACACATGTTGTTTTGTTCTCTTGTATGTTTCATCCATGGACATAATCAAGTGTAAATTAATGAATCAGTCGTATATTTTCCATCAAATCTCCAACATGTTGGGGTTTTGAGATTAATTTCTTATTTGAATTTGTACAACATGAATCTCACGCCATCAATAAAAAGTATATTGTTTTCATCATAAACATTACCAAAAATGTCTAGTATCTGCTGAATGTTGTTTATTTTCATCTTACATTTTTCACATCCCAAAACGAAATTAAAGTGGGTGTCTCAAAACCAACTAAATATTTTATTGAAAATGTAATTCACCATACTTGAATCCATAAATGTAGACCATAAGGAAATGTCAAAATATTCTTATGTACTTCTTTTCAATTCAGTACTAAATACCCATTCAAAGTATTTAGTATTCCCAGCTCTATAATATGGAACCATATTATGAGGTATTTTTTCGCCAAAACCAATAATTGCAAACAAAAAACCTTTAACTATTTTTAGGCTTCCTACTTGAATATATAAAAACATCTCAGAATTAATTTAGTTTTACAATTTTGATTAAAAACAAGTCAAAATATTATTTTGATGATATTTTATTTTGGTAATACGCACAAACAACTTATAAATCTATAATCTCAACTTAAACGCAATGAAGATATAACTACTACCAACTTATAAATTTGTAATATCTACATATAAAATAAAGAATGACCGTATCAATATATCTTCTTTACAATGTTTAGCAATAGCAGTATGAATTTTTTTGAAATAATTAATAGTAATAATTTTTTTGCTTTCTCTAATGTTTTGATGCCCTCTATAACACTCAAACCCTGAGATAGGATCAATGACATGTTTTTTGTAAAAATTGGTCATCAACCACATATCTTTGGAACAAATATTTCCACTTATTTTCCTCCCCACCATAAAATTTTCTTGAGGGTTTCCCTTTGCACCTATGGTGATACAAAATATATCTCAGCTAGAGCAGAAAATAATATCATTTCTACTCCAAAATATCTTTTTTAGATCTTTTACTGCAATTTCATCTTGTATAGTGTAATGATATTTTCCCCCAAAAATTATTGGTTTCAATTCAGCTACTATTTTTTTTCAAAGCCTTTGCAAGCTTTTCAACTTTTGAAGAAGCAAGAATGCTAGATGAGAACACCACTTCAAGTTTTGTTGATAGTAACTTTAAAAATTCTTTGAGGCCATCTCGCAAGTTGATAGTCTCTTTAACGAACTTGAAATTCATCTCCTTATGGGATTGTTTTTTATCATATAACAAACCCTCCAAATCAAAAATAATTAAACAATACTTTTAGCTAATTGCACAGAAGTATTTTTTTAAATTGAACGCAATTTAATATTAACCAATTGAAATAATAAACACTTCAGTAGGTTAACACTTACTGATTGATTTTGTGGCTTGCTCTTCCTTACCCTCTCCCTTTGCAGGTTCTTGTGAGGCACGTTCTGTTTCAAACAATATTAATCAATTCAAAATAAATTTCACATCAAGGTAAATAGATTTGTGATACAACTTGCTTCTATACAATGTACTACCCTTTGTTGGACAATATTGCATAGCTATAGATGTATATTAGCACCTATTAGGTTAATCCATTATTGCATGGACTATGTTTGGCTAGACAATATTTGATGATCTTAGTGGCCACCATGCTTTATATGGGAACGAAAACAAATAAATATAACAAATATACCACTTTGTTATGGGTTCCTATAATTATACTAGGATTATAAGTGGTTTTGTTTATAATTACACACGAGTAACATACCAAGTTTTGTCTGCATATTCATGTGTGATGTATCAAAAAACTCCTCACTTGGCATTAACATTGTAAAATTTTAAAGAATTATTAAATAAATTAAAACAATGAAAATTGAAAACATAATGCAGTGATAAATTTATAAAACGATTAAATGCCAATCACATGGTATATATTCATTGGATGTATGGGTAGAGACATCTGGTGCAACAAGTTGAATGGGAAATGAAATTTTATGAATGACATCGTCTCCATTTTTTTAAGTGTTTTGGAAGTGATGTTTACTTCCTCTCTTTTTTTCGTGTCTGCATAAATATTGTATTTATCAGTTCAAAATCATTAACTAATAGAATTGTTTAGTGTTGTCTTAATCAACGTACCTTTTTTTCAAATGAGAATAATAATGCTTTAAAAACACTTCTTGATCATGAGTCTCAACAATAAAAAATGTAGATATTCCTAAGTCCACCAAAGCACATGCAATACAACACTACCTTCGTAAAGCACTATTATTCGAGAATTTCCAGAAGAGAGTCGAGTGAGCATATGAGACCAAAAATCATAAGATCTCTCATAAAGGAAAGGATGTGTCTTTCCTCGTAGGCCGATCTCGCCTACAGTCAAAAATTTCTACGAATTTTATGCATTCAATTCATGATTATTTCTTCTCTCACCTCGTCATCAGCATCACAATTGTGCACACCAGTTATGGGGTACATAAGGCATAAGCTATTAAAATTTCCATTGTTGTCATAAAATCTGTAACAACCATCCATAATTGATTCCCTCTTGTCTTTAACCTTTTTTATGTATTTTTTTAATGTTTCTCTTAACATTTTTGAATAAGAAATAGGTAAAAAGACAATAATAATACAATTTAGCAAACTATATCCGAAAATTGTAAGTAAGTCCATTATTGCATCGGAAGTTATATCACTAAACATATTACAGAAATATACAATTAGACATTCTGCATTGAATGGATTAGTTGATGGAATAGATGATATTGTTTACTAAAGCTAAAAGGGATATGCACATTGATAGGAAAACTATTTGGTGTCCTCCATCCTTACTGGCATTTTTCTTCCATTGAAATTGTGTAGTTGTCTAAATTTTTTTGACATTCCGCTAGAAGAACCTCTTCTACTTTAACATTAATATTTTATTATTGCTTATTTTTCACTTCTTTGGGAATCATATTTTATTTTTTCCTTTTTTCTCTTCTCCCAAGATTACACACAACTGGTGGTAGTGAGATTCATACAGTCCAAATTTTTGAATAACATTGGCGTCATTGCATTATACCACTACAATATTATCTGGATATTTCCTATTCAAATATTTTAGAAACTTTCCTTTCATTTTTCTGTCATCTTATACTCTCCAGAAATAAGATTCAAAAGTATCTGCTATGATGCCTACCTCAATAGATCCAGTTATCCATACATTCATTGATTGCATTTTTTTAGCTAGTACTGATAGTTCCTCATTAGCCATTCCTCTTACAGCGGTGAAGGAATTGGCCGTGAACCCTTCCAGTGAATTTAACTAAAATTTAGGTTGGTTATCCTTAAAAGGATAATAAGCAATTACACCTGATCTAAAAAACTCAAAGGTTGTTGTCCATTTTATCCATATATCCTCATGAAACAATATAAAAGTTCATTTGTCATAAAGACTCTCTGGCTTTTGCACGCTGAAAAATAACAATACATTGCATCTCAAAGCTCTGCATTCAAAGCACAAATATTATATTTACTTTTTGCATGTTACAAAAATTAGATTTTACATACTAATGCTTTACAACTAAAATTCATTACCCTCAACTCCTTTGTCTTTTTGTTTCCCACCGTGGGCCTATGAGGACATCCTAGGAATTTCTAAATCAATCAAGCCTCGTAGAGTAAATCAATAAACTTGGTTTTAATCCATGTTTTGTTTAGTTCATTTTATTGCTTACAAATACTAATAATTCCTTCTCTATATTCATTTGAATATAAAATGTGATCCTTTTTAAACCGTATCCTAGTATGTAATGAATTGTAATTGCTTTCGGGTAATTTATTTTGGGCACGAATTGTATGTTTTCTGTCATGAATGTAGAATTGCACATCATCCCTTTTTAGGTCATCTAGATCCTCGACTTGCATAATCTCCTTTGTAGAAAGTAAAAAGGGAAGAAGAATTATGTATCTCTGTAGGAATATCATTAATCAACATGGAATAGACAAGATGGTAAAAATTCTCCTCATCTACAAGATGTTATGGATATCCTAGAGGTGCTACATGGAACTTATAAACTTCAAATGGAAATACATCACCATTGAAAAAAATCAAATTAAATTGTTCAACGGTTGAATATTCTGATTTCTCAAATATACTGGTCATTTCTTTCAACAATGTAGCTGATTTGTTATTCTTTTTAATACAGTGCAACTTTGACTTAGAGGGATTTATCTCTAATTTATACAAATAATATCACCTTAGCATTATAAATAGCTTGACATGTTTTGGTGGAGAAAGAAAAATAAAATTATATTTAAATAATGACAAAAAAAAGAGATATTATGATATTTATAAAAAAAAATTCAATACCAAATTCATGTCATTATGAATTTCATGGGTATTTACACAACCTGTTTTGTCATATTCTATTAACATCCCCAAATTCTAACCATATTTAGAACAGGAACACATCTGATTTTCTATAGAAGCCTACATTTCTTGTTTCTTGAACAAAGAAACTTACAAGTCCATTTCAAGAATAAAGTACTTATTAATTTCAACGTCAATGCATTCAACCTAAATATGCAGTGTTCGCTGATCAATAACTTCAAAAGATAGACTTCATGGTCAACATCATCATAAAAAAAAACCACATATCAGCTTGATAGTTTTCTGGTGAATGAATTTCTACAAAGCATTCCTCATCTCTTTTCTTCCAACCCTTTTCTCCTTCAATGAATGGAATTTACACAAACGGAGTGTAACCAATGGAAGACATATTACCCATAAAAGAAATTAAACAAATTAATAATTTTTAAATATGTGGGAAGGATAAATATTATTTTTCAATAGATCAATAACAAGGAGTTATTGTATCTTAACCTGATTATTTTTTAGATTAACAAATCATTAGCAAATTCGATTAATTTACATCATTGGATTGTATAGACTGCAATAATTTGCCTAACATTCGTTAATCAAATTTTTTCGTAATGTTACATCAAAACATTGCAATACACTTATTTTTTAGATTCTGATATGAGTGGAATATCTAATCATAATAATTAAGTTTAGCGTTAGCTAAGTTGTGTCTTTAATGCAAGCAAAAAACTAATAAACATTTTGTAGTTTACAGGATTATATTTCGATAACAAATCAATTTAAAATATTTATTGCTTAGTGCTCTTTACGCAATGCCTCAAAAAACTATAGAATATAAATGGGAAGGATTAAAAAAATGTAAATTAATTTCCATCATTGGCTTGTGAGGAATGTAATAATCTACCTAACGGTTGCTAATCTCAACATTTCGTCTAGCGATTGCTAGGCTTGAAATATCATGTCCAAATATATAATCCTTGTTTACATATTTTCACTTTACATATATAAAAATGTAAAAAAAAATGTTACAAGGTTTATATTAGTTACAGTCAAATATCTATCATAGACATTGACTACACTTTATGTTGCAGGTTTCATCATAAAGCATTCTAACAACAAGCGCAATAATGCAACTACAAAACAAACGTTCGAGAAAAGGAAAAATGTTTGTACATGCTTGGGTAATATTCAATTTAAGAATGTAATTTTTAAGTTAGTATTTAAAGAGGGTGCAAATATAAACACTCAATTTTGGTAATTTACACTTTAGCAACCCTTGATTTGACTATGCACTCTTTTTATGATACATGTTACTCCTCCATTCCCACTTAGCACTTTTTGAGGTCCATTATTTTGATTCTTTATAATTGCACACTAAAATTTCAATACATCTTGAGAATTCAATATACAAAATCTATAAAGATCCATCTGTTTGCTAGTTGTAAACTTCATTTAGCATGTTCCCTACTCTTATCCTGGACCATACATTTTATTAAGATCCGTCCCATATGGTTTTGACCTATTTGTATGGTTTTAGACTGACATGTATTCTAGCTACACTTTCAATTTGAAATATTCATGGGGTCTTATACTTCAATTGGGTCAACCTTTCTTAGATAAATCATCTGTGAAACACTATATAAGCAAGTAAACACTACCTCATTTTCTAAGTTGGAACTCCTAAATCAATGCACTAGAGCACTCACTTCTCGCACTTAAAAAAGGTATCAAAATGTCCCTAAAGCTCATAATTTCATACATAAAATCATTAGGGAAACACCCACGTAAGGTTTGAAGCTAAAAACCAAGTCAAGATAGCCACATATCTGATCTAAAACAATCCAAACATCATATCTCTAATATCACATGCTAGGTGGAGAATGATGTGTAGTTTGAGGACTCTTTGGAGTAGTGCCAACGTCGGAAATGCACAGGGTGCACACAACCCTTCTAATATTTAGTTTGCAAGACTCTTCATCCATGGTTAGGGTTTGAGACAATGATTACTCTATTTATATATCCTCACCACATATGGCACAACTAGGGTTTGACAACAATGAAAAAATCTAGAAAGGTGAGTAACCTATAATATTGCAGGCGTTAATTTGGAGAAAGTGAAAGAAAGTACACAAGGGGCTAAACCATATAGTACGGTCCTAAGCTAGGTGCAAACACATTTTTAATCCACGTTGCAAGGGTTATTCGGGTTCATATTTCCCAATTTATTTATTTTGCATTCCCATGTCTCTCCTGAAACCATCATGAATCAACTAAGTGCTTTTATACATCCATTGTGTGCTTTCGATTGCATGTTACGATAATTGGTGCATGCGAATTCTTCCTATCTAATTTAGGCTACAAATATGAGTTTAGCTTTTATTTTAGCATATTTGTAATCAAATCTAATATACTTTACACCTAATTAAATTGACCTAAAATTTAATTACGGGTTAAATAATCTTAATCAATTATGTTTCTAAGTGATGGTTAGTTCTTAAGATCAAGTTTTATTAATTAATTTATTGGGTTCTTCATATGAAAAGGGCTATAGACCCTCTTATATATTTTACCTTTAATTGACATAAATAGATGGTTTTCCTACCAAAGGCATATCCATTTACTTTATTGCTTAATTTGGGACTTATTTAGAATCTTATTAAAGAATGTTCTTTTCTACTGTATGTATGTATGTATGTATGTATATATGTGGCACAATTTTGAAGAGTAACATTGATGTTTTGAATATGGTAATCGAATGGGAATATATATTTGAATGTGGTAGCGTGAAGAAGTGGATTTTAAAATATGATTTATGTAATGGATTTACATACAAAATAGTAGGTGAAAAAAACATAATTCAAGGTTGAAGAATGATAGGGTTTGGGAAATGATATGATTAATATATGATTCCAGAAATATTTTCAGCAAAACATTTACATGTAAAATTTAAGGAATATTTGTCAATATAATATATTTTAAAGCTTTATTAGGAACTTTCTAAATTAAACACTAAGTGATTGATTTGGATTGGGAACATTTTGATTTGGTTGAATATTTTCAAGACCACATTGACTTGAGAATTAAAATTTATCAATGGCTATCTTGTACAAAAGTATAGTGTGAAAATTTATATTTGTATAAGAACACACAACATTATTCCAATGTATCTTATTATTATCCATATTAAATGAAGGGAAGTCATTCTCATGCAAAATATAATTCAATTTTAAAGGAGATGACTTATTATCAAATTCCATTTTTTGTTCAATTTTAGTTTATAGTTAGTCAAAGATTGTTAAGATAATATATTTCATTTTGATTAAGTTTAACACTTTGTCTAATATTCATAAATTCACATAATTTCATTTTTTATAATATAAAATGTAGTTGAATGTGTAATTAATACATATATAAATCTAAATTTATTAGTATTTTAAAATTAAATTATAACTTATAAATGAACAATAGTCTATTGTTAATAAAAATTAAGTATAGGACAACTGGAGAATTTAGATATAAGAGAATACACAAATAAGGATCATCAAAAGATGAAACATTAGGAAGTGTATGATAGTATAAAAAGACATTATATTTGTACAAAGACTTTCCATTAAGTGACTGCATATGATATCATATAGTGCACATAAAGCTACAAAAGAAAATACCTACTATACAATTCTTGTCAACACATGCGAGTTAAAAACTATCTACATAGAAAGCACAAAACTATCCACAAAATGGTTTGACATATTTATCCACAAAATGGTTGCACAAACATTCATACAATGCTTTCCACTCTTCATTTACACAACCATCACACCTATACATATGACTACAGACATGCACAAAGCTACAAGACTTTATTCTAATATATCTAAAGGCTCCACACACAAAAGGGTTGCACAAGAAACTTATTATACTCTAGGTATTATTATTGAATGATGTGTCACGTTAAGAGCAAAAACAACCATTTCAAATTTTATTTTTGAAATAATTATTTAAAATTAACCAATGGAATTTTAATAAATTTAGTAAAATCATGATCATTTATAACATTCTAACTAATTTTACATAATTAGGTCTAATCAACTATAACATATAAGATAAGATCAAACGTTAAACATACAAATAATGAAAACATTTTACTATTTTGGAAAATATCCTAATATTTTAAAAAGTATTCAAAAAATTAACCTAGGGTTTGAAATGGAAAATAATGAAACTAGATAAATCTAGCTCATCGAAAAGGAATGAACCCTTCTCAAGATTAATATTTTAACCTTAAGGTGTGTGTTATGTCCCCTTTTCAAGCTAACTCCATTTTAAGACATTAACCCATTTTCTCTCCATGGGTTTAAGGAGAAAGCAAGGGGAAGATTTGAGCTTTTTAGTTGCATTATTATTTGGATAGTTATTTCATTTATATAATTATGTATTCCTACTAGGCGATTAGGTCTCCAATAGATGGCTATGTAATTAGGAAATAAAATAATAATTTGTGGCATGTAAGGCCGATACATAATGAAATCTTAAAAGATCCTCCCTTATGAGGTTATCCTTTCTAGATTGCATTGTAATAAGAACCCCTTATGTCTTCATAAGGAGGTCACTTAGTCATTTGTAAGGATGTTTTTTGATGAATCTATCTTATTGGTGAAATTTTCTTATGAATCCCTTTCTCCATCTCATTCAAGGACAAAAACCCTTGAATTGAGTACCTCCCAAGGACGAAAAACCACTAAGGAGAGGGTAGTGTGGATGAAAACCCACATTATCTCATTTGTGTTGATCTTATTGCTGGTTATAACAAATTTCTTCCCTAAACAACTTGATTAGAGGTATGTTTTCAAGTATATTGTTGGTTTCTATGCGATTCTTTACATGGTTGAGTTCCCTTTGATGTATAAAAGTAAAATCTTCCATTTTATCAATTGTTGGTGCATATTATATTTGACTTCAAGAGGGATGACCTATATTGGAGTGATGTTTTGGTATTTGTGGTGAAATTTTGGCAAATATAGAATTATCATCTTATTCTCTATATTTTATAAGGCCAATATCTCAACTTTCATGATTTTTGGTGCTTTCTATGTTGAGTTATGAATTTTTAAAGATATTCTGGAAGTAAGGGTTTTACGAAATTTATATCTTCATACATAGGGCATTAAAAATCATGTTTCTTGCATTATGTGATTGCTGAGGCTATAACAATATTTTAGAAAATCGAGTGGGGTTAATTAAAGCGTTTTGACGGCTCAAAATGAAGTTGAATTCCACAAACAGTTTGCTTCCCTAGAATATTACAAAAATTAGATTACTTTTAGTTGGATGGATTCTAAAATCAGATTGGGAGATCTTTGGTTTTGAGCTAATTGCCTTAATTTTTAGTTTTGTTTCCAAAAGGGACATTACATTGGTATCAGATCTCAGATCTTCAAAAGGACCTAGGGTTACAATGGAATATTCCAAGTTTGAAAAGTTGATGGCATGATTAAACCATTCACACCAAAAGGAAGCAAGAACGGTGCATGGAAGGGTAATATCTCTATTTTTGATGGTACTGAAAAAATTTCAGTGGGATCGTGGTTGTCAGAATTAGAGGCATACTTGAAAACAAAACCTATGCATGTGGAGGATGACATCGAATTCATCCCTTATCATTTGGAAAGGATAGCAAGAGATTGGTGGTACCATGTGATAGATACCCGAGGAGAAGAATCGGTTTGCTTCTTTGATGATCTCAGTGAAAATATCATAGGAAGATTTGATGAGAAAACTCACAACGATGAATCCCAAGGTAAAATTTCATTAGTGTTTGATGATATTCCTTTGGTCTCTAATAGTTGTATGTGATAAAGTGTTGAAGATAACCCAAAATTATTGGGTATGATTAGGGAGAAGCCCTTAGAAGCAATAGAGGATTTCTTTACTCTTGCCAAAGACGATTCATTGACCTATATTCAGGACAATAGTAAAAACAGAGCATGTTTTCGAGGAGAAAACCATGGAACATGAGCTAAAAGAAGATGAAAAATCATATTTTCACATGTGTAAAGTGAAGTTGGCAATGAAGGACCAATTTCCAGGTGTGAATGAAGATAACGAGCTTCCTGGAATTTCCAAAGTAGTAGCTCATTGGAGGAAAAATGATGATATACATAACCATGGCAAGAACCATGAAGAGTTCCATAGTTTGTACCCTCAAGGAGGAAGTGATAGAAGGTGGATGGTAACAATATAATGCTATAAATGGGGTCATTTGAGAAGAGGTATGGAAAGATGTGTTATACCACCATTCTGTAAGTGGTAGCCATTTAATCCATCTTTCCTACTTATCTGATACAAAACAACGTAGATACCCCTCTAAGCATTTGTTGACCACTTCCATTTTCCCATCAGTTTGAGGTTGATAAGATGAACTGTGAGCTAGTTGAGTACCCAAACATGAAAATAATTCCATCCAAAAATTACTTGTGAAAATAGGATCACGATCACTTACAATTATCTTTGGGGTTCCATGTAGCCTTTGAACTGTCTCTAAAAAATAGCTGCAACTGTATTAGCTGCAAATGTATGTGATAGGGCACAAAAATGGGCATATTTTATGAGCCTATCCACAATCACGAAAATAAAATTCTTACCCTCTGAACAAGGAAATCCGGTGATGAAATCCATGGAGACATCCTCCCATCTCTGGCTAGGAATTTGTAAGGGTTGCAACAGACCTAGTGTCTTAATTGTTTCCCCTTTGTTTTTTTGGCACACTAAACACTTTGATACCAAATTTTGTACATCCCCCTTGAGTCCTTCCCAAAAGAATTCTCTTTTTATTCTATGATATGTCTTCAAAAACCTAGAGTGTCCTCCAATAGGTGAGGCATGTAGCTCTGCAAGAATCTTATGCTTCAACGCAGAATCTTTACTCAAGTATAACATGTCCTTGTACCATAGGGCATTACCTTTCCACTCAATTTTTTTAGATGTCATATATCCTTGCTTGATATTCTGTATTAGAGATTGTGTATCCTTGTCTTGATCCCATTCCAATCTTGCTTCATCCACCCAATCAGCCATCAACGTGGACATTCCACATGGTAAGGCATCTACGGATGTATCCCTTCTGGACAATGCATCAGCTACTACATTTTCTTTACCCTTTTTGTATATGATTTCAAAATCATAACCCAACATTTTTGTTACCCACTTTTGTTGTTCCTCAGATTATAACCTTTGCTCCAAAAAGTATTTGAGACTATCATGATCAATTTTTACCTTTAAGTTTCTACCCATGAGATAGGGTCTCCATTACTTGACCGCATGAGGCATAGCCATCATTTCTTTCTCATAGACCGGTTTGATCAGATCTTTTCCTTTGAATTGGTGACTCTCAAATGTAATTGGTCTTCCTTCTTACATTATAACTACTCCCAATATTTATCCTAAAGTGTCACATTCAACAATGAAGGTGTTTGAGAAGTTACGAGTAGCCAAAACTGGGGTGCTACACAAGGCTTCCTTCAGCTGCTCAAAGGATTTAGTGGCTAATTTTATCCAATGGAAGGCATCCTTATTTAGAAATGCAGTGAGTGGGGTCGCTATTCTACCATATCCCTACACAAATCTTCTGTATTACCCTGTTAGTCCTAGGAACCCACGAAGATTTTTGAGAGTTTTGGGTCTTGGCCATTCCACCATAGCTTTGATCTTCTAAGGATCAACTTTGACGCCTTCATGGGATACTGTACGTACCAAAAATTGTGGGGTACCACACCGTTGGAATGATGTTACACATGCCCCAATGATGATGCATGTCTCCTTGCAAGGTGTTTGAAATCCAGAAAGGCTCGACAAGTATACACGTGTATCCCACATGCCCTGCTCAACCTCCGCATGCTTTGTGTTGCCCTTTTTCCCCTTTCTTCTTGCATTTTTGTCTTCAGTGACAAAACTACCACCCTGCCTGGGCAGTGGTCCCATGACCACCGCCCAGGATAGGATGGCGGTCCTATATGCATTTTCTAGATCCTTCTGACGATCACATCAAACGTAAATCTTGGATTTTACATGCTTTCTTCAACCACTTTGGCTTGTATTAATGTTTTATGCTCCCTGAGAATAGTTTTTTTTCCTTTGTTTATAGTAAAAGAGATTAAATGGGAGTTACCTTCTGGTAAATGCATTAGTTATAAATAGCCAGCTTGTTTTCAAGCAAATGGCCCCTCATCCTCTCAATTCTCTTGTTAATTTTTTCAATTCCTTGCTTAGAATTCTATTAGTTTCATGTTTTGCTTCCATTATTGGAATTTTAGAGGTCATATCATCTTCTTGTTTCAAGTATTATTCCATTATTGTTGCATGCAGTCGGTTTAACATAGAATAACTTCATTTCTAGACTAGAATCCATTAAAGTTGCAGGTTTTGTTTTGTCATAAGGATAATTTATGAAACTCATGGTACACTTGTGTTGTATTCCCACAATAAATCCCGCTAGGAATTGCATAGTCAAGCTTTTTTCACTTGTGCTATCCCTCTCCTACTCGCATTATATTCGGTCTATATCCAAAGCTGCCATTGTTTGATTGCTATCTTCTGTTGATACTATCATATACACACTTTTTTTATTCACGAGGACATGAAGGAATGAGGAGATCGCACTAAGGGGACGAAATCACACACAACTGGATTTACCAATGTTCTGTAAATTCCAGGTTTGAGCTATCAAAGTTCTAGTTACAATATATCAAATAGAGTAGTGAATTATTTCAGTAAAAATCCTTTTTCTCGATATCGCCAGGGAAGCTGTGGGGATTGATAATTTCTGATAAACTGTGATTCATTCCTCACTTCTAAGGTAGAATCGAGTGTCTTTCAATTTAATATATTTAGTTAGATATTTAGTATAATGTCACAATTACACATGCAAATAGCCATACCAGGCTACTTTTTTTGTTTTCATTCTGTTTCTAGATTAGTTGTCCATTTTATAAATATACTAGAGTATCTACTCTTCAATTTCATTGAAATACGTCATTGAAAAATACAAAAATAACAGGATGCTTGCATAGTTTAAATACCTCTTTTGTAAGCTGTTTATTAAATATTGGTTAGAAGTTGAGTCATTTTGTATGACAATCACAGGACCTAGAGAGGCTAGAGAATATATATTTGAACCTACAGTACCTCAACCAAATTTACCCACGACTTTAGCTGATATAGATCAGGACCTTAGGATACAGGTCTTTCGAGAAACAACAAACTTACAAGAAATTAGTGAGAAACTAAGAGGATTGAATATCGAAGATGAAAAATCTTACACATTCTAGTCAAACCATCCAAATTATAGATTGCCTTGATAAAAAACCTGAATGACCGTGCAAGGGTTTGAACGAGAACAAACATTTGGTTGCAATCCTTTGGTTCCGCAGCCTAACGTAGGATACCTCCTCGTTGATATAGACACTAGCTTATGTATCCAAGTTTCCAGAACCCCTGTTAGGTACTCAGAGAAAATCATACAACTTCTAGTTCTAAACGTAGAAGCTGAAAAGGCATACGATTACTGGATAATTGGGAGAAGGGATTGATTCTTTGCATGGCCATAATAGGTCCAAAACAACCACAAACTCATGGTTTTGATCCCCAAGTCCCACAACCCAACGGGCCTACAAATAATTCAAGTATTGACACCATCTTGCAAACGCTAGTGTTTAGATCTTCACCACTCCCGCTAGATATTATAGCATAGTTTTCCGTATTAAACATAGAAGCCAATCAATCCAATTTTTTGTGGGATAGACCAAAAAACCACCCATAGCTAACCAAAAAATCCACTAAACCACCTACCACTACTTTCTTGACCTTGTTTAGAGATATATACAAAGCTCCCACAGGTCACTTCCCACGTATCCAACATCCAAGAAATAGGATCTCAGTAGAGCTCGACATCAAATTGAGCCTCCGAGCAGCCATTATATCTGAACAAGCCATTACACCAATCCAGGTTAGGAGGGCCTTCTTCACCTTAGATTCACAGATTCCATTATTGCGTATTGAGGATTTAAGATTACCCTATTAGCTCGTCTGTATTTATCCACATTCAACATTCACCAGCTGTCTCGACACGACCTCGAGAGGTCAGGTATGAGGAAGAGGTACTTGTAGATTCCCATGCTCGCATGTTACTTTTCCATCATATAAAATTGGTGAACCCGACGTGAAACAAACTAATTATCCTCTTTCTGTTTTCTTTCTTCGATCCACCTTCGCTCTTTCCCATTATTCTGTGGGTATTCATATACCCCCCGAATATGTCGGGATATGATGCATATGGCAGACCTCTCTTAGGTCTCAAAGTAAACTATAGTTAAACAAATAGACAACCATCACCCTCACTTTCTGCATGGGCTGATAACTATTCGAGTAATTACTTGTCATCTCAAACTCCCCCTCACAGAACTAGTTCTAGTTCTTCATTCTGAATTGAGGAGTTTGATCAGTTTGCACAAACATAGGAGCCAGATCCATCAGGCTATAACAATATGACGTTCACTGGAGAATCCACTTCATCTCCTCAATTCTTTTTCAGACCACAGATCAGTAGACAATCAAACCCACTCCCCTTTTTGGATGAGGAGTACTTATCACGCTTCGCTAAAAGTGAACAATGGTTCCAAAATATGTATCCACCTATAGGGAGTTTACAAATATAGTCTAATTCCCTGTTCCAGGAGAACACCCCCATAACTCCACCCATGGGAAATACACTCGGTGAAGCTTGGAAGGGTAAAAACCAATTCATAGCAGAGTATCATACCCCCTTACAACCTCAAGCTATACAAAAAAACACCCTTAAGGAAAAGCACTGCGTCTTCACCGATAGAAGTCATTGCAACCTTAGTTGAGAAGGTTAGAGGGCTAGAACTTACTCAAGTAAACAAAAAATCATATTTTGGGCAAGCAGGAATCCCCAACCCTCTGCATCACCCTAGTCAAGTTGACATCCTTATAGGACCATGCATGTTAGGCATGCCTCCTCAAAATCCTTACAATTATCCACAACAAACGCCAACTAGGACAGCATTTTCAAACGCCACTCCAGTCGAAAACATGACACCACCCGGCTTGGCACCAAACAACCCATACCAAAACAATGCTCCTCATTATTTAAACATCTATTCAAAATCACCACAAGGAGACATGTTCTCTTCTCCCGGGATGTTCGTTCAACCACAAGGATTCCCTTATGTCCCTACAAATGCATACGTTATGCCATATCAACAACCCATTCCACCTCAACCCCCTCAGCAAGCCCCATTGATTGTTGAGGCCTACGCAGTAGGGACTTATTCAGAATATTTAAAATAACCCCTAGAATTCACCATACGAAGTGTTATGCTTCCGAGACCTCTTCCCAATTTGCCCAAATACAAAGGGGAAGGGGACCCAAATGCACACATTAAGGCCTATGCCATATCCATATGGGAGTTACTCCCTTGGGACGGGGTTGTCGCTAAAATATTCCCTAAGACCCTAGAAGGTATTTCTCTTGGTTGGTATTACAGAATACTTGAAGCTTTGATACACTCATTTAAACAACTTGTGTCAGAATTCATCAAATCTTTCGACATGAACAAATTGTTAAGAATGGGAATCAGCGAGTTCTTACATATCAAACAAGAACATAATGAATCTTTCGCTCATTTTATCCAAAGATGGCGTATGGTCTTCTACTCATCAACGAGTGCTCCAAATATGGATTGAATGGAACTATGCGATTTATTCCTTAATTCACTCAATAGAGAGATAAAGGAAGAAGTCCATAAGTTCCCACTAAGAACTTATTATGAAGTACTCAAGAGTGCTCTCCGAATCAACCAAGCAAATGATTGATAGTGGTCGTAAGACATATGGGAAAAATGGGAAATTAACCACTCCCAATCAAAACACCGCGGCCTATCCTAATGTTGGGAATGCTAATCCAGGACCTACGATCCTTAACAAGAACCGCAGGGTTACAACAGATGGAGTAACTGACCAAGCTAAAAGGGAAAATTTTGTAAACATTTTTCCACCTGCTAATAATCAGCGAAATAATAATTTTACCCCAACAATCAACGCGGTGGATCTTAATTGTCCACCACGGCAAAAACAACAACAACAGTGAAAATTCCAAACGCAAAGTCCAAATCGAAACCCAACTAGATATCAGAGTCAAAACCAAAGGCAACAACCTCAAAATTTTAACTCTAAAAACTAGCAACCTTATCAGAATTTCAGGCCACAATAGGTTTTAAATCAACAACCTCGAAATTACAATCCCAATCTATATTATGAATTCCACAAAATTCAAGGCCACGATACTAGGACTTATCGTGAATGCAATAAATTCATGTAGCATTTTCCAGAAGATAAAAAACAACTCTTTATAGATATGTTTTTAGAAAATTTTGTAGTACCCACACCAAACGCTTATGCAGGGGCAGTTTCCCCTCAAGATCTTCAATGGCCCACTCCCAAACCATTCTAACAACAACAGGTTAGATCCTAATGGAACAAATAAAGGTTTCATGACAGGAAATAATGATAATGAAGCTTCAACTTCATTAAATCCACCAGTCGCACCCCAATTAGGAACTTGACCTCAAACTAAGATAGTTGGTTTAGTGGAGTTAGATGCCGAGCTACCCGTAGAAACCATAACAAGAACATGGGATTATTCTTCTCAACCAACTCCAAGTTATTCATTAGAGCCAAACAACACTCAAAAAACATTGGTAAAACCTATAGGTGCCTATGATCTAATTAATGATTTAACTAAAACCTTCTTGCATTTCTCCTTCTTGGATTTGTTAAATAACTCTCCCACCCATAGGGCTGCCTTCTTAGAAGCGTTAGGCCTTGGCCATTTAATCAACATCACTCCTCCTCTGGAAAAAAAAGTAAACCATGTGGATTTTGACATTTATCCTATGGGGCAGCTGGATAGGGATACTGAGTTTATATTCGATATAAGAAAAATGCCAACAGACACTAAAATTACACGAAGAGGTGACTCAGCTTTACATTTACAAGTTTGGGTCTACAATAATTATGTTAAACATGTAATGGTCGACGATCGGGCAGCAGTCAACATAGTCCCCTTCACTTTCCTTTAAAATCTAGGAGACAGAGAGACAAACTGTTCCACGAAATGAAATACGCTAAGAGGTTATAATAGCCTCAAAGCCACTTCGATTGGAACCATAGTTTTACTAGTCACTTTAGGACCCAAGACGGTTCTCACCGAGTTTTATATTATAGATTGGGAAACCAATTATAATATTATCCTTGGTCAGCCATGGATACACTGAATGAAGGCAATCCCTTCCACGCTATTCCAAGAAATAATATTTCTACACTTATGGAAAATATTCGTGGCACAAGGTGACCCAAAACCCTTCAATATACACCTAGTTGATTTGAAGAAAAGACCAGGTATCCACTCCGAGTTTGAAGTTCCAGTAAACCAGCTTGTCAAACCAACTAATTCACAACCAAAAAAAAAGTTGATACCCACCACTGAGTTGGAAATTTCAAATCTAGCTGAGGACGTTCCATTACTCAAAAGTGAGACCAATGCTATAAAAGCAGTATCACTAGGGACTGCCACAAAAATTGTCAAGTTGTTGGAGAAAGACTTACCTATTCTCCTAATATTTGATTCCATGGGTATGGGACACACCCTGGGAATCACTTCTCTTCCATTAGATGAATTTTTTATGGTAGAGGTAACCGAAGAAAAAGAAATAGATATGAAAAATATCCCAACATCAATTTTCCCAAACAAATATTGGACTCTCCACTTCGATGGAGCTAGATGTTTCTTTGGAGCTAGGGCGGGGGTGATATTTACTTCACTTGAGGGAAAGATCCTACCTTTCACCTTTAAATCAAACTTTGAATGTACAAACAATGGGGTTGAGTACAAAGCTCTCCTCCTTGGCCTCATTCTAGCCAAAAGAATGGGTGTCAATGACATTAGAGTGCTAGGAGACTCGCAACTAGTTGCAAACCAATTCTCCAAGGTATATGAAACTAGGGCTAAACATTTACAACTATACAAAATAGCCGTGTTAGATCTAAGCAAGGGATTCAACTTCATATCAATTAAAGCAATCCCACGAGGGTAGAACCTTCTCACAGACTCAATAGCAACTTCAGCTTCCTGTTTCACCCCGAACAACGAGTTAGAGGATACAAATTTCAAGGTATCACTTTGTACTAAACCATTAGTGCGTAAAATACCAAAAAACTTGCTCCTGACTCATGGAGAAGCTGAGGATGATTTTTCTATCATGGATCACTTTGATGATGATAGAATCACTCTCGAATATCTAAATGCCCATGCGGAGCTACACCTTGCTCACCGTATAGTTGATCTTTCCCTAATACCTCATTCATCTTACTATTTGGAAATCCCATGGTAGAGTCTCCTCCAAAGAAAGATCTCGATATCTACAAGATAGAAAACAGAGAAAGCTTGGAATTACCTCTAGCCCCACCTGAATTTGAAGAAGGTAATGCTTCTTTGATAGAAGAAACCGTTGACATAAACATTGGAATGAAGGAAGAACCAAGAATTTTGAAGTTGGGATCCTCATCAACTCCAGAGGAGATAGAAATACACACCCAAATCCTTAAAGAACAGCAAAGGGATTTTTCATTTAACTATAAAGAAATGATGGGCATCACAGCACATGTCATGGTGCACAATATTGTCACTAAACTAGATACAAAGCCAATTAAACAGAAATCAAGACCAATGAAGCCAAAAGTGGCTCTCATGGTAAAAGAAGTAGTAAAAATTCTCCAAGTAGGATTCATCAAACCCTTAGACTAATCACAATGGGTATCTAATATCGTTCTTATCCTCAAAAAGAATGTGAAAATATGCATTTGCATAGATTTTTGGGATATTAACAAAGCTTGTCCTAAGGATGATTTCCCATTACCATCCATTGACGTCATCATTGATGTAAAAATTGGATTTGAACTGTTGTCCCTCATGGATGGGTTCTCATGGTACAATTAGATTAAAATATCATAACAGGATCAAGCCAAAACCACATTCATAACCCCATGGGGAACATATTGCTACACTATCATGCCATTTGGACTTAAGAACACCGACGCTACATATCAGCGGGTAATGACTTATATATTCCACAATCTTATCCATAAAATCATGGAATCCTATGTGGATGACTTTTTGGTAAAATCCAAGAAACATTGTGATCATCTAGAAGTGCTCTGTATCATCCTCTCACAACTAATTGAATATGGTGTGACATTAAACCCAAATAAGTGCGTGTTTGGTGTAACAAGAGGAAAACTTCTCGGCTACATTATATCTTCATGAGGGATTGATGTTGATCTAGCCAAAATACGGGCTTTTCTCGAAATGATCCCACCATCAGACGAGTCTGGAATCAGGTCATTTTTAGGGAAACTTGGTGCAATCCGAAGGTTCATTCCAGATTTAAGTTTTTCCATTCATCCAATCAGCAATCTATTGAAGAAAGATTATAGCGTTGATTGGACTAAGGAATGCAACGAGGCCTTCAAAGCAGTTAAACGCTTCTTGTTGTCTCCACCCACACTAATGCCTCCCAAGCCAGACCACCCTTTGATCCTATATTCATGAGCCACTCATGTCTCGCTGGCCTACATGCTGGCTCAAGAAGACAATGATAAACGAGAACGTGTAGTCTATTTCATTAGTCGAACATTGCTTGATTATGAAACATGTTACACACAGGCAGAGAGAGAATGCCTTGCCATAATTTTTGCAACAAAACATTTGAAACATTACATGTTAAACCAGGAAACAAGGGTCATTGTAAAGACATACCATTTGTGAACATTTCTCACACAAGGATCTTTATCTAAAAAGGCTGGCTATTTCACAACCTTAATGGGAGAATTTGAGTTAATGTTCGTGAACTAAAAATTCGTTAAGGGACAAATCATTACAGAATAGTTAGCTGAAAATCCATTAGATGGAGGCAAGCTAGTGAATCTAGACTTTCCCAATGAGTGTGTATACTTCATGGAAACCAGGCCCCCCATCTCTACATGTCCCTAGTATACTAATATCATCAATTTTATCATGGACCATACATACCTGGAAGGTGCCACATCACAACAAAGAAGGTGGTTATGCCTTATTACCGCTAAATATGTTGTTTTAGACCAGGTGTACTCTATCATAGAGCCTTTGACGGCATGCTTTTAAGATGCATCGACATAGAAGAATCTAAGAAGATTCTTCATGAATCCCACAATGGGATATGTGGAGGCCACTCTGGTGGTCATGCCACTACTTGCAAGATACATCGGAAGGGCTATTTTTGGCCCACTCTCGAGCATGACGCAATGGAATTTGTACGTAAGTGCCACAAATGCCAAGAATTATCTCACGAGATTCACATGCCAGCACAATCCCTGCAACCAATAGTGACTCTGTGGCCCTTCTCCATGTGGGGTCTAGACTTGATAGGGAAATTCTCTCCCTCATCAACCGATGGCCATAATTTTTATAATTACAGCCATGGAATATTTTACCAAATGGGTGGAGGCCATGCCTCTCACCACCGTACCAGGTTCGGTAATTGCCAAATTCATTCTGAACCAAATTATCTGCAAGTATGGTGTCCCACAAGTCATTATCTTAGATAATGGAACTTCCTTTAAAAATGAAAAATTCCGTGAGTTGTGTAGCAAGTTCAAGATAAACAGCCTCTCTTTACTACCCTCAAGCCAATGGGCAGGTTGAAGCGACAAACAAAATGTTGAAAGCTATTCTCCTCAAAATAGTCAAGGAGAACAAACAAGATTGACATTTAAAACTATATCCAGCCTTGTGGGCCCATCGAACCTCAATAAGAACACAAAAAGGAGTAACTCTTTTCTCGTTGGTATTTGGAGCAGAAGAGGTTCTCCCGCTTGAGCTTGAAATAACTAGTCTCTGTATCTCATTACAAGGGATTTTGGATGAAGAAGCTTATGGGGAGGCACGCCTCTCTCAACTAGAAAGCCTTGACGAGGCCAGGTTAAATGCCGGATAGTGGCATAGATCCTATGCTGAGCGGATGTGCTGATAGTATAACAAAAAGGTCTATGAGCAAGAAATATATGAAGGAGATTTAGTTCTAAGACTAGACAACCAGATTGATAAGAAAACCGGCGAAGGAAGAAATTTCTGGCCCAAATGCTTGAACCCATACCGAGTCATGAAGGACTATGGAAATGGTGCATATCTTTTGTGCACACTAGAAGGTGAGGAATTCAGTGAAACTGTCAATTCCTTGCATCTTAAGCGGTTTTACGCATAAAACATCAAAGTCATTACTAGTACATTATAGCTACCTACATTGCATTAGTCTTTTAGTTGCTTCATTCTATCCATTTCGTAAAAGTGGTAGTCCAGGAGCTTAATCTTAAAACAATCTATTACAAATTTATAAAAAAATTGGCAAAAGCATTCAAAACACATCTCTTCGAGCATCACCAACTATTTTCAAATCTTCTCATCAAGTTCAACAGACAAACATTGATGAAAACCATACCAAGGCCTGCATACTTGGCTTTTCTCTTTCTTCCTACTAGGTGAAGTTTTCCTTGCCTACGGTCTATTCTAGAAGCTTCTTGGTGTCACATCTAACCCTCTTCAATCTCTTTGAATGAAAGGATATCCCAAATTCATAGATCAAAAAAGTCAAAATCAAATGAAATCAAAAGCACCAAGTAAACAAAATATTTTATTTTTACACACTTCTTTGTCCCATCAACCTTTGGTGATAAGCCCACATCTCTTACTAGTGGTGTGAGGTTGGGAAAGGAAAGAAGTGCCCTTACTCACATATATCTTGCCTTTGGTGACAAACCCATGCTTCTTACCAGTGGCGTGAGGCAGGGTGTGGGGGGTCCAGTCACACAAACTAACAAATCTTGGTATGCTAAAAACATAAATTCACCTCTATTAAGAGAAATCAAAATATCCAAATATCCAAATTCCAAAGAGATCAGATCCTCACAACTAGATTTTGTCAACCAGCTAGCCATTTATGAATCTAATTCTAGATAAACTGGAAAGTAAGTGGCCTTCTAAGCGTGGTAGTATTTCTGAGTAGGGTAGGTGTGTAGGTCCAAATTTGGTTTCTGTTACTATTTTGTCTGTCTCTCATTATTCCATTCAGTCAAACTCATACAACTTGTGCCCTTCCTAACTCTTGGTGTTGAGCCCTCGCATCTCACTAGTTGCGTGGATTTGGGATTGGGGAAATTTAATCTCTTTATCACTATGCATTCATCAAAATTTTCCAACATAAGAAGAAGTTGCAAACATTTCCCAAAGAGTTCAAAAGTTCAGTACTACCATATGTTAGTATCATCTCATATCAGCACTACAAAAACATACAGAGTAAAATATTCTATCTACTATCATTTTTTATCCATTGCATACATTATGAAAAAATGAAAATAGTATTCTAAAAACATCTAAATAAACATTTAGAAATGAGTCACAAAGTTCAAGATGCCAAGAGTCTATATCCAAAGAGATACACACACACACACACACACACACACAGATATATATATATATATATACAAATCAGGTTTTGTATACAATGCCATCATGCACTAAGGCATGGTCAAAACGCTCAATGACCCTAAAAAATACAAAAGCACTCATACAAATATTTGGAAAAATGCTACAAAAATAGTCTCTTAATCCCTAAGAGGTCCCTCAGAAGGTGCGAAGCCACGCCGATGCTCCAAATGCACTGAGGGCTCACGGTCATGCCCGGTAGCTATTGTCTCGCTATGAGAATGGATCCTCCTGATCAAGCACTCAAACGTCTTGTATCCAACTACCTCGATGTAGAGAGAAGTCATGATCTTTGCCGTATGCCAGACAAATAAAAACACATCAGTATGCCTACCGGCTACTGAGGGCTCCCCCACGTCCACGGAAAGTTCAGCATGAGTCTTCTCTGAGGGGAGAAGCAAGGTATCAATACACACTCAGTGAATCAAGTCTCGCCACTCATTAGTAGTCATTGCAAAAAAAGGAGAAAACAAGTTAGAAAAGAATCAACGATAGAACCAAGAGTAAATAAATAACAAACTAAGACGATTCTAACTAAAACAAATGTCAGGAGAAGAATGACAACTCTTTAGGATCGTCAGGCCTCCAAGAAGGATCTTTGGGATCCACACCCGCCACTAATGCCACCACTGAATGGTGCCCCTCTCCCACATCTGGGGAAATGTGACGGCCTACAATAGACTCGCCATCTCCATTTGAGTCCTGAGAGAGTTACTCCTCTGAAACCAGAGTCACCCTCTTTGTGCTCCGCTCCGCCCTCTCAACCTACAGGATCTCCTGGGTATCATGCCACTCAGGATCACTATCATACCCCCACCACCCATCTCACTAATCTCCATCTCCTTTATCTCCTCCTCGGTCTCTCCCCTAGTGAACTCCTCAGACTCGAAGTCCACATCAATGGGCTCATCACTACTATGAGCAAGACCGGTAGCAATCTGAAGTAAGGGTGCCTGAGGAGCACCAACTCTCCCTTGTGCACGTACCACCCTCCTAACCGCAATAGGAGTACCAGGCGTAACAATAGTCCAACCTTGGCCTCTAGGACCTCCCCGAGCCTCACGAATAGATCTATACACTAACATTGCTGGAGGGAGCTTGCCACTATAAGGGAGGCCAAACTGTTATGGAACTCTGTCAAAGGGGTGTATCTCCAGCTTCCCTGCCCTATCTATCAACTGGTTGGTGGTCTGACAGGCAATCAAAGTGACGGTCTCCTCTCCCCATACCCCTGGCATGGCCTAATAAGGAGTGGCCTCCATGTATGCAATAGTCAGGGAAGCCACTGGCTAATGGGGTGTTCTAAGAACTATCATCTCCGTCCACCTCGCTGCCCTAATGGCCCTAGGATCCTCCACCTCTACGCCTCTCCCATATGGGATAATATGCTCATACACCCAACTCATGACAAGAGTCAGGTGGCTCAGTGATTGCCCTTGTAAATGGACTACCCTGTATAAGTCATGGTAGGTAGTCCCGAGGATATCTGCTCCCCAAGTGTAGACATGTTCATGGCCCTCAATCTGTGTAATAATAGGGGCCCAAAAATATAAGAGGGTATCCCTTCCCTTATCCCCAATCAGTCTAAGGATGCCCATGATGGCCTTGCGAAGCAAGGGAATGTTTGACTCAATAATAAAGTGAATCCTCATGCCCTTCTTCGACCCCATCGATATGACCACATCTCCCATGTAGGTGGCTCACTGAACCACCTATGATCTAGATACAATTGTCTTAAGAGACAGTCGCTGCCCAAGGATTAGAACCCCTAGTATACGGTAAACATCCTCCAGGGTGATAGACCACTCACCCCTAACTCCTAGAAATTGTTCCGATCCACATCCCAATATGAGAACAAGTCACACAATATGTGAATGGCAAGTGCAACATGAGGAACCTGTGCAATCCTCCATATACCAGCCCTCTAGAGAGTATCCCACTCTGCCTGGGAGAGTGCCTCTAATACTACTGGAAGCCAATCACACTCCCTCTCCTGGCTCCATCTAATGTACTCCTCGTTCTGCATACACCCAAAAACAATAAAAGGAGTAAGTTAGTAATAAAATCCAGTTGGAAAAACTTTTAAAAACACGTAAAAATGCTGAACATGAAAAAATAAGCTAAGTTTTGTATTGTTTTGGTCCTTTGTCATGGACCGCCGCCCTATGCAGAGCAGCGGTTCCGTAAGCGCCACCTTCTAAGGCGGTGGTCCCATAACCGACACCCTGCACATGGCGGCGGTCTTGTCCCACGAAACCAAATGGGTCGTAAGCCCTAAAAAATGCTTAAAAACAAGAAAAAACACCTTTTTAGCAAAAAAAGAAACCTACCCTATGGGTGCCCCCCTAAAGACAAATTTAAAACTAACATTTTCAAAAATGATCCCCCCAAGGGAAAGATATTATCATTTCTACATTTTATGTTTAAAAACGATAAATCGAGAAGAACTAACCTGAGACTTCGCGGGTCGATGTTCCACTCTTGGAGGCATGATTGCTATCTCACCACGAACGTTTGACTATACTCTCATCGAAAACCATCATCGTGGGTACCAGAGCTCAAAAATCTATCAAATTAATCCACGTAAATGAGTAGTAAAATGACTTCGTTATATATATAGCCCTCTTAACTTGATTTTGAATGTCTTTCATAGGGTCGGAGCGCTGACGGAGGTAAGTTATAAACCTCACATAGATGGTAAGTCCTCTTTTCTTATCAATTCAACCTTATTTCTCAATTTGTTTTATCTATCTGCACTTTAGTCCCCTTTTTCATTTTTTATAGGTAGCGGGATCTTAGACTGCGACTTTCCCACACACGGACGTGTCAAGTATAGCTCCTAACTCCCCATTTTGGGACTGCCATACTCGGATCCACCATTTTTTTGCCTCTTCATGGCTAAAACACTTCTCCGAGGGTGTAATATGTACGTACCCAAAATTGTGGGGTACCACACCACCGGAATGATGTTACACATGCCCCAATGATGATATAGGTCTCCTTGCAAGGTGTTCAGAATCCAGAAAGGCTCGCCAAGTATACAATTGTATCCCACATGCCCCACTTAGCCTCTGCATGCTTTGTTTTATCCTTTTTCCCCTTTCTTCTTGCATTTTTGTCTTCAATGATGAAACCACTGTGACCGCCGTCCAGGACAGGGTGGCGGTTTTGTAACCGCCACCCTATACAGGGCGGCAGTTTTGTAACCGCCACCCTACACAAGGCGGCGGTCATGTACGCATTTTCCAGATCCTTCTAACGATCACGTTAAACGTAAATCTTGTATTTTACATGCTTTCTTCAACCACTTTGGCTTGCATTAATGTTTTCTACTCCCTGGGAATAGTGTTTTTCCTTTGTTTATAGTAAAAGAAATCAAATGGGATTTACCCTCTGGTAAATGCATTAGTTATAAATAGCTACCTTGTTTTCAAGCAAATGGCCTCTCATCCTCTCAATTCTCTTGTTCAGTTTTTCAATTCCTTGCTTATAATTCTGTTAGATTCATGTTTTGCTTCTATTATTGGCATTTTATAGGTCATATCATCTTCTTGTTTCAAGTCTTATTCCATTGCTACTGCATGCAGTTGGTTTAACATAAAATAGCTTCATTTCTAGACTAGAATCCATTAAATTTGAAGGTTTTGTTTTGTCACAAGGATAATTTTTGAAACTCTCGGTACACTTGTGTTGTATTCCCACAATAAATCCCGCTAGAAATTGCATAGTCAAGCTTTGTTCACTTACGCTATCCCTCTACTACTCGCATTATATTCGGTCTATATCCAAAGCTGCCATTGTTCGATTGCTATCTTCTGTTGATACTATCGTATACACACTTTTTTTATTCACGAGGACATGAAGGAATGAGGAGATCACACTGAGGGGACAAAATCACACACAACTAGATTTACCAATGTTCTGTAAATGCCAGGTTTGAGCTATCAAAGTTCTAGTTACAACATATCAAACAGAGTAGTGAATTATTTCAGTAAAAAGCTTTTTCTCGATATCGCCAGGGAAGCTGTGGGGATTGATAGTTTCTGAGAAACTGTGATTCATTCCTCACTTCTGAGGTAGAATCGAGGGTCTTTCAATTTAATATATTTAGCTAGATATTTAGTATAATATCACAATTACACAGGCAAATAGCCATACCAAGCTACTTTGTTTGTTTTCATTCTGTTTCTAGATTAGTTGTCCATTTTATAAATATACTAGAGTATCTGCTCTTCAATTTCATTGAAATACGTCATTGAGAAATTAAAAAATAGCAGGATGCTTGCATAGTTTAAATACCTCTTTTGTAAGCTGTTTATTAAATATTGGTTAGAAGTTGAGTCATTTTGTATGACAATCACAGGACCTAGAGAGGCTAGAGAATATATATTTGAACCTACAGTACCTCAACCAAATTTACCCATGACTTTAGCTGATATAGATCAGGACCTTATGATATAGGTCTTTCAAGAAACAACAAACTTACAAGAAATTAGTGAGAAACTAAGAGGATTGAATATCGAAGATGAAAAATCTTACACATTCTGGTCAAACCATCCAAATTATAGATTGCCTTGATAAAACACCTGAATGACCGTGGAAGGGTTCAAACGAGAACAAAAATTTGGTTGCAATCCTTTGGTTCCATAGACTAATGTAGGAGACCTCCTCATTGATATAGACACTAGCTTACGTATCCAAGTTTCCAGAACACCTGTTAGGTACTCAGAGAAAATCATACAGCTTCTAGTTCTAAACGCAGAAGCTGAAAAGGCATACTATTACTGGATAATTAGGAGAAGGGATTGATTCTTCGCATGGCCATAACAAGTCCACAACAACCAAAAACTCACGGTTGTGATCCCCAAGTTTGACAACCCAAGAGGCCTACAAATCAGTCAAGAATTGACACTGGTTTGCGAACGCTGGTGTTTAGATCTTTACCGCTCCCGCCAGATATTATAGCATAGTTTTTCGTATTAAACATAGAAGCCAATCAATCCAATATTTTTTGGGCTAGACTAGAAAACCACCCATAGCTAACCATAAAATCCACTAAACCACCTACCACTACTTTCATGCCCTTGTCTAGAGATATATACGAAGCTCCCACAGGTCACTTCCCACGTATCCAACAACCAATAAATAGGATCTTTTTAGAGCTCAACATCGATTGGAGCCTCTGAGCAGCCATTATATCCGAATGAGCCATTACACCAATCCACGTTAGGAGGGCCTTCTTTGCCTTAGATTCACAGATTCCATTATTGCATATTGAGGATTTAAGTTTACCCGATTATCTTGTCTGTATTTATCCACATTCAACATTCATCAGCTATCTCGACACAACCTTGAGAGGTCAGGTATGAGGAAGAGGTACTTGTAGATTCCCATGCTCACATGTTACTTTTCCATCATACAGATACAATGTGACCCAAGTACTCTACCTCTTGTACACCAAAAGAACATTTATATGGATTTGCATAGAGAGTATGTTTCTCGAAAACTTCCAACACTTTATTTACGTGTTGTAAGTGTTCTTCCCATGTATTACTGTAAATCAATATGTCATCAAAGAAAACTAATACAAATTTTCTTTAAAATGGATTGAAAACAGTGTTCATCAAGCTTTGAAAGGTTGAAGGCGCATTTGTAAGGCCAAAGTCCATTACCAAAAACTCATAATGGCCCTCATGAGTCCTGAAAGTCCATTTTATCAACATCTTCCTCTTTTATTCCAATTTGATGGTACCCCGAATGAAGATCTAATTTTGTGAAATAAATAGCACCATGCGATTCATCAAGTAAATCATCAATAACTGGAATAGGAAACATATATTTGATGGTCTACTTGTTGAGTTCTCGGTAATCTGGAAACATCCTCCATGTCTTCATCCTTCTTACGTACCATTACCATTGGGGAAGAATACGCACTCTGACTAGGCCTGATGATACCTACCTTCAACATTTCCTGAACCATTTTCTTGATCTCACTTTTTTGGGAATATGGGTATCTGTATGGTCTGATGTTAGGTGTTTGGCTCCCTAGAATCAACTGAATGGCATGATCATGATCCCTAACTAGTGGTAGTCCCTTTGGAATTTCATCAAAAACAAATGAGTGAGCATCAACAATCTTCTGAAGATCAGGTGGCATTGAAGACTCTGTATTTTGTACTTCTATGGAAAATAACTTTGCTATAAATCCATCTACTCCTTTTATGAGAACCTTCTGCATCTAATGAGAGCTAATAATTTGTGGAGACTTAGCTACCATCCCATTCAATTATATTTTCCTTCCATCTGATTGAAATCGCATGAATAATTCTTTGAAATTCATCTCTATAGTACCTAAGGTTGTGATCCATTGGACACCCAAAACAATATCTGCCCCTCCGATAGAAATAGCAAACATAGGTGAGTCTAACATGTAGTCTCCCATGGAAAGCTTGATACTATGGAACTTTCCTGTGTACTTGACTGTCCCACCATCCGCAACCATAACTTGCATTTCTGGAGCTGGGTAAATAAAACAATTGAGGCGGGCAACTAACTTACTATTTATGAAGTTATGAGTACTTCCTGAGTCAATCAACACTGTCACCTTCTATTTTTTGAGATAGCCAATAACCTTGAGTGTTTTAGGAGTACTAATACCTGACAATGCATGGAAATAAATTGTAGGTTGGTGATCCTCTACTTCCTCTTCTACTGGTTCCTCAACCTCTCCTATAATTTCAGCATCCTAATCATTCTCATTACCACCGTCAATATAGAACAACTTCTTCTCAGCACATTTGTGTCCTGGTCCATATTTGCTATCATAGTTAAAGCATAATCCTTTTGTCTCTCTTTTCTTCCTTTTGTTGAGGAGTCAGTCTAATTGGCCTAGAAAATTAAGGGGAAGAGATACTACGGTCTTTGGTGTTAATGAAAGGCGGCCTCCTACTACAAAAGAACTTTTTCCTCTGCTCGACATGCCATGATAATAGAATCAGAAAGCTTGAGTGGATTAAACATATGTACCTCAAGCTCGATGTGGTCTTTAAGACCCCCAAGAAATAGGTCATTCAGATTCTCTTCTGGTATATTCTCCACCCAAGGTTACGGATAGGTTATGGAATTGATGCATATAATCTTTGACTGAACCTATTTTTTGTAACTTTGCTAATTGACTAAAGTAGTTCTCTGAAACACTGGAACTATAGTGCAATTGCAACTCCTCGGTAAAAACTGTCCAAGTGACACCGAGACCATTCTTCTAGCTCTAAACAGATAACCATCAATACCAAATGAATTGGTCTGGTTCAAGATACAGGGATGCCAAAGTTACCTTTTGTCCTGATGGTGTTTGATGTAGCTCAAAGAATTTCTCCATTTGATTTATCCAATTCATGGGATCTTTACCATAATATTTGTGCATATCCACTTTCGGCATCATGTTCCATGGTTGCAAATAAGTTAGATTCTGATTAGGCTGGAAAAGTGATCCAACATGGTTATTTTGTCCATGATTTTGAAATAAAGATCCTCCTTGGTTTATATGGGCTGGATTTGGGCCATACTATTTACCCTTTACATGTTGCATGATATCATCCAACCGATGATTGATTTTGGCTATGTCTCTTTTAGAGGCCATCTCAGATTGTACATTTCACATCTCATACTCAAGTTGGCTCACCTTATGATCAACTGAAGTAAACCCTAGTGCTAAGAACTCTGTATTTACCCCTTCTGAATCCATCCCTTCAATCAGTATCTCATATTTATCTGTGGTTTTACTTGGAGTGACCAGATTTTTTTTTCCTCTTGTGGAAGGCCCTGCCATGATATCAAACTTGAAATGTTTCACAACTCCGGTAAAAATTTCTCCTGCCAATTCGCTTTGGTTCAAAATATATTGCAGAAAACAAAAAATTAGGGTTTTTGCCCTAATTTTGGCCCAGATCACAGCTCTGATACCACTTGTAATGAAATTACTAGTATAATTCAGATTATGAGCAGCAATATAACACCAAATAACACAATATTTCATAATAATGATCTCAATATGCAATTGTAATAACTTCATCCTACGTCATTAACCTATTGTTTGTATTAGGATATGAGTAACTGACCTGTGGCTTACCATATCATTTTATTATATCATTTATACTTTATCATGCTTAATAGGTCGGCCTTGGTGATGGCCATAGCATATGAATAGTATATATAGAAGATTGTAGGTAGTAGTTCATTATCATTTGAGCATTTGAGTCTTATTATATGGTTTGGAGGTTGCCCCCTCGAAGTGGCGAAGCTATTATAAGTGCATATTGAGATCATTATTCTGAAATATTGTGTTCTTTGGTGTTCTATTGCTGCTCATAATATGAATTATACTAGTAATTTCATTACAAGTGGTATCAGAGATGCGATCTGGGCCAAAATTAGGGAAAAAACCCTAATTTTTTGTTTCCGCAATATATTTTGAACCAAAGCGAATTGGTGAGAGATATTTTTACCAGAGTTGTAAAACATTTCAAGTTTGATATAATGGTGGGGCCTTCCATAATAGCAAAAAAAAATCTGGTTACTCTGAGTAAAACCCCAGATAAAGATGGGATAGTGATTGAAGAGATGAAGTCAAAAGAGGTAAATAAAGATTCCTTCGCATTAGGGTTTACCTCAATTGATCATAAGGTGATCCAACTTGAGTATGAGTTGCGAAATGTAAAATCTGAGATGGCCTCTAAAGAAGACATAGCCCAAATCAATCATCAATTGGATGATATAATGCAACGTATAAAGGGTAAATAGTATGGCGCAAATCTGGCCCATATCAACCAAGGAGGATCTTCAGTTCAAAATCATGGAAAAATAACCATGTTGGATCACTTTTCCAGCCCAATCAGAATCTAACTTATTCACAACCACGGAACATGATGCCAAAAGTGGATATGTGCAAATTTGATGGTAAAGATCCCCTGAATTGGATAAATCAAATGGAGAACTTCTTTGAGCTACATCAAACACCATCAGGATAAAAGGTGACATTGGCATCCCTATATCTTGAACCAGACCAATTCGTTTGGTATCGACGGTTATGTGCTCAGAGGCAGCAGAATGGTCTCGGTGTCACTTGGACAATTTTTACCAAGGAGTTACAATTGCACTACAGTTCCATTGTTTCAGAGAACTACTTTAGTCAATTAGCAAAGTTACAACAAACAGGATTAGTCAAAGATTATGTGCATCAATTCCAGAACCTATCCTTAAGGGTTGAGAACATACCAGAAGAGAATTTGAATGACCTATTTCTTGGGAGTCTTAAAGACCACATCAAGCATGAGGTACGTATGTTTAATCCACTCAAGCTTTCTTATTCTATTATCATGGCATGTCAAGAAGTGAAAAAAAAAACTTTGTAGTAGGAGGCCACCTTTCATTAACACCAGAGACCGTAGTATCTCCTCCCCTTCATTTTCTAGGCCAATTAGACTCGACTCCTCAACAAATGGAAGAAAAGAGAGCAAAAGGATTATGTTTTAACTTTGATAGAAAATATGGACAGGGACACAAATGTGCTGAGAAGAAGTTGTTCTATATTGACGGAGGTAATGAGGATGATGAGGATGCTGAAATTATAGGAGAGGCTGAGGAACCAGTAGAAGATGACGTAGAGGATCACCAACCTACAATTTTTTTCCATGCATTGTTAGGTATTAGTACTCCTCAAACACTCAAGGTTATTGGCTATCTCAAAAAATAGAAGGTGACAGTGTTGATTGACTCAGGGAGTACTCATAACTTCATAAATAGTAAGTTAGTTGCCCGCCTCAATTGTTTTATTTACCCAGCTCCAGAAATGCAAGTTATGATAGCGGATGGTGGGACTGTCAAGTGCACAAGAAAGTGCCATAGTATCAAAATTTCTATGGGATATTACATGTTAGACACACCTATGTTTGATATATTCTATGGGAGGGGCAGATATTGTTTTGGGTTTCCAATGGCTCATAACCTTAGGTACTATAGAAATGAATTTCCAAGAATTGTTCATGAGATTTCATTTAGATGGAAGGAAAATAAAATTTAATGGGATGGTAGCTAATTCTCCACAAATTATTATCTCTCATCAGATGTAGAAGGTTCTTAGAAAAGGAGTAGATGGATTTATAGAAAAGTTATTCTCTATAGAAGTACAACATACAGTGTCTTCAATGCCACCCAATCTTCAAAAGATTGTTGATGCTCACTCTTTTTTTTTTGATGCAATTTCAAAGGGACTACCACCAGTTAGGGATCATGATCATGCCATTCATTTTATTCGAGGGAGCCAAACACCTAATATCAGACCATACAAATACCCATATTCCCATAAAAGTGAGATCGAGAAAATGGTTCAGGAAATGTTGAAGGTATGATATCATTAGGCCTAGCTAGAGTGCATATTCTTCACTAGTGGTCATGGTACGTAAGAAGGATGAAACATGGAGGATGTCTCCATATTACCGAGAACTCAACTAGTACACCATAAAAGATAAGTTTCCTATTCCAGTAATTGATTATTTACTTGATGAATTGCATGGTGCTATTTATTTCACAAAAATAGATCTTCGTTCGAGGTACCATCAAATTAGAATAAAAGAGGAAGATGTTTATAAAAGGGCTTTCAAGACTCATGAGGGCCATTATGATTTTTTGGTAATGCCTTTTGGTCTTACAAATGCACCTTCAACCTTTCAAAGCTTGATGAACACTGTTTTCAGGCCATTTTTAAGGAAATTGTATTAGTTTTATTTGATGACATATTGATTTACAGTAAGACATGGGAAGAACACTTACAACATGTAAATAAAGTGCTGGAAGTTTTGGAGAAACATACTCTCTATGAAAATCCATCCAAATGTTCTTTTGGTTTACAAGAGGTAGAGTAATTGGGTCATATTGTATCCCATGAAAGTGTCAAAGTTGATCCTCATAAGATCAAAGCTATGGTGGAATGGCCAAGGCCCAAAACTCTAAAAAATATTTGTGGGTTCCTTAGACTAACAAGGTACTACATAAGACTTGTGCGGGGATATGGTAGAATAGCAGCCCCACTCACTACATTGCTAAAGAAGGATGCCTTCCATTGGATAGAATTAGCCAATAAATCCTTTGAGTAGTTGAAGGAAGCCTTGTGCAGCACCCCAGTTTTGGCTATTCACAACTTCTCAAAAACCTTTATTGTTGAATGTGATGCTTCAGGATCAGGATTGGGAGCAGCTCTAATGCAAGAAGGAAGACCAATTGCATTTGAGAGTCACCAATTCAAAGGAAAAGATCTACTCAAACCTGTCTATGAGAAAAAAATGATGGCTATTCTTCATGCGATCAAGAAATGGAGGCCCTATCTCATGGGTAGACACTTCAAGGTAAAAATTAATCATGATAGTCTCAAATACTTTTTGGAGCAATTATTATCATCTGAGGAACAACAAAAGTGGGTAACAAAAATGTTGGGTTATGATTTTGAAATCATATACAAAAAGGGTAAAGAAAATGTAGTAGTTGATGTGTTGTCCAAAAGGGAAACATCCGCAGATGCCTTACTATGTGGAATGTCCATGTTGATGGCCGATTGGGTGGATGAAGCAAGATTGGAATGGGATTAAGACAAGGATACACAATCTCTAATATAGAATATCAAGAAAGGATCTATGAAATCTAACAAATTTGAGTGGAAAGGTAATGCCCTATAGTACAAGGACATGTTATACTTGAGTAAAGATTCTGAGTTAAAGCATAAGATTCTTGCAGAGCTACATGCCTCACCTATTGGAGGACACTCTGGGTTTTTGAAGACATATCATAGAATAAAAAGAGAATTATTTTGGGAAGGACTTAAGGGGGATGTACAAAAGTTTGTATCAGATTGTTTAGTGTGCCAACAGAACAAAGGGGAAACAATTAAGACACTAGGTCTATTGCAACCCTTACCAATTCCAAGCCAGAGATGGGAGGAGTTCTCCATGGATTTCATCACCGGATTGCCTTGTTCAGAGGGTAAGAATGTTATTTTCATGATTTTGGATAGGCTCACAAAATATGCCCATTTTTGTGCCCTATCACATCCATTTACAGCTAGTACAGTTGCAACTACTTTTTTGGAGATAGTTCAAAGGCTACATGGAACCCCAAAGATAATTGTAAGTGATCATGATCCTATTTTCACAAGTAATTTTTGGAAAGAATTATTTTCATGTTTGGGTACTCAGCTAGCTCACAGTTCTTCTTATCATGCTCAAACTGATGGGAAAACGGAAGTGGTCAACAAATGCTTAGAGGGGTATCTACGTTGTTTTGTATCAGATAAGCAGGAAAGGTGGACTAAATGGCTACCACTTGCAGAATGGTGGTATAACACATCTTTTCATACCTCGTCTCAAATGACTCCATTTTTTGCATTATATGGCTACCATCCACCTTCTATCACTTCCTCCTTGAGGGTGCAAACTAAGGTCAGAGATGTTGAGGAACACATTCAACATCAACAACAGGTTTTGGCTAGTTTGAAGGAGAATTTAGCATTAGCACAAAACGAGATGAAACAACAAGCAAATCAACACCATAGTGAAATACATTTTGAAATTGGTGACTGGGTTTTTGTACATCTCCATCCTTACAAACAGATGTCCCTAAAGCAATAGAAAAAGGACAACAAACTTGCTCCTAAATATTATGGCCCTTATCAAGTTCTATAGAAAGTGTTGCTTATAAACTAGAGTTGCCTCCATGAACACACATACATCTAGTATTCCATGTTTCATGCCTGAAGAAGGTTATTGGACAAATATTTGAAACCCAGACAGAGTTACCAGAACTTGACGAAGAAGGAAGAATCATTTTGGAGCCAGAGAAGATTCTGCAAACACGTACTAAGAGGCTGAGAACCAGAGACATTAAGGAATATCTAATAAAGTGGAAGAATTTGAGCATAGAAGATGTAACCTGGGAGGATGAAGGTTTTCTACAGCAACATCTAGGATTATTCAACATTGAGGACAACGTTGGTTTGAAGGGGAAGGGCATGGTACGCCTTTAACCTATTGCTTGTATTAAGATATGAGTAGCCAACCTGTGGCTTACCATATCATTTAATTATATCATTTATACTTTATCATGCTTAATAGGTCAGCCTTAGTGATGGTCATAACATATGAATAATATATATATGGGATTGTAGGTAGTAGTTCATTATCATTTGAGCATTTGAGTCTTATTATATGGTTTGGAGGTTGCCCCCTCGAAGTGGCGAAGCTATTATAAGTGCATATTGAGATCATTATTTTGAAATATTGTGTTCTTTGGTGTTCTATTGCTGCTCATAATCTGAATTATACTAGTAATTTCATTACACAGAACAACAGTAAAAAAAGAGCATTTTTTTGATGAGAAAACCATGGAACATGAGCCAAAAGAAGATGAAAAATCAGATTTTCACATGTGTAAAGTGAAGTTGGAAATGAAGAACCAATTTCCAGGTGTGAATGAAGATAACAAGCTTCCTGGAATTTCCAAAGCAGTAGCTCATTGGAGGAAAAATGATGATAGACATAACCATGGCAAGAACCATGAAGAGGTTCCATGCATGGACAACACAAGGCATGGAAGAAATAGTCACATTTCATATTCTTTGTCTCCACCTATATCGCTACCATGCTTGTTTCATCATGGGAAGCTTGTTGAAAGGGGGAAACACATGGCAAGTTTGATGCTTCATGGTAGCCATTATGGAGAACACTATAAAAAAGAAGGATTTAATAGGGTTGTGGCTAATGAGTTTTTGTTTCCATGCATATGCTTAGAAGGAATATTTATGGAGGATGTTATGCATTCAAACCACTTGGTGAAGAATGAGATTATACAAATTAACTTCATCACCAATGGGGCACTAATCATTCAAGCTAACTTTGTTAAGGCACATGGTAAGCTCTGCATTTCCATTTTTTATTCAACAGTCAATTGATTTGGATTTTCAGTTCCTAGTTAATGCACATATTCATAAAAATATTCCTCTAATTTTAATAAAGGTTGTGTGCATAAAGTTGGTGTTTGAATTGAAGTGGAATAAGTGTTATTCCTTTGATTCGGGTATTATAACTTAGCTGAGTGTGAAAGGTATGATTTTTCCACTGTGAGTTTGTATGTTGTTGTTTTGGAACACCAATCACATTACACATTAATTCAGTTCCTTTCATGGATAATCCACAATGAGAAGGATTCTTTGCACCATATATTGCTACAGCAGTTGCTTCAAGAGGTAAATCTTTCATTTATAATATTCAGATATGATGTGAGTCATCCTTTACTCTCAGATTTATTGCAGCATTCCTATCTTGAAGTAATTTCATTCTTTTCATGGATGATATGTTATGAAAACAAGCCCCTTCATTCCATTTTTGAACAACAGTCATATTGGGGAAGAATTCCTCCCTTACCTTGGTCAAAGTGTGTAAGGAAGGTCCCTATACTCACTGGTTTTGATCACCAGTATCATCCAAGGAAATTTTCACTTGTTTCATGGTTGACACATGCTAATAACTCTCCATTTACAATTGGGTTGGTACAACAGTCATTGAGGAGTATATTTCTGCTATGTCACCGTGTCAAAGAAGCTACGAAATACCCAAGAAAGGAGGATAACAAAGGGCCTATAATCAAGGGCATGGAATTTGAGATTGGTGGACTCCCTTCACCATCACATGCATTCCATACTAACAGGATACCCATGAAGAAAGGGTATTTGGGATGACTAATGTATATGTTATTGAGTATGGTAGAAGCACTACTACTTCCCATAATTTCTTTCCCCCCTTTTTGTTTGAATCTATGCAAGCTGGGAATATTATGGGAAGAGTTCCAATTCACAATTTCCAGATGTCTTGCAATCAAATGTATACTTTCCATGATTTTAATGACAACAGTGATTAGTATTCAATGAAATATTTTTGGCATGAAGGAACTTGTGTGTTCATGTTGAAAATTAGAGCCAAAAGAGGGGATCTTGAAAGGGGAACAACTCAGCTAGCATTGGTTTTGTGGAGGCAACCCAAATCCACCCAAATGCAACTCCAAAACACTCATGCTAAGGGGTCTAAAGTGTTGTTATAGCTAGGTAACCATGGAGATTTGTTTTTAGATCAATTCTACAAATATGCTAGAAGGATTTTCCAAACTTCCCTCATGATACATAGAAGCATGAGTAATAAAAGAGAAGCCATAGAGGGATTTTCAAGCATTAATGGGAATATTGTTATGACCGTAGTTGTCCCTATCATTTTCAGTTCCCTTTGCATACTTTGGGTTGAGGAAAAGGAAGATTGGGTCACAAGAATGATGTTAATACTCCTCCTGATTGTTTTTAAGGAATGAGCGGCTATTTGGAAACATATTCCAACTAATTTTAGGCTGAGCCATGATGAGAAAATGCATAGCTACAACTATGTGTGGAGCAGTCATCAAATGCACAAAGTTCATGGAGCTTCCATAAGCAAGAATGGAGAGTCACTTCCCATAATTGCAGGGCCTAAGAGAGTGTTGTTAAACACTCATATTTTCTTTAACATGTTTGTTTCTTTTGTAGGTACAAAAATAAAAATCATGGAGTAATTGAGATTCATTTGTGATCTGGGCACTTGTGACTGTTTGAGGACAAGCAATTTTGAGAGGGGAAGACTGTCACATCCCCTTTTCGAGCTAACTCCAATTGAAGACCTTAACCCATTTTATCCCTGTGGATTTAAGGAGAAAGCAAATGGAAGATATAAGCTTCGTAGTTGCATCATTATTTTGATAGTTATTTAATTATGTATTCTTATTGGACGATTAACACTTCAATATATGGTTATGTAATTAGGAAATAAAATAAGTATTTGTGGCATTTACATCCGATACTTAATGAAATTTTAAAAGATCATACCTTATGAGGTCAGCCTCTCCAGATTGCACTGTAATAGGCACCCCTTATGTCTATATAAGAAGGTCGCTTAGTCATTTGTAAGGGTTTTTTTTTATGAATATATCTTATTATTGAAGGTTTCTTGTGAAGCCCTTTCTTTATCTCATTCAAGGACGAAAACCCTTGAATCGAGTACATACCAACGACAAAAACCCTTGAGGAAAGGGTGGTGTAGATGAAAAGCCACATTATCTCATTTGTGTTGATCTCATTGTTGGTTATAACAGATTTCTACCCTAAATGACTTGCTTAGAGGTATGTTTTCAAAGGATATTGTTGGTTTCGTGATTTATTTACATGGTTGAGTTCCATATGATTTAAAAAGGTGAAATCTTCCATTTTATCAATTGTTGGTGCATATTATATTTGATTTCAAGAGGGGAGATCTATATTGGAGTAATGTTTTGGTATGTGCAGTGACATTTTGGCAAATCTGGAATTATCAACTTATTCTTTATATTTTATAACGTTGATATCTCAACTTTCATGATTTTTGGTGCTTTCTATGTTGAGTTATGAATTTTTAAAGATACACTACAAACAAGGGTTTTATGAAATTCATATCTTCATATCTAGGACATTGAAAATCATATTTCTTGTATTATGTGATTGTTGACGCTATAACAATATTTTAGAAATTTACGTGGGGTTAATTGAATGGTTTTGAAGGCTCAAAAATGAAGTTGAATTCCACAAACAGTTCGCAGCCCTAGAATATTGCAAAAATCAAATTACTTTCAATTGGATGGATTCCAAAATCAGATTGGGAGATCTTTTGTTTTGAGCTAATTACCTTAATTTTCAATTTTGTTCCCAAAAAAGACATTACATTGTGTAAGACAACCAAGGTTCACAATAATATTTTATGAATAAATCGATTTATCTAAACATGTACAGTAATACGTAAGATGATAAAAACACCTAATTAAGTATTTCAATGTTTGAATAACGATTAAAAGAATATGTTTAAGTTTATTTTGTGCCCGCAAGTAATAAAAAAGCATTTGATAAACTAATCAACACATATTGGTGGTTTAAGGATAGACAGAAAATCTAAAACACACACAACGAACATAACACTTTTCCAAAAATGTGATTTGTGGAAAATTACTTTAAGCTATGGAAATGATGTTCAAGAAAATAGTTTACAATTCATTTTTTCTTAGACTATACTAGATTTTCTCATTTCTAATCTCTAGAAACCTCCCTCGATTTTTTGCAACTTTACTAAATTACTTCGATCATTGGGAAGTCAAAATTATTTCTCCTAACCTAATTACGATTTCAAACTCTAAACTTACAATGTTTGGAGGTTTGTAATAGGAGTTTGTGTTCCACTTAACTTTTATTTTTAGGTATCTTTGTTGTACACAATAACAAAACAACTTAAATGTAATGTTTTTTTAACTATATTATCCCCTACAATATAATGCATCTTTAGTGATTCAATAAATAAACTAATGAATGCTTGAATTTTCTATGATGTTTGTGAATGATCAATAATTGTTTTTTGGCTTTTCCTTGAAATTTTTTTGACAAGAACAAATTATTTTCTAAATAGTTGGTTGATTGCTAGTTAATTCTTAAATGAATTAAAGGTATTTAAGTATTAATAAACAATTAGAATTAAAATTAATGTCTTATTCACACACAAATTTATTTATAACAAATTTTTTATTGAGAAGTGTATTCAATTGGGCAATAGATTACATAGATTGTCGGCATCTCTGCTCATATTTCGGAGGAAGCATAAACAAAACTTGATCCCTGGTGGACTTATTCAAAGCTAATCAACTTCACCAATAGACCAATGGCCCTTCAATACTTATAAAAATTCTTTAAAAAGTTGTAAAAAAATTAAAAATAATGATCATATAAGCAATGGGAAGAAAATTAACAAATTGAAAGCCCTTCAAGATTGTCCTTTCCATTCCATGTTTTAGATGTGTAAAATAATGGAAAATGGATTAATAGGATTCAATCATAAGAAGCGTAAGGATAAATGGAAAGACCGCTAAAGATCAAGAAAATGTGCCCAAAAACCATAATTTAAGTCAATAATAGACGAACCAAAAATCATTACAAAAACTAGTAATAAATGCCATGTGTCCGTAAGGTTAGATTCATAACATGCATATTTGAACCACCCACTCAATTATATTTACTTGACAAAAAATAATGCTTATATAAATCACTGCCTCTATTATATTATGATTTTATGACAAAAATCATAATGATTGTTTTTGCAAGACAATTTTTTTTTTTTTTTTTTTTTTTTTAATAATAGAACAAAATTCTAGTTTCAGACAATGAACCCAATGTAATACATGTTTGTATATCATATAATTAGTGGTTATTCCTAGGGGAGCAAGTCTACACCGGCAGTGGTTTAGTTAGGAGTAGTCTTATAGCGTGGTCTTTGTGAATGAGATGGTTGGTACTTTTTCCTTCAGGTTTTGGTCTTCACAGTTGAATCTTTGTTGCATTCAAATAGTTAGCTTGCATATGCATATTTGTCTGGAGAGCCCATTTGAGTAGGGGTCCTCATTATTAATTTAAGTTGGATGCAATTTGGCAAGTTTACATTTGGTTATCATGTAGAATGTGGTTGGTGTATGACACAACTCATTAAGACTGAAAATGAGGCCTCCCTTAAAGATTATCGATGTAAGCATGTTAGAAGTTTATATAAACTCCATTAAATCATTTTTATGAAATTTTTTATAATGGGATTTCAAACAAAAGAAAGATCTTAATATTTAATAAATAAGTAGTTTCAGGGAGCAATGCATGCTTTAGAAACATTTACATGACCATATTTGGAATTTGGGAATCAGTAATTTCCTTATAATATATTATTTGAAATTTTGTGCATTGCACATAGATATGCATTAGCAACGCACTTACCTACAAGATCATATGTGTACTAGTACAAGTTGAACTACTGAAACTGTTAGTTGGAAAAGTTCTAATAAGGCCACCTGGTCAAAGTGTCCTCATCTCATGGGATTTGTTTTTGGAAAAAAAAATGAAATTCCTTCATGATACATCAAAGTATGCATTTTGGTACAAAGTTCATCTAACAGGTACAACTCATGAAATGTTTCCAACTACTTATACTGACAAGTTGTCTCATCTCTAAAATGATGTGAAAAATGGCAAGATTCAATCTGTATCTTTGTATAATATTAACAAAGGTATAATTTAATAAACCCCAATAAGATTATTTCAATTCTAAGCAAATGGTTTGCCATGGTCCACAAAATCACTCTAAGATCAAGTTTCCTTAAATGTGTGACTTACCATTTAAGTAGGGTTTCAGACCCCTGTTTGTAAGCTATATTGTCTAATGTTATGTTTTCCACTCTTATAAATGGAAGTATAGTTATGAGAATATTTACCTATTTGGAAAAAGATTTTATAGGGAGAATTGATTGGTCACATACATGTTGTACCTTGAAAAACATTTTATTTACTATTATTGCCACTTAGTATTTTGATTTGTGCCATACATTTTTCTATTGTGGAGGACTGCCATGTTAGACTCAAAACTACAATAATCATATTTCAAATTGGTAAGCATCACATTTTGCCTATTAAATCATATGTGTCTACTGTTTTTGGTTGGAAAATTGAGATCATCATTTGATTTTGTTGCTTGATAATATGATATGCATTAAATGCATTTAACTTTTTAAGGACAATGTTTTCATTTCGTTTAGTCTCTCCCATGCTTCAATAGGGCACTATCCTCTTACATTGTTGTTTTTATATTCTTATGTCATTCTATCAATGTTACTATTGAACCTTTGGGTATGATTGCTATAGATAGATCAACTTAAAAAATTTCTTTCATAAAAACTCCATGTGACAGTGGAAATAAAATTTAATCTAGTTGGAGGAAGCATTGATGGTTGGTCAAATAGATTGGTTTGATTGTTATGCAATAACAATGCTATCAATTATTGATATAATTCCAAATCTTCAACTACTCTGTAACATATTCCAACAACCCTTTTTCTCTTCGTCATCTATTTCAGTGACTTGTGGTGTGATTTAAAATTTTAATCTAGATTGGGAGTTTGTCAGTGTTTCTGTACGTACATCTAGTGGTTTGGAAAATTTATGGAAATGTTTCAGTATTTCAAAGTTATAGTTGTTTGGATTGAAAAAATTAGAAGAATCAACTTGTTTTACATTTGCCAAATTTTACAATCCAACCGTAATATAGGAACACACTGACATTTGGTTGTACATTAATCAAATTCATTAGTGTGGTGCCTTGTTAAATAGAATTTTAGAGACTCCAACGCAATTGTAAATTTGTATGAAAAGAAAGTTGGAATTTGAAGGTTGGATCAAGCGTGTGTTGAGTTGAATGATTTCATTCCATCTGAAATTTTGATAGATAATGAACTAAAAAATATGTGGCTATAGTATATTTTAACTTAGAGCACGGATCAGGCATGTTTGTACATCCTAAATTTACTCAACTCTTGTAGAGAAAAGAAGAGAAAAATTACAAAAACTGTTAAAAAGAGATGTACAAATAATTATAAATTTCAATAAACAGTAGAATAAACCCAAAAAATTACTTGTGCATGAGATAATTTCAGCACTGCAATGATAACAGACTATTAACACATAATTCAAGATTAAGAACACAATGAAAGAAGAAGCAATCCTCCATTAAAAGCTTGCAATACAGGGGTAGTCAAAATGGATGACTATTTCATCCTTGGATGTTTACGGCATGTTGAAATCATAGTGAAGTATGAAAAAATTTCAAGATTTGATTCCAGAATAGAGTTATTTGAGTTAAGCACAATAAAAGGTTTCAAGGAGAAGATAACTCAATTAAGCAAGAGGAGGAGAAACCTTCTAAAAGATAACACAAAGCCCACAAATCTTTAAGCAATTGTAGTTTTTAGTGGTCCCATAAACCTCTGGTCTTCCAAATGTAATTAAAACCACTTCATTTCATTGCATTCCATTCAATAAAGCTCTCATTAAAATACAAAAGAAAACAACTACATGCACAAGGAAGGCTACCATGAAAACAACCCTCTCAAGAGAGGTTTTCTCTTATTTATTTACATTCCACCAAAACCTAAGCCGGTGGAAACCCACATTTCATGAATTAATTTGGACAACTGAAAATAAAACCCTAGAAGAAACTTCCCAATTGAATGTCCACATAGTAATTCATAATTTGATACATAAGAATATATACAATATTTAGATACCTGAAGTCATGTTGCATCTCCATAGTTTAGGCTCTATAAGGACAATTTAGGCAATGATTTCAAAATACAAAATATTAATATGATATAAATCATGATCAACAAAATTGGTGCCAATTTTTCTTCTCCATTACTGAACATTGATAAAATTCTTATCCCGACTGGTAATGGATCACATAGTGACCCAAAATGTCGGTGGATTTCTTGCTAGGTAAAAGGGTGTTCCAAAATGTTGGATGAAATTCATGCCTCTAGACAATTTTTTGCATAAATAGTTTTAGAATTGATATTTAAGTTCAGAAAAGGAAAAGAAAAGTTTACAATAGTTGGTATTCAAGCCCACAAACAAGCAATTGTGAGCTTGAATACCATGGAGACTGACAACGGATCAAATGTTGATGGAATTCTTTCCCATACTGAACATGGATATGAAAGGGTATCCCGAAATGTCAGATGAAATTTGTGCCTCTTGGCGAAGGTTAGGAATGGAAAAAGGAAAATCTACAATCGAAGGGTTTCTAGTTGGTATTCATACCCACAAGCGATGAAGACCAAGGATTGGGGATTTGAAATCTGTAACTCTTATATATGTGTGTGTGTGGAAACAAACAACCTGGGATTAGATGAATCTGTGAAACCAAGCATGATGAGCCAGATCTAGGCCCCAGATTAGCTACAGACCGGGCAAGTTTCAGTTGGCCTATCCCAGCCATACAATTTCCCCAAAATAATTTGGGCAACTCACATATTCATAAAGTCCCCCTCTCGGTATATTGTAGCCCCCTTCCACTATTTCTCACAGATCTCAAATATTCATACATTCCTGCAACGAATATGCCCAATCCTAAAATAAATGAATGCTCAGAGTTACCGCCCATTCCATCACTTGGACGTAAGCAATTGTGTCATGCAGGCTTATACTGAGGGGAATGGGGCTCCTCTATTTGCGCATGCGGAGTAGTGGTTATAGTTAACAGGGCGATCTCCGTTTTCCGGTCTAATACTCGGAGGCCCTCCACATCTCATCATAAACTGGGTGAATCTCAGAACCATTCAGACAACTTTGTTAACAATTCTAAAGATTATAGAGGGCGAGGGTATGGAAAATCCAACCACCTTTCACTGGATATCGATATGGGATCAGCTGATGCAGATGTCAAATATGAGGATTGGCATGATTATCATCAGCCATCGTTAACTGGTACGTGTCCTGATATGTGTCCCGGACGAATTCATACCGCACTCCATTTAGCATCATTAAATTAGCCTCTCCAAGGATCTGCGCCACCCTCTTTTGATACTCTTCAAAATACTCGAACTGCTGAGGGATTCTGATAATATTTGCCTCCAAACCCAATATAAAAACTAAAACGCAGCTAATGAAGACATAATAATCAATAACGTTAAGTAAAGTGTATGCATTCATACGAATTGGACTCATGTGTCGTTGAGAATCCCAGGGCCCGCAGATGTAAAATTGACACCCCTCACCAATGCAGGAGAAACAGAAAAGTAGGTCAGGCAGCTCAAGCAGGAGGACATCATCATCGAGCTTGAGCGAACGGTAATTTTCAACATATTTCTGCACAAGCCAGACAACACCCAAAACATGTGACATTTCTACAGTTGACCTAGCAGCTTTGTATTTTAGATAAACTGGCAGAAGAAAAATTAATATAATGACTGCCATGATTGACATCTCCATGAACAGTTGTCAACAGAGCAGAATATAAAATGGAAAGAAAAATCCCACAAAAGTTAATAATTTAATGGAATGAATAATAAGATATGTTCATGTCATTTTTAAATTTATAAGACTTTAGTCTACAGGTGATCAAGTCTTGTTGAGTGCAAAGAATACGGAATTCGAAAGAGTTGAAGTGAGGATTGTGCATTTGGTGATTTTAATAGCATGGATGCACCTTACTTGTAGTTGCTTGGCTGAAGGTGATCACTACTTTAGTTGTATGTTTACCAATAATCTATGATTTATGTATGGGCAGAGATACAAATAATCTATGTAATCTAGTGTCCAGTTGTGTGCATTACACACAGAGGGGGATTAAGCCTTAGGCAAACTAGGCAGTTGCCTAGGGCGCCAACCATCAGGGGGCGCCTGAATCTAAAAATTTCTTTTTGTCTGTTAATTTTAGAACCTAAGTTTAAAATAATTTATCTGAAGACTTAGGATATTGATCAGACCCATTTATAGATATTATTGTATAGTAACATCGTCAATTTCACGCATACATATGGCCGAAAAGTTTGAGAGTGTAAATTTTTTTTTAAGTAAAATAATAATATCACATATTTGATAATGCACATATGATTTTTTTGGTATTGTTACCCATTCTATGATATAGCTCAACATTCTTAATCCTAGGTGTGTAATTTATTTTAGAAAAAGGTTAATGTATTTTTTATAATGTTATTTGGTGTATCTAGTAGATGTGAGTATAATTAAAGTGAAACAAATATTTAATTTTCTATAGGTCTTAATTTTGTGGGGAAATTTTCTATTATTATTTTTATGGAGGAATTTGCCCAAAGGCCTAGTCCAAATACGATGTCTTCACTGAAACTATGGGAGCTACATGCTTGAAACGTTTTTGTTTCTTTGGGAAAAAATGGTGCTTTATTTCAAGATAGAGTTCATATCACCTACTAGATAAGGCTAAATTAAACTTGTAAGAAGCCTTGTATAAAATATTATATTTTTTGCATTCTGAGCATCTCCTACGATTAAATTTTTCAAGCTAGAGTATATTTTTCATCCTTCCGTGATAATTTAATGCAATATATGATTAATTTTTATTTTATTATGACCATGATGTAGCCGAATTTAACTTGTAAATACAAAAATATAGACATACTTTTATTGTATAGGCAACTTTATGGAAAACGCCCCTGATGGCGTGGAATCATTAAATAAATATTTGAGGAGGGCGCCACCTCAAACTATTGCCTAGGGCACTCCTAACCTTTAAGTCGGCCCTGATTACACATCAAAATAAAATGTTTATGTCATTTCCAAATTTTTGTTGGTTGTGCTTCTAAAAAGTGTTATTTATTATTATTATTTAGTAATAGAGGAAATTTACATTGGTCTAACATCCTAGAGTTGTGAATCTCTTACATAAGGTGAACCCTCCTATCACGAGTTAAATTTGACAGTTGTTTCGATGTTTTTTTTCTTGTTATTTTAGCCATAAAATACTTGCAAATTTTTGAAAAAAACATCAAAAGCAGTGTTACGTGTGGACGCACACCCCCTCGTCCTGGACGTTCCGGGTGCTTGGGGACAGGGACAAAACGTCCCCCCCACTCACCCCCCAAATGCAAAAATGAAGGGGAAGTCCCCTAACTTTTTCCTAAAGTCCCCAAAGTCCCCGGAGACCCAAAAAAATAAAAAATATATAAAACGTAAAGGATTATGACTTTGAATAGAGGAAAGTGAAAATTAATCCTTTTCCCATGCAACTTACCTTCCCAAGAAATGGATATTTATTGTCTTATGTAGGTTCCAAAAGAAGATATTCTAATGAGAGTTCATTGTTATTTTACATTTAAAATCCTTTCTTATACATAGCAATAGGGTCGATAAATTCATATGCATATTTTACAGGATTTCTTTAGTTTCAAAATTTGTTGAGCAAGTCTTTCTGCTTCTTTTTCTATGGTATTGAAGGCTTAAACCAATATATTAGGATTTTCGAGAGGCCACCTTTGTATTTAATTTTTTTAGTGTTTTTCAGTTACCTTAGCCAGTTTTGTCTATGGATGGCTATTCATGTAGTTTGCATGGCCTTTACTGTTCCAAAAAACATTTTTTTAAATTTGAAGATATAATCATGTAGGTGACATGATAAAGAGATGTTGGCATGTTACAAGGCTATTGGTAACATTATTGGCTGTGGTGCTGAAATTATAACCTTTCATGTTATTTTTCCAATGTTAGGGGACCCAATGTATATTTTTAATATTTATATATTATTTTAATAGCCATCCCCTCGCCGTCCTCAAAAGATGGGAATTTTTTGCCGTCTTGGAAATCCCGTCCCTACATCTTGACGTCCCCCCGTCCTGAAGTCTTAGGTAACTATGGTAAAAAATGACTTGCATATTTAAAATGTGACCATCATTTTTAATATATATTTATATGTAAATTATATTGATATGTAATAAATATATAATAGTCTTTTATATTTTTTACTAATATACTATAAATAAAAGGACAATATTAAAAAATTGTCATTAACAAAACAAAATATTTGACGGGCATAGGTGGTCGTCAAATTTAACCACTGCCTCCTTTAATATCTAAATAGTACATAAGAAAATCTCACCACATTGTGTAGATAAAACTGAGACTTGTAGATAAAGCAATGTCACTGTCAATATTATTTATAATTGTTGAACTATTTTTATTTGAGATTGTCCTTCCTCGCGTGTTGGGTTGTTTGTTTTTTGATTGATTATGAGATAAGCCAAATAAAATCTAGTGAATTGGTTCGTGATTTAAGAAATTTGAATGGGCACTAAGAGAGGGAAATTTGAAGTAACATACATGGGTTGGAATTAAGGGCTGTGGGGAAGTATTATTTTAAGGAGAGAATTACTCAGCCTAGATTGAGCGCTCACCCAAAGCGTGCAAAGGTACCAGGCCCTTCCCTAGAGTTGCTTGTGCAGGATGCGAACATGATGAAGGGTTAATGCATTCAGATCCATAAATAGTATAAACATTCTACATAGGATATTCCAAATCTAGATCTAAGTAATGGATTCAAGCAATAGCCATATGAATTCTACAATACAAGATCTAGTTATATTCATGTTTAACACCTTGAATCAATCAATACACTCCATTATATCAACATAGTAAATACACATAAGCTTCTTACAATAAGTAGTATCATAAGTTCATGTGTGCATCAGATCTGGCAGCATAACTTCACAATAGCTCATATATAGTCCTCCTATTCTACGTAGATCACTGCATATTTATAAGGGTGGGGACTTTCCCTTCACCACTTACATAATTTCCAAAATAAGTCGCATGCTGAAAATAGCCATGCACTTTTACGTTAATAGACACACATGCAAGTGCGCTAATAACAGATCTCTTCTAGTTAACTGGCCGTAGCAATTCTATTATTAGTTCGAAACCATGCAAAGCTCTTAGTAGACGCTCTTCCAAAAATAGCCCTTGTGTGTCGCGTAAGTCTTTATCTGGTTTGTGTGCTCTGCACACTATCTCAAAAAATAGCTCGTAATCCTAAAAATGGCTAAGTCCCGAATCTGTCCTTGTCTTTCGTGCATGTTTCTTTTCCTATTCTTTCGCACCTTTGAATGTGCCCTATTTCCACGCGTGAACCTTCTGTGTGCCTTCTGCTAAGTATCATACTTTGTCTGCTCAACATTAGCCCACAAAAAACTACATTATTGCTTCAGAAATGGTTACCTCTTGATACTTTTAAAGAATAAAGAATGGGAATGGAAGGAAATTAAAGAATCATTTTACAAGGATTGAACTTTCACCTTGCAACATCCTCTATTTCAATTGAAAGAATTAACTCAGGATACTCTTCTCTGATTTCAGCCTCCAAAGTTTGTTAATCACTCAACGCGGCTTCTGTCTTTTCTGGGATATCTGATAGAATAGAGTCTAAATCTTCTTGCACAATCTCTTCCTTCTCGTTCTGCAATACTATAACAATGTTGGACATTACAGTCACCCTTTCTTCCAGAAGATCCATCTTCTACGCTATAATTTTTCCAATTTCATCCAGCCTATCTTTATAGGGGTCTTGGGCTGCTGCAAGGGCCTCGTGCTTTTGCTTTACCTATGCCAATCACTCCACATGCCCCAAAGTCTCATCCTTCATGGCCTTCAAAACTTCATTGTCTTCTACCATGGTCCTGATTCTTATTACTGCTTCCAGAGCTGCACATATATTACATGCCCAATTTGTTTTCTTCAGCTCCTTCTGTAAGGTTTGGAGTAATGCTTCATAAGATGAAATATTTCTAACCACTAAATCCCTTGCTCTCTTTGCTTCCTGCTCAGGGTCCTTTGGTGTTGGCATCCGAACTGGTCCATCCTCAAGCACCAAATCAACTAAGGTACACACATACTGCATAGCCGAAGGGAACTTTTTGGGTACCTTGGGCTCCAAGTGTAGTCTTTCTTGCAAGAGATGATCGCCAATCTCCTCTACCATGGTGATGAGAAACTCATTCTTCTTTTACTCTAGATACTTTTCTCCTTTCAGGCGTGCTATTTTTGCATCTTTATCTTTGATATCTTCTCTTATCGCTCTAATATTACAGCTTTATCCACATTCCTGCGCACCACCTCTGTAGATACTTTCACTATGGCATCACTCACCTGTTCATCAGACATAACTATGGTTTTCATGGTTATGTGTTTGTTCTGTGATTCTTTTCTCATTCTTATTGATACACAAGACTCTTCGCATACATAAAAATTGGGCTTGTCCATGTGAGTTTGCACAGACCACGAAAACTATTTCCTTGTGCATGTAGTATCCATGTCAGGGTCCATTAACTCCCATCCATACCATTCCTTGAGGCCCACTATATTCTGGAATTGGGCGTGAACAATTTTACTTGTGTCCACTTCATAGCCCATGATTGGTGCAACATACTCCCCACTTGCCCTTTTTATTCTTGGCCCCTGTTGCCACCCTCAAAATGTCCCTCTTTTTGAAGTCAATTTTTGTGAATTTTGAGTTGGTGCGTTGGAGAAATTCGTGCTTTAAAGTCATGGGTGCTCAGTTTTAATCTCACCCTTACACTTGAAAATTCTTCAGTCTTCGCAGTTTGAAGTATTTTCTATTTCCCCGTCTGGATGCTTGAAAATATTTTCCTTCATTCGAATTTCATTGGAAATCCTTCTCTTTGGCTGTGGATCGTATCGAGCCTAGTATTGTTTGCAGTTTCTCATTCCATGGAGAACAATTTGAAATTCAGGCGTAAATGGTGGGGGTTTCCCTTTCATTTTTTATTTTTCCACAGTCGTGAATGACGGGCATCAAATTCTGTCCAGACGTTCGTGGATACATGGATATCTTTGATTGGATGCAGCGTGGCGGGTTTATCTTATAAACTTTTCACTTTTGTTATTTTTGCAAAAGTGTTAAATTGGCCTCGTGGCCTAAAGGATCCTGATTGGCTAAAACAAGTGGTGGTGGAAAGGCGGGCCCTTTTTATGTTTTGAGACATTATGGTGAAAGGCATAAAATGTAAAAAGAATGCCTAAGGCCCGCAAAGGGATGCGTGTCCATTTTTAAGTCAAAAGAAGAGAGGTGAGTTATCAGGACACTTTAGGAATTTTACCTTTGTTTCCAAAAGGGCGTAAAGTTATAAAGTGAAACGCAACCCCACTCATGCCAAGGAATAAATTCAAATGTTGAGCTTGCATCAAAATTCAAAGCACGAAGGCCGGTCATCGGAGCAATTTGGGAATTTTGGTTTTATTTCCAAAAAGGAAGTTAAAAGTTATAAAATGATCCATAACTCCATTGGGGTCTTGAACCCGCATTGAAAATTCAAAGCAGAGAGGCGGGACGGTGGAGAACTTTGAGTTTTTGAGGTTTTTGTTGAAAAGAGTTAAAATTGTAAAAGTGATCTGTGACTCCATCCCCACTCAAGTAAAGCCACGTTTCAATCCTATATCAAAAGCGGATGGACGGGCCAAAATGTAAAAAAATGCAGAATCTTTATCAAGTCACAAAATACAAAAGGTGCCCTCGGGCCCGATTCAGTTTAGATCTTTTCCACGTGGATGACTCATATTTGAAGTTACAAAATAGGTTTAACAGGTACATTACAGAGCATTATTTTTTCCGCCATTAACGCTTCTGCAAGAACCAAGAAACCAAATGTAACCATTTTTTAGGATTATTTAATGGTTTCTCCATGTCATTGTTCAAGGTTGGATCCTGGTACTTTGTAGATGTAATAGATTCGAAAGTAATCAATACAGAATTTTTTCCCTTTCTTCCTTTTCTATTCCTTCATTCGTTGTTCAAATTTGCGAATCATCCATCTTTGCATGATAAGAAACTTTGTGTTGTTTTTTATATTATTTTTGAAACTTTATGTCTATGGAATTATATCTGTTATGAGATGAATGATTCTATTATGCATCTTCCTTACTCAATACGTATAAGGTTATACTCTGATATCTATATTTCTTGAAAGCTTTGTTATGTTCTTCCTCTCTCATCTCCTTAGTTCTTCCATTATTTTGTATTGATGATATTTGGGCATAAAACGTTTCAAAATATCAGGAATCCACACTTTGAAACTTGTACAATTGTATATAAGCTTTGCTTCTTGCTTTCAATAAGGGAACCTCGAGCCCATAAAGAGGAGGGACTTGTTGTCCCCTGACTGTGGTTTGTTAAAGTACAATTTTAAAACCCAACAATTTTTGGTGACTCCACTGGGGATTTCATTTCAAACGTATCCCTTTCTAAAAGAAAAACTTCAAGATGATTTTTGATATGGTGACTCTAAGATATACTCGTGGTAAAAAGGTTCTCGAAATAGAAGATTCCCATTTTCAACTTCTGGAGCAACAAAACTTCTCTCTTCTTCCAGCAAGAATGAACAAAGGAACTTGTTCTACTAGGACACCTCCTGTTAAAGATAGAAATTCCAATAATAGCATTCGTCAAGAAAAAATCAGTCCTAATATTCGTGCTTTACTTGTTTGGGTTTCAGTTCCTCTTCAGTCAATTTTTCCAAAGATGGTAGCCCCTTTGCCTTGGGGACAACAGGTTGGGCCTCTTGCTCTTCCTCAGCCATTGCATGAGTTACCTAGGGGTAACAAGAAAAGTTTTCCCAAATTCTGGGGTGATGGGAAGGTTCATCCAAATGAACACATTGCATCCTTCATTGTTGCATGTGGGATTCTTGGGGTTGAACATGAAAATGTCTCAATCAGGATTTTTGTGAAGACATTGCAGGACAATACTGCTGATTAGTTTTATCATTTTCTTGCTCGGTCAATCACTAATTGGAATACCATGAAAACTTGGTTTGAGCAAAGTTTCAAACCTGCTGAAGATGTGCATGCTCTATTAGCTCAAATCTCTCATATCAAGAAGGAACCATTCGAGCCCATGAGAGAATTTGTGGCCAAATTCAATAAGCTAATTCATAAAATTCCACAGAACACTCGTCCAGTGGATCAAATCCAAAAGTTCTTCTTCCTCAATGCCTAATTACCTGAAGTAAGCTATGCACTAAGGAGAGCTAACTTGGAAACTCTGGATGTTGATCAACATTTTGCTATCAATGTTGAGGATGATTTAATCATGTCTAGTAAACTGAAAAGAGAATCCTCCAAATCTAAATCATATTCTTCTTCCTCTTCCCCTGGAGCCAATCCTGATCAGTTAGTACAGAAGCTTGTAAATGATCTCATTTCTATCAAGAAATAATTGCCTCAGCATACTCCTTACCAAGATATTCCAAGGAATAAGTTTCAGCCCAAGAACCATTTGCCTTCTTCTCAAACTAGATTGGCTATTGAAGGCCCACCCATCAAGGTTCCAGTCAATACAACTTGTGAAGTTCAGGAACCTGATGATGAGGAGTTTAATGAACTCTATGAAGGACCAAAAGAAGAGGTTCATGAAGAATTGGAGGAGCTTGGTGGATCTCAAGTTCATTTCCTTACCACTGAAGGTATGGATGATGAAGATGAATATGATGAAAGAGTGGCAGATATGAATAGTGATTCATATGTTGTTATGACTCGGGAGTAAACAAACAAAAAAGAATAAGTGATGCAACCTGCTAAGAAATCCAAGGAGTTTCCTATAACTATTCCAGTGGTTGCAAGAAGAGGAGCTCCTATTCACACTACCTACACACATAAGGTGAGTAATTCTAATCCTCCTTCTTCTACTTCTATTTCCAAAACTTTTGTTCCTTCAATTCCTAAAGTTGATAAATCAGAAGTCTCTCAACTTCCTAGTAATGATTCCCCATCCACCTCTGGATCTTTTGATATCATTGATCACCTCAAAAAGACCAAAATCCAAATTTCAGAGGAATAGTTTTACCAAACCCATCCAAAAGATTTTGCTAAAATGGTAAACTTTGTCAATTCCAAATCCAAAGCTTCATCCAATACTTCTAAAGGTATTTTGATCACTCCCTATTCCTCACCTCAACCAAGCCTTTTGGCTGCAGTCACTTCCCCTAATGAGAAAATTAAACCATTCTATGTCACTCTCCTCATAGCTGGCCATAAACTCAGTAATTGTGTTATAGACTCAGGAGCATCAGAAATGTAATACCTGTAAAATTAGCTCATGCTTTGGGCCTGACTCTAACACGTTCCTTTGGTTCCTACTATTCCATGGAGATTAGAGAAGTGCCTTTTGTTGGGAGGGTTAAAGATGCACAAGTAGCTTTTGCTGCTTTGCAAGAAACAAGAGTCTTAGCCACTATTTTGGTAGCTAATATTCCTCCCTCACATGGTATGTTTTATAGTATGAATTTCTATAAGGATGTAGGAGGTGAAATTTAGATGGATTGGTCACATGCTTTGATCCCAGTCAATGGAAAAATGAAGAAGTTGCTACCTGAGAAACAGACTGAATACATTGTGCAAAATACTGATGATCCAAAAGCATAGATACTCTATGAAGATATAGGGCATGGTAACTACATGATTATGTCATAAGATGAGGCAAAACTTCCTAAGGAAGTGATTCATGATCCTAATGGCATTTGGGATTTGGAATTTTATGGAAGCTGCTCTTCAGCTGGTTCTGGGGCTGGTGTGGTGCTAACCTCTCCAGAAGGGAAGGTTCATCCTTTTTCATTCAAGCTTTGTTTTGAAAATACAAACAATGCATCTGAATATGAGGCACTCATACTTGGATTGAACATGACAAAAGAAATGGGAGTGAAGAATCTTTGTGCTCTTGGTGATGCAGAGTTGATTGTGAAATAGGTAAGGGATATTTACCAAGTCAAGAATAGGAGATTGAAACATTATAGAAATATTGTCTGGGATTCCATTAAGTTTCTTGATGCTTTCTTCATCAAAGTTGTGCCAAGAGAGAAGAATACTAGAGCTGATTCTCTAGTTGTCTCAGGATCTCTGTTGATTTCTAACCCAAATTTCTCTCAAGAGAAATTTACCATTGAAATGTTTCATCAGCCCAGTGTACCAAATAATGCAAACAACTGGCAGGTTTTTAATGATGATTAACACTTGCTCTCATTATTAGAGCTTAAGGGTAATTTTGATCAATTGTATTTTGAAGGAAGTGAATCTCTGCCTAGAGAGTGTGTATCCTCTAATGAAGGAGATATCAAGGAAGAGATGGATCAAGATGGCTGCGTCAAATTGAAAGGTAACAAGATCCCTAAAGGGATGGTGAGTTTGGAAGATCTGTTTGAAAAGAATGATAGGTACATTAAGTCTAAAGCTTTCCAAGGAGCTCGACAGTTTGTTGAATGTGAAAATTTTAATATTGGGAGTCTTGATGAACCCAAGATGGTGAACATAGGAAAATTTTGCACTTAAGAAGAGAAGAAGAAAGTAGTAAATCTATTAAAAAGGTATGTTGATGTTCTTTCCTATTCATATGATGATCTCAAGGCTTTCCAGCCAAAGGAAATGCAACACTTTATCCCTCTGAAACCTGAGATCAAACCTTTCAAGAAGAAACAAAGGCAATACAATCCCAAGGTTATTGGCACTATTTTTCAAGAGATCCAAAAGTTACTAAAGGAAAATATTATTTTCCCTATACATCGTTCAACATGGATTGCCAACATTGTGCTTGTTAGGAAGAAGAATGGTGAGATTCGCATCTGTGTATTTCAGGAATTTGAATCAGGTCTCTCTGAAAGACAACTATCCTCTCCCCATGATGGATCAATTTTTATAAGTTGTTACAGGCTTTGAGATGTTTTCTATGCTTGATGGATTCTCTAGATACAATCAAGTGGAAGTCAGTACCCCAGATCAACACAAAACTACTTTTACTACTCCTTGGGGCACCTTTTCCTACAAGAGAATGCCTTTTAGTCTTATCAATGTTGGTGCCACCTTTTAGAAGGAAATGGACTTGGCTTTTGGAAGTCTAAAGGGAAAGTATATTGTTCTATACCTTGATGATTTGAATTTTTTCTCCAAAACAAGGGCAGATCACTTTCAACATCTTGAAGCAGACCTCTAGAAATGCAGAGAACATGGAGTTTTTCTCAATCCTAAGAAGTCTATCTTCTGTGTTACTGAAGGCAATTTTCTGGGGCATATTATCTCCAAAGAAGGAATCAAGATAGATCTAGAAAGAGTTCAAGAAATCCATAAAATTCCTCTTCCCACAAGAAAAAAAGGTGTTCACTCTTTCTTTGGCAAGATAAACTTCCTGAGGAGATTCATTCCTGATTTTGTAAAACTGACTATGAGCATTGCTCACATGTTGAAAGGAAAGAAAAAAATTGGATGGACTTCCGAAGCTAAAGAAGCATTTGAAGGTATCAAGAAAGCCATTGCTAAGACTCCCATATTAGCATGTCTTGATTTCAACAAGGATTTTATCAGCTATTTCTATGTTACAAAGAGCACCTTGGTTATTGTGCTAACTCAGAGAAATTCTAAGGATCATGAACTTCCAATTACATTCATGAGCTATGTTCTGAAAGCTCATGAATTGAAATATACTATGATGGAGAAACATGCTTTTGCAGTGGTCAAAGTTGTCAAGCAGTTTTGTTTTTATATTCTTAATTCTCACTCTATTGTGCTTGTACCTGATGCAACCATCAAGTCTATTCTTACACAACAGGAGTTTGGAACTAAGAGAGGCAATTGGGTAGCAAAATTCAAAGAATATCACCTTGATATCAAGCTAACTAAGCTAGTCCATGGTAAAGGCTTATGTGAGCTTATGGCTGAAGGAGATGATGCAGAATTGTCCAAAGAAGCAGTTGATGTTCCTATTGTCCTCTTCCTCAGTTCAATAGATGAATGGTATGCTGATATTGCACATTTTCTTACTTATGGAGAGTGTCCATCCCACTTGAGTGCCAAGGAAAAGAGAGATATTAAGCTAAGGTATGCATAATATGTATTATGGTAAAATGCTTTGTTTAAGCGAGGATAGATGGAAAATTCTTGAAGTGTGTGGACAAAGAGCAATACAAGAAGTTGTTTTCATCTTATTATGATCTGGATTGTGAAGGGCATTTATCTTCTGCTGTCACTTCCCATAAAATCCTTTGTGTTGGTTACTATTGTCCTACGTTGTTCAGAGATGCATCAAAATGGGTAGGTAAGTGTGAAGCCTATCAGAATTTTTTTGGGAGACCTAAGTTGGCTGCTTCACCACTAAAACCTGTAGTGATTGATGAGCCTTTTCAATAGTGGGGATTGGATTTCATTGGAACTCTTAATCTACCTTCCAGTGTTGGGAATAATCACATGCTAACTGCTATAAATTACTTCACAAAGTGGGTAGAGGTTATTCCATTCAAAATCACTACTTATGAGGTGGTGTGTAATTTCATCAAGGAGAACATCTTGATAATGTTTGGGGTACCAAAAAATATTGTGACTGATAATGCTTCAAATTTTTCTTCTTCTAAGATGATGGATTTATGATATGGTTATGGAATCTCCCTTTCTCATTCTTCAAACTATTACCCCCAAGGGAATGGACAAGTAGAATCAACAAATAAGAATTTGGTAACCATCGTTCGGAAGCTTGTCAATGACTCTCAAAGGAATTGGCACAAGAAGCTCTATGATGCTCTTTGGGTAGATATGATTACACTTAAAAGAGAAATTGGGATGTCTCCATTTCAAGTGGTGTATGGTTTTTAAGCTCAGCTGCTAGTAACAATGGAATTACCAGCCTTACACTTAATGAAAGCTATTGAAGATTCAATCTTTATCAGTTCCATAGACAAGAGGATCATGTATCTTCAGAAGCTGGATGAAAACAGGATGCATTTTTTTGATATAATCTCAGCTCATCAACTAAAGGTGAAAGATTTTTTTGACAAGAAGGCTAGACGTAGATATTTTCAAGTGGGAGACATTGTTCTGCTATGGGACAAAAGACATGAACCTGAAGGAAGCCATGGTAAGTTTGATTCCCTTTGGCTTGGCCCTTTTAAAATCAGGCACTTTGCTAGAGAAAATTATTTCTATTTGGATTATATGGATGGATCTCCTCTCCCACTTCCTTATAGTGGGAAATATTTAAAGTTGTTCATCTCCTAGGTGATTAGGCAATCCTTTTGTATATTTTGTATAGTTTTTTGGTTTTTGGCCGTTCTTTTGTGTTTTGTTTTTTATCTTTCCTTTTTGGTTTGTTTCTTTTCCCATTGCGTGTATGTTGTCTTCTGTATTGGTTTTTCCTTTGACTCTATTTTCCCAATGGATAAGGCATTGGTCTACTTTCCTAGAGTTTTTCTATGATTCTTGATCTTGCCTCGTTCCTTTGTCAAGTCATCCCAAGAAAGAGCCAACTGTTGTCACCCTCAAAATCCCCCTCTTTTTGAAGTCAAGTTTTGTGAATTTTGAGTTGGTTCCTTGGAGAAATTTGTGCTTTGAAGTCGTGGGTGGTGCTCGGTTTTAATCTCACCCTTTCACTTGAAAATTCTTCAGTCTTCGCAGTTTGAAGTATTTTCTATTTCCCCATCTGGATGCTTGAAAATATTTTCCTTCATTCGAATGTTGTTGTCAATCCTTCTCTTTAGTTGTGGATCACATTGAGCCTAGTATTGTTTATAGTTTCTCATTCCATGGAGAACAATTTGAAATTCGGGTGTCATTTTTATTTTTCCATAGTCGTGAATGACGGGTGTCAAATTCCATCCTGACTTCCACGGATACATGGACATCTCTAATTGGATGCGGTGTGGTGTGTTTATCTTTTACACTTTTCACTTTTGTTATTTTTGTGAAAGTGTCAAATTGGCCCTATGGCCTGAAGGATCCTAATTGGCTAAAACAAGCGGTGGTGGAAAGGCGGGCCCTTTTTATGTTTTGAGGCATTATGGCAAAAGGTGTAAAATATTAAAAGAATGCCTAAGGCTTGAAAAGGGACACATGGCCATTTTAAAGTCAAAAGCAGAGAGGTGGGTTGTCGAGAAACTTTAGGAATTTTAGCTTTGTTTCCAAAAGGGTGTAAAGTTATAAAGTGAAGCACAACCCCACTCATGCCAAGGGATAAAGTCAAATGTTGAGCCCACGTCGAAAGTCAAAGCGTGAAGGCTGGTTGTTCAATAAATTTGGGAATTTTAGTTTTATTTCGAAAAAGGGAGTTAAAAGTTATAAAATGATCCATGACTCCACTAGGATCTTGAGCCCGTGTTGAAAATTCAAAGCGGAGAGGTGGGTCGGCTAAGAACTTTGAGTTTCTGAGCTTTTTGTTGAAAAGAGTTAAAATTTTAAAAGTGAGCCGCGAATCCATCCCCACTCAAGTAGAGCTACGTGTCAAGCCCGTATCAAAAGCAAATGGGCAGGCCAAAATGTAAAAAAATGCATAATCTTTACAAAGTCACAAAATACAAAAGGTTCCCTCAAGCCCGCTTCAGTTTAGATATTTTCCATGTGGACAGCTCATATTTGAAGTTACAAAACATGTTTAACTGTTGCATTATAGAGCATCATTTTTTGCTGCCATTAACGCTTCTACAAGAACCAAGAAAATGAATGTAACCATTTTTTAAGATTATTTAATGGATTCTCCATGTCATTGTTCAGGGTTAGATCTTGGTACTCTGTAGATGTAATAGATTTGAAAGTAATCAATACAAAAAAATTTCCCTTTCTTCCTCTGTTATTCCTTCTTTCCTTGTTCAAATTTGTGAATCATCCATCTTTGCATGATAAGAAACTTTGTGTTCTTGTTTATATGATTTCTAGAACTTTGTGTCTATGGAATTATATCTGTTATGAAAGTGAATGATTCTATTCTACATATCCCTTTCTCAATATGTATAAGGTTATACTCTGCTATCTATATTTCCTGAAATTATTGTTATGTTCTTCCTCTCTCATCTCCTTACTTCTTCCATTCTTTCATATTGATGATCTTTGGGCATAAAACGTTTCAAAATATAAGGAATCCACACTTTGAAAGTTGTACATTTGTATATAATATTTTCTGCTTGCTTTCAATAAGGGAACCTCTCCCATAAAGAGGAGGGACTTGTTGTCCCCTCATTGTGGTTTGTTAAAGTACAATTTTAAAACCCAACAGCCCCTTAGGAACTTGAGCGCCAAGGTTTAGATTTGGATCCTCTATGTTCTGAGCAGTATCTTGTTATGTTTCACCTGCCTTATTTACTCCTTATTCTTCATCCTTCATTTCTTTTTCCTTAGGTTCTTCCACATCCTCTAGTGGTACAAGACTTCAAAGCGCCCTCTCTACAGACTCCTCCACCTCCTCATTCAGTTTCAACTTTCTCCTTCTTTTCTTAGTTGTCTCTTTCCATGGAGAGAGTCGTGGTGATCTCTGTACCGAATGTGGAGTTCTAGAGCCGTATGTTATTGTTCTCTTGAACACTCTCTTGAAACAATGCTCTCTTTGAACTGCTTCTAATTCCTCTTCTTATTCTTGTTCTTGTTGTGGGGTACATGTGCACTCAGTCTCCATATTTTCTGTAGGCTTCCTTCGACCTCTATGTACCAAGCCACCACTATCTTCACATTCTTCTTCCTCGTCATCTACCTCTATAGGTTTCATGGGATTTGGAGTTGGTATGTTCTCCACTGTATGCTTTCCCTTAGGTGGCCCTGGGAGCGCAAAATCATTCTCCACATATTTGTTACTCTCCTACCTAGGCTTAAGCTAAAGGCATATCGGCATTACTCCAATGTCCCCAATTGCCAAGGTTTTAGGCTTCATGCTTAGAATGTCTAAAATGAGTCTCTCAACATAGGCATCCTTTCCTGGATAGACATATGTCTTCCTTAGAGTGTGGTAGTCATAGTTCTACCTTGTCTGTAATAAAATTCAGGCAATGCGCATCAATAAAATGGTGGATTGATGCCTAGAAGTAGTGCGTTGTGAAGGAATACAATAGTTTGCACCATGGGCCTCATGTCCCATCCTTCATAGGAAATTACGCAATGCAGAAGTGTAGGTACACTAAGAATTGTACTTCCTTTCCCACCATTGATGGTAACTCCTTAGGAATGAGCCACTTCTCTTCAAATTCCATGCGGAGCCTATCATACCACATCTCCACCCTCAATCTGAATGGCCTACTCATTGACCCTTCACATAAATATCTATCAAACCTTTATCCAAGGGATAATTTCTCCATGGGATACTCTCGTATATTTTCCTTTGGCCCATCGGGCACTCCAATCTCCATAAATACTAAAGAAAGTAAAATATCACCAAAACTGATGTTATCACCTATGTGCACCTCCTCCATAATGTTCTTTGTAATGTAGCCTTCTATGTTGTAGATCACTCCCTATGACATTATCCTCGTGATATGTAGCCACATTGTATTCACTTTTGATCACCTCTCTTGGTCATTCAAATTTTTTACCAGATGTGCAGATGCCTGAACCACTGGGTACTTCTTCAACTTGTCAATTTCCATCCCGCGTGGACCCTTTGTATATCCCAACTCCTTCCATTTTTCTAAGATTGTTACTTTATCTATTAGATCAATGGAAAAGTCTACCCCTATACCTTTTAATCCTGTCAATGTTGTAATCAAGGCGGCTATGATTCTGACCCTCCATTCGACAAAATAGAAGAAGTCCTCATGGACTCTGCTCATTAACCATTGGTATAATGGTTCATACTTTCCAAAATACGGGAGCTTGTATAAGTGATACACTCCAACCTACTTTAACAGTTCCTCCCCAATGTCATCATATACTGGCATGTCCTTTGTTGTGTGCTTGTTGGTCTTTGTGCTTAACAACACATCTAACTCCTTATTATCCGATGTGCGGTGGTTGTAATCACTTCTTTTACACTTATGGATGTGGGAATCCCATTATTTCCCACTATAACACCTTTTGGACACTACATCTCCAAAAAATTACTTTTGGGCACAAATTCAACCTCTACCTCCACTTTCTTCTTTCCTTTGGCTCATGTAGAAGGTACTTTCTTTGATATGAAAATATCACCTTTCTTTCCTCTGTAGTGTATAAATGCTTCTCCTTATATCCTTTATAGTGAGAAATTCCAAACCCTATCTCAAATCCACATGCCCTAGTTGAATTCACATGCAGTATCTCTTTTGCAACACTCTGCTTCACTCAAACCCTTCACAAATTGGGATGCAAGCTTCTTATGCACACAAATCTACTCTCCACATCTGGTTTCACACTCTCCGCACCTCAATACTCTTTTCTCAGCTTGTCCGTACTTAGCTCATTTAAATTATTGTGATTACAATAGTAAAAATGAACTCGCATCACATCCTTATATAGATTTTCAAAAATTTGATGCATTTATTGCTCCTTCACCTACCAAAAATTCCTCATTAATTGACCATTTTCACAATTTCTGCGTGGTAAATCTGCTTGCCTCAGCTATAACCTTATAGCACTCCTTCCTACCTTCTGGCTATAGAATTATCTTCAATGCACTTCCATACACTTAAGTACCTCACCACTACACCTTCTCTTGGTAGTCTCCACGACCGCTGCTTACCTCGCATTATATTTTTCCTTCGTTTATCTCCATCTATGGTCTTTATTTATAAGAAATATTATTTCTACCAACTCTCCAAACTTGAATAACACCTGTAGCATTTTTTCCCTTTATATGTACCCATTTTTCAATAGCCACTCCACACAAATGGTATGTGTAATCCTCTACGCATAAAAATTATTCAAACGGTAATTAGTTTCCAGCGCGCAAACACACTTATTACATAAAACACAAACTAAATTGACAAATCATAGAGATGAAAAATGAAATACATTAAGGGAATACATAACTGAAAACCTAATCTAAATGGTAACACCACCTTATTACAAACACCAAAAAGATTTATTTATAGTAGGGCTTCAACCTGCTCCCGTTGAAGTAACTGGGTAACTATATTCCATCAAGCGTCTCTAACTAAAAAGATCATGTTTCAAGTATGTAAGTGATAACATATGGTCCTAAAAAATGTACTTTAAGTTTTCTTGGATGGTGCAAAAACCTAGAATCATAAAGAACCACCTTTTTCCTATCTCAAGCTTTTTATCCCTGATGTTCCTATCATGCCATACTTTTTGCCTGGATTTTTCTTGTTTCTGACTCCAATGTTTTATTTTTCATTGCTCATCTAACTTAATAAAATTTTCAATGCATTCTACTAATGCTTGTTCATCAGCTAGACCTCCAACATGTGCAATACACAAAGAGGGTAACATGAATTCCATAGGAAGAATCAATTCCACGCCAAACACCAATTGAAAGGGTGTGGCCTTGTTTAACCACTTCTATGTTGTTCTATACGCCCAAACCACGACATAAACTTTATCATCCCAATCTTTCCTTCCAACATCGAAAATGTTTGTCAATTTCTGGCTCAAAATCTTGTTGAAAGCCACAGCAGTTCCATTTGCCTGAGGATGATAAGGTGTATTTTTATGGTGTGCAACCAGAAACTCATCTAATAGGATCCTGATTGTCTCATTCAAAAATTGTGTACCTCTATCACTTGTCAATCTTAAAGGACATCCATATCATGCAATAAAATTCTCCCATAAGAACCTAGTTGTTGTAGTTGTACAATCTTTGGTAGGTGTTGCTTCTTCCCACCGTGTAAGATAATCTTTGCAAGTAATGATATAGCGTGATCCAATCCTATGCGTGGCTGGAAAAATAGGCCCTATAAAGTCAAAGGCCCATTTCTCAAATGGTTCAGCACTAGTAATTGGTCTCAAAGGCATCTCATCTCTTTGTCCTGGTTTTCCTAGGCACTAACAATGATCACACGCCTTACATTAATCTTTACAATCTTTATACAGTGTCTCCCACCATAAGCCAGCAATTAAGATCTTCCGGGCAGTTGCATCACCTAAATAATGGCCTCCTGAAATACCACAATGAGCCTCTTCCATGATATCCTTGCACTCATGCTCTAACACACAGCGGTGTAATACTTCATCTCTACCTAACTTGTAAAGGTCACCACTGATTAACATAAATGGTGTCACGTGTATAACAAGTTGCTTCTTTTCTAATGCTTTCATTCCTTCTGGTGTCATAGCTATTCTTAGAAAGACATCAATGTCTTCTAATTCCATGGGTGCGCATTGTAACCTGTATAACTGTGCATCCGGCATTTTTTCTTCAATTGTCTATGCATCCTCTCTTGAATTGATTCTAGATAAATGGTCCATTCCAGAATTGCTTTCCCCTGGCTTCACCACAACTGTGAAGTAAAACTCTTGAAACAAGAGCACCCATCTGCATATGCATGCCCCTATAAGATGGGTTTGTTTACCAAGTACGTCAATGTCATATGATCTGTATAAAACACAAATGGTGTGTTTAGTAGGTACTGTATGAATTTACATGTAGCAATACGTAGATCATTGACAAAGCTTCACGCTCTGTAGTTGTATAATTCCTTTCAACAAGAGTCAGCTTCCTACTAGCAAAATAGATTAGATGATCCATAATACCTTTGCCAGGTTGAGCTAATACAACGCCAATGGGCATACCATAAGCGTCCACATGCACATGAAATGGCTTATCCCGTGATGGAAAGCACATAATGGGTGCGGTAGTAAGTCTCTCTTTTAATATCTCAAACACGCGCTGCTATAGTTCTCCATAATAAAATGTACCTTTCCCCTTCAATAATTCTTCCAAGGGTGCCACAATTCTGGCATACCCTTTTATGAATTTCCTGTAATATCTTGTATGACCTAAAAATCCATGCACCTCACTTTGACTGGTAGGCACTTCCAGGCCTAAAATGACTGCAACCTTGGCTAGATCAACTAGTAAACCTTCCTTACAAATTATATGTCCTAATAGTATCCCAAATGGTGTAGCAAATATGCAAATTTCTTGATATTTAAAGAGATACTCAATTGTCTGCATCGTTCAAACATTAAGTGCAAATTGTCACAATGATCTTTCACAAGCCCCTATACTGTTCAATCATCTAGATAAACTTGTAAGAAGTTATAAATAAAATCTTTGAACACCTGAACAACTATGCACGAAAATACAACAAGCACATTTTTCAATCCAAAGGGCATCACAGTATAGGAAAAGTTTCCCCATTCAATAGTAAATGTTGTCTTTTCTTGATCCTCCTAAGCAATCCGAACATGATGATACCTATAAAATCCATATGTGAAAGAATATATTTCGCGCCCTGCAACTCCTTCTAGTATTTCCTCAATGAATGGTGTAGGGAAAGGATATGTCACACATGCAACATTTAGCTCCCTGTAGTCCACACAGATCCTAATATGACCATCTTTCTTTATACTGATCACCATTGGGCTAACCCATTCTGATCCATCCAGGGGCTTGATGATTCCAGACTTCAATATTTTGTCTAATTCCTTCCTTGACCTTTTCACGCAAGTTGGGGTTCCTCCTCTAGGACCTCATCCTGAGTGAGCGTACACCTTCCTTAAGATTTATCTTCATTTATCCTAATGATTCATGTAATTCTTTTAGTTCATGGTATCCCCTAGGAAATAAGTCCTGATAATCTTGTAGTAACTCAATGACTTTTGCCACTTCAGAGTCAGACCAATAATCCCAAATTACAAACTCTTTAGGCTCAACATTCGATCCAATATTCACTTTTTTTCATAGGTTCTGTTATCCAAATGTGCCCCCTGCTCATTTTGTGGCTAACTCCCTTTCATTATTTCCTTCTATTGTGCCTCAGTAATAAATTTTTACTTTTTAGGAACTCAAAACCTTTTGGAAATGACACCATTGGATAGAGCTCTCTCTCAGCTTTCCAGAAAGGTAAAGTTTTCCTCCTAACTCCTCATATTTTTCAAGTTATGGCTCGGCGGAGTTTTTGTGGGAAATTTTCCCCTTGGAAGGCCGCAGCCAATAGGAACGCTGCCACGTGTCCCAGGAGGTGGTGGAGCGCGGGGATTTTTAAAAAAAAAATTCCAAATGTAAAAAAGAGGTAAAATTCGAAAAAATTTCCCGTCGATCCGTTTTGGGCCTATTTTTGCCCTAAATCTTCAAACGGCCATAACTTTCGATCCAGAGCTCGGATTTTCACATTCTTTATATCAATGGAAAGATGGTAAAATTATCTACATGATTCCATAGTCAATTTTGAATTTTGGTTCAGTTTGGAGGGAGAAAATCAAAAAACACTTCTGGTACGCGCCCATGGACAGAACTGACGTTTCAACAACCAATTTTAATGCAAAATGGGTCGCATTCTTCTCCAGCATGGTCAAAAATGTCAGGGGATGGGTCTGTCAGGTACACCCATGCTGTTTTTAATGCATTTTGGTCAATGAGGAATGGCTCCCATGTTTTTTCACGTTTTCTCTCTCTTGGGCTCGACCCATGCACTGTAAAAGCCAGATTTGGCTCATTTTTCAAAGGGGAACACTTTTTTTACACAGCAAGCTTCTGTTTTCACCTTTCAACAAGTGATTTTGGCAAGTATCAGACCTTCCAGGGATTGTAACAGGTTTTTCTACCTCTTTGGTGTTGGAATACAAGGATTTTGATGTTGAAAATCACAATGCATGCTCTGTGAATGCTTTCAGTCCTTTGTATGTGTTGTTTGCTTCATTTCAAACCCTTGATTACAGCTTATCAACCTGTGCATGATGTTTTATGTTGCAATTTCTGATTTGTGTCAATTTACATGAACAAGAAGTGCTCACCACTCCTTTGGTGTATCACCCTTATCAGTTTAGTTTCAATTTTTGCATTTCTTATCCCTGTCTCCTTGCAAATTAGGATAAAATTAGGATCTGAACCTCTGCAGTTGTGCAAATAATAGATCTAATCAAAGGAGTTTGAGGAACCAGCCTCTAATCTAGAGATTCCTCTCTCATTTTACAAGTCCCACACTTGGAGAGAGGTTTCAATGTTGTGCAATCACACTGGATGCCTGAAACATCAACTTAGAAACTTGATTTGCATCCAGGGGTGCTGCTGATTTGCAACAACAGTTTTGGCACGCCCGGTGGGACCTTAGAGGTCTTCCACTTCATCTTTTGCAGGTTGGTGTGTTCCTGTGAAGATTTCAGCCTTTGGAGGCACTTGCAAACACATCTGGCGACTCCATCTGATCAGCAACCCATTTCTGAAGTTGTAGACCTGTTTTTCATCCATTTCCATCCATTATTCTTTCCATCTCTTTCATTATTTTCCATTCCATGAAGTTGTGCAATCATGACTTCATTTCCATCATGGGAACTCACATTTACAACAGCAGCAATGTTTCCCACCTCCAACATGTTTTTTAAATCCTCCAAATCAGCATTTTGAACAAATTCAAAATCAGCATACATACCCATATGAGCAGCAATGTCAAAATCAGTTTGGCTATGGAGCTTTCCAAGAGCAAGGGTGTGCATACAATGAAGACAATCAGATGCAAGATGTTGGTCTGTTGGAGAAAATCCAAAAGATGGAGGTAAACATGGTGCAATCCAGGGCTCAAGCACAAATGAAAGCATTTGGAATCGGTTGTGGAGCACCCTGTCCATGGGTGGGACCTTTCCCAAGGCATTACAGCCCTCAAGAGAAGCTTGACTTCATGATTGCAATGCTGCTCCATTGCTTGCAAAGTGGATTGAAGGAATAGAGGTGTATGAGAGGAGTATTCAGCAACCTTGTCAACGGGTAAGCACACCATCTCATGCCTTTTCTTTTCCTCTTTCCCAATCTGTTTTATCTCAGCAGTGTCAAGTTTTAAACTCTCCATCTGCTGTCCCAAGTGTTGAATCCATTTCTCCACCCCCTAGTCTTCCACCTCATCTCAATTCTTCTATCCTTTTCCCTTCCAAACAGTCATCCCCTCCACAAGAGCTAAATGAAACACCCTCTCCTCCAAAGAAACAAGAGGTTTTACCTCCTCCACCACCACAAAAAATTGCAAAAATCAGTCATGAAGGACAGCAAAAAGAGAAGCCAAACAAGGATGAAGAAATTCAAATTTTGAAGAGTTGGGCTCTTAAATTTGGGGATGAAGAAGATCCCTTTGCTGATGAAACCTTTAGAAGAGGTTGGAGTTAAAGAACAAATGGTGGTCAGGACTGATTTTGTTGCAGCAGAAGAAGAGCAAAAAGGAGTTGCAGATCAGCAATCAATTTGTTCAGAATATAGTGTCCATGTTGGCACCCTATTTGAAGGAAATGCTGATCCAATTCAAATTGCAAAAATCAGTCATGAGGAACAACAAGAGGAAGGAGAAGCTGCTCCAAATCCAAAACAAGAGGAGCACATTCCAGCTGTGGGGGAGAAAAGTGCAGATCCAAAGGCTTTGAGCACAAAGCAGGTTATAGAAGAACCTTCAGTTATTCTCTCTACTTCATCTCTCTCAAGTTCTAGTACTGAAGAAGAGTTTGATCCCTCAAACTCAATGCTGGAGGATGAAAGAAACCATGGTGATCAAGTTGCAGATCAAGAGAACGCCATGGGAGAGGTTGAACATTTGCAGTAGGACAGCAATGAGGCAGTTTACCTGTCTGATTTGGAGGACTGTTTTGATGAAGAAGAACCAGTTGAGTTTCCACCATTCTCTCTTTCATCATCCATCTTCCAAACACAAGAGCCTGATGTCATGGAGGAGAGTATTCATTTGCAGTAGCCTGCATCTTATAGAAGCTCTTTGGAACCAAGATTGGAAGATTTTAATCTTTCATGTCCTTCATTGGAGGAAGAGAAAGGGCAGAAGGGTTCTACCATTGCTTCCACACCATCCATTCAAGGTCTACAAGAGAACTCCATTCTTGGAGTTGAAAATCAGAATTATGGGCATACTCAATGGATCAGACCTTGCCCAATCAGGTATTTGGCTTCATTGGAGCCAAAGGAGAAGCCACAACCAGTCATGCTTGCTTCTAAGCATGAGGATGAGCTGCAAAGTTCCAAGGATCAGCTGTCATACCTCTCCAATCCAAATGCAGAGCAACTAAAAGAGGTATTGGATTTGTTTTTAGTTGACACCTTGCTAATTTGGGTAGAAGACTAGCTTCTTGTTGATTTTCCACTCATCCAATCAGCCATACTCAGCTCCAAATCATTTGCATGGCTGCCAATTTTGAAGAAAGGAAGCTATTTTGCACAACCAGTTGCAGGGTTCATTTATCTCACCTTTGCTTCCAGTTAGAGTAGAGTAGGTAGGTTTGCTTTCAGTAGAAGAAGTGCTTGTGCACACTCTGCATGTTCCATTTGGAGCATGTATGATTTTCAGTTTGTACATAGTTTTGGTGCTGCTGGTTTCGCTCTTGCACAGTTCATTTTGATGGCATTTTGGTGGGAACAACTCCATGTCCAGTGGGATTCAAGTGGTTCAGAGGGAATTTTTCAAAGTTCAGATCAGTTTTCAGGCTACTACTCATGACTCCATGCCCAATGGATTGCTTCAGGCTACTGATCATTCATCCAGCAGGCAGATGACCCCTCTGAGTCGCCAAAATTGTTATCCAAATGTGCCCCCTGCTCATTTTGTGGCTAACTCCCTTTCATTCTTTCCTTCTATTGTGCCTCAGTCATAAATTTTTAATTTTTAGGCACTCAAAACCTTCTGGAAATGGCACCATTGGATAGAACTCTCTCTTAGCTTTCAAGAAAGGTAAAGTTTTCCTCCTAACTCCTCATATTTTTCAAGTTATGGCTCGGCGGAGTTTTTGTGGGAAATTTTCCCTTGGAAGGTCCGCAGCCAATAGGAAGCCTTGCCACATGTCCCAGGAGGTGGCAGAGTGTGGGAATTTTTGAATTTTTTTTTCCAAATGCAAAAAATAGGTAAAATTCGAAATGTTTTCCCGCTGATCCGTTTTGGGCCTGTTTTTGCCCTAAATCTTCAAACGGCCATAACTTTCGATCCAAAGCTCAGATTTTCATGTTCTTTATATCAATGGAAAGCTGGTAAAATTATCTACATGATTCCATGGTCAATTTTGAATTTTGGTTCAGTTTGGAGGGAGAAAATCAAAAAAATCTTCTGGTACGTGCCCATGGACAGAACTGATGTTTCAACAACCAATTTTAATGCAAAATGGGTCGCATTCTTCTCCAGCCTGGTCAAAAATGTCGGGGGATGGTTCTGTCAGGTCACCCATGCTGTTTTTAATGCATTTTGGTCAATGAGGAATGGCTCCCACGTTTTTTCACATTTTCTCTCTCCTAGGCTCAACCCATGCACTGCAAAAGCCAGATTTGGCTCATTTTTCAAAGGTTGAACACTTTTTTTGCACAGCAAGCTTCTGTTTTCACCTTCAACAAGTGATTTTGGCAAGTATCAGACCTTCTAGGGATTGTAACAGGTTTTTCTACCTCTTTGGTGTTGGAATACAAGGATTTTAATGTTGAAAATCACAATGCAGGCTCTGTGAATGCTTTCAGTCCTTTGTATGTGTTGTTTGCTTCATTTCAAACCCTTGATTACAGCTTATCAACCTGTGCATGATGTTTTATGTTGCAATTTTTAATTTGTGTCAATTTGCATGAACAAGAAGTTCTCACCACTCCTTTGGTGTATCACTCTTATCAGTTTAGTTTCAAATTTTACATTTCTTATCCCTGTCTCCTTGCAAATTAGGATAAAATTAGGATCTGAACCTCTGCAGTTATGCAAATAATAGATCTAATCAGAGGATTTTTAGGAACCAACCTCTAATCTGGAGATTCCTCTCTCATTTTACAAGTCCCACACTTGGAGAGAGGTTTCAATTTTGTGCAATCACACTGGATGCTAGTATGATCAAACTAGAAATCTGATCAACATCCAGGGGGTGCTGCTGATTTACAACAACAGGTTCCTGATAGGCGTACGTGGTTTTATCTGCACTTTCCAACACCTTGCGCCTACTAGTAGAATAATCTACATCCATATTTTCTACTTATTCATCATCCACTAAGTATAGCATCGTTCCTTTTTCTTTCTAAAGGCAAGATTTCTTAACTAGTGTGGCATCTGTCTCTATTTCATCAGCAAAACGCGCTCTTAAGTCATTTCCATCAAATAACTCCTGAATGAGTTCTTTTAGTTTGGAACTGTCTCCCATAGTTAACCACTTTATAACCCTTAATTCCTCTTCTACTAGAGGTTTAGTAGATAAGTAGTCAAAATTATAGATCATTCCTGCAATCAAATCCTACCAATTTATAGTCTCTCTATGGAGTTCTGCATACATATACCAAGCATGTGCAAAACCTTATAAAGTTGAATAAAATTTGTGCACCCAGAGTGAATGTGGTAAAACTTCCCGACCCTCTATCTAGAGTCTCTCACACTATTGAACATGGTGCTAAACATGTTGATTACCATGATAAATGGTTATTTGAGTAGGTGCATTGCTCCTAGAAAACTGAGTAAAAAGATCAATCCTGATTTCATTCCATCCTAAAAGATTATCCTTGTGAACCACCCACCGGTGCATTGTTATCATGCATAGGGTATATGCTAGCATATTCCATCTCTCCAACTTGTCTATCCATTTTTCCTCCATGGCACACAAAAATACCATAGGATCTCCTTCTTTAGTGTATCAAGGTACCGATTTGTTACCTATTCTCGTGACATAACGTAGGTCTTTCTGCCTCTACGGAAATATGCTCTCTTAATTTATGCACCCTACAAACTCATAAGTGCTATAAGCCCAATAATGACAGGTAACACTTGTAGTATTGCTAATAGACTAGTGCATCCTCCCACTGAATTATTCCTTATTTAGATTTTCTTCAAGCATCTTATGGGTCTCAGATGGCGCATACATCAATCTTGTTTAGATCATTCTTCACTTAAGGGATCAACATAGGGCACAAATTTTCCATCTGTTAAAGGGATAATAACTCATTTCCCCGTTGTTTTTGAAACTAATATAGCCCTTGTTGAACCGAAGATAAACATTATATTATATAGCACCAAGGATGCCCCAAGTAGAGCTGGGAAGCTATCTAACTTCTGTCAAGCGCTAAAAAACTCAAAGTCTCCAGTGAGCTTGGCTCCTTGTATAATAATGGATGCATCTTTCAAAACTCTAATAGGGAGTAGCTTTAGTCTAATTAGCCACGAACAATACAATATAGAAGATGACACCAATGGAAATATCCCCATTTGAACCCATGCATCTAAGGTAAGAACATTGACTTCCAGTGCCTGTATCAATCAATATATTACTCAATAGCCACCCATCCATAATAGCCATTCGGAGTGATTTCCTTGTCATAATGTAGGCTATGAGGGGGAATATTCATGCATGCAAGATCTGTCCATCCAGTCTCAATACTTATCACATGGAGTGTTTCCTTTTAACCAATCCCCTAACAATTTGAATGATATTTTCCTAGCCCAACAGTTTTCACATAATTCTATTAAGTCATCTATATCAGTATTGGACCATCTTTGATTATTTTATTTTATTCCATATTTCAATGATTACGCATTTAAGACATTGTATCTCACCCTAAAGATTTCCTAATAACCCTCCATGGTTTCCTGATAAACCTCCTTTTGATGGGTAGGATCTTGGTACCATGCATGTAGAACCTCCTCCTTAGTAATGGTAGGCATTCTGCTGCAATGTTTCTTCAGCATGTGTGCCACCTCAATGCATGTCAGTGATCTTCCACTAGGCAATTCCTAAGAATCCTTCTTCCAACTGTAAGCATCCACTGATTTTCGACATCACAAGTTATATCCTAACCATTCGATGTACACTTTGTTTTCTTGTTTATGCTACTTACTAAGATGATCATACAAGTCTGAGAACTCCTCATAGCTATGGTTCTTTCCACAGAATAGAACATGTAATATTCTAAGGACATTCATGCACTTGTAGTAGTCACGAGATCTACATGTATAACATGTCCCATGAGGGAACTCACCTTCTTCCACTACCACGGTCTCATCCTCCAAATCCACCGCAGTATCCTCAACCTCAACCATGACCTGCCTTCAGAACGCCCTTCATTCTAATCATATTGTGCACTTGATTGTGATCCCAGATCCTAATGTTCATTCTTTCCCTTAGAGTTATCTTATACTCCCACCTGTCATACACCAATGTCTATAGCATCATGGATCTAACCAATCAGCCAACAGTCTTCTTTAGTGTGATTTATGGACCTATAAATTTTACAATAGCAAGATACGTTCTTCCTTATTACATGTTGCAATAATGGGAAGTGGCTACCATCATGGTTCAAATGACATATCTCACAGTCTAGCAATAGGGAATGCACAGATCTATGGGGACAACTTTCCTTGGTGTGACCTTCCACTTCACAATCTATACACCAAATCCCCTTACACGTCTCATGTGCTGAGTTCACCGATAGTTTCTCCAACTACTTTTCCATAGCTACAATCTATGCTTCTAAGAATGGGTTGAATCCAGTGTCTATACTTCTGACTGCCTCAACATGTAAGGCTACTTCAAGTGCTTCATGTGGATTAGTGTATGTCTTATGTGATAATTCCCTTTTAAAAGGTGTAATCAGACCTCCAATGAATCATTGTGCATGATGGATTGCGTGAATATCATAAGAAAGCTTAGATAAAAGTGTTTTGAAATGGGCATCATACTCCTTGACACTCTCAGTAGTACTTTACTTAATATCCTTGAACACACTTATACTCTTTTTCTTGAACTCAGGGATGTGAAACTCTTTAAGGAAAACATATTTTAACGATGCATAGTCTATACAAGTCTAATCAAGGTCAAACTTTTGGTACCAACAGTGTGCATGTCCCTACAATGTAGTTACAAATTGACTCGTGTTTCACTCAAAGTTCGGGATTCCTTTTGTGTGCCATAGTATTTCACACATGTGAACATGTTTATCAACATCTTCTATGTCCCTATATTTTAGTAGATGAAGACACATCTCCATGTAAATATTATGGGGTTGGTGCAGAACTTGCCCACCTGATAGAGAACTTCTTATGTTTCCTCTACCTCCAGAACCACTAGATCCATAGGCACTAGAACCACCTATACCTCCTGATCCTCAACTTGTAGCCAGAAAAAAACCAAAATATGTACTTCCTTGTGTCCCAAAAGTAGAATTGAACTGAACCCCTACATTTTGTGAAGTGTTACCACTCCTAGAAGTGAGTCCAAAATTCTACACGCTTGAATTCTATGTAGATAATGCACCTATAAAGGTACCTCTAAAAAACAATGAATACATCTTCCCTACCACTAATGTACTTTCTCTATGAATTAATCCTTCTCTCACACTTCCTAGATTAGCTTGATGACTACTCTTCATACTAGATACTGGAAAAACAAGCGCAAGGGCTAGGTTGCTAGGTAGATTCAAATGCGTACCCATGGCCCAGGTCGTCTCTACTGGTGCGCTTCCATCTGAGGTTAAGGGGGATTCCCTGTCATGATTTCCCAAATGGGGGATTTCCTAATGCTCTAGCTCCATGCCTTCTGTGTGATCTCCAAATCCTTCATGAGTAATCTCTCTCCTCAACGCCATTCACTCTGCAACATCCCATTGCTTCTCTATCTCTCTCTCGTGTGCCTCATTATAATCAAGTTTCCTTTCTTCTACTAGGTCTGTCATCTTTCACCAAACCTACTTCCGCCCACGTGAGTGGTGGGGTTTAGTTAGCCATTGGTTTACTTTCCAGGTTCAGGGTCACCATCAAGATTTTGATCACTAGTGGAATGCCTTGCAACTAATTTCCCATAGGATATTGTAAAAAATGGAATTCCGCTACCTCTAGGCAAGAATAAGTGGAAATTGATTACTATAGAATATAACTGTTCAGAACACCACAAAACCAAGTATCCACGACGCATGTCCAAATCATATCATAATCATAAAGGGCCTAAACTTCTTCTTGTGCCCAGACAAGTTTGTGATACCTCCAATCCCTTTTAGACGCATAAACAACCAGCCACTCATACAATTCTACTAGAAAAATAGTGAAGAAGCTCTCATACAAATTATCATACAGATTATGTTCCACCCATGCATGTGCGTTAAACTCATATCCGGTGTTGAACCTCCATGCGTATTATTCTTCTAGATCTTGTATCGACTCCTCAACATTTGCTAGGGTCAGCCGGTATGTCTTCCTCATGAAACATCTTGAAAACAACTGAAAAAGAGGTCCTAGCAATGGAACCAATGATTCAACCTAGAATTTACAAGAAATAATTACGAATTTAGAATCTTTAAGAACTTTAAGGTAGTTATTTTATTCCATATAAATGCACAATACATTGTTGGATTTGAAAGAAAAATATATAATTCAAACATCAATAGTGTAGTTGAAGGTTTTCAGTGATCTACACATGTTGTTTTGTTCTCTTGTACGTTTCATCGATGGACATAATCAAGTGTAAATTAATGAATCAATCGTATATTTTCCATCAAATCTCCAACATGTTGGGTTTTTGAGATTAATTTCTTCTTTGACTTTGTACAACTTGAATCTCACGCCATCAATAAAAAGTATATTGTTTTCACCATAAACATTACCAAAAATGTCTATTATTTGTTGACTGTTGTTTATTTTCATCTTACATTTTTCACGTCCCAAAACGAAACTAAAGTGGGTGTCTCACAACCAACTAAATATTTTATTGAAAATGTACTTCACCATACTTGAATCCATAAATGTAGACCATAAGGAAATGTCAAAATATTTTGATGTACTTCTTGTCAATTCAGCACTAAATACCCATTCAAAGTATTTAGTATTCTCAGCTCTATAATCTGGAACCATATTATGAGGTATTTTTTCGCCAATACCAATAATTGTAAACAAAAAACCTTTAAGTATTTTTTAGGCTTCCCAATTGAATATATAAAAACATCTCAGAATTAATTTATGTTAGTGTGAGTTATCCTATGTGTCCTCCTCTCATGTTGGAGGGTCATCTCACATGGGTTAGGTTTAGGGTTAGGTTTAGGGTTTCATATGTGTCATGCACTAGGGTTACTCAACACCCTATATGTACCCCTTTTCTATTCATTTATGAGCATGCCAAGACACTCCGCTGTCTTTCCTCTATGCAAGCTTTGTTTCTGTTGAGCAAGTTCTTCCATTACTGATCAATTTTTTCCTTGCTATCGTTGGAGCTTTCACGATTCTGTTGGAGTGCAACTACTTCATGGTGCCTCGTTTCTGATTCGATTCTCGCAAACTCTTTTCATGGTACCAGAGCTGAGATCGGGTAAACGTGCACTCGATTTATTTTTTGTTGCTATTACTCTTACTTGGTTTCGTTATTTTACTCTGCATGCAAGTCTTTTGATCACCATTTTCTGGAAATTATCTTCCTAATATCTCTAACAAGCTTTCTCGGAAAGTTTTTGTTTTTTACAATTCTCGCAAACTCTTTTCAATTTAGTTTTACAATTTTGATAAAAACAAGTCAAAATATTATTTTGATGACATTTTATTTTGGTAATTTGCATAAAAAACTTATAAATCTATAATATCAACTTAAATGTAGTGAAGATATAAATACTGCCAACTTATAAATTTGTAATCTCTACATATAAAATAAAGAATGACCATATCAATGTATCTTCTTTACAATGTTTAGCAATATCATTATAAAAAAAATTTGAAATAATTAATAGTTATAAATTTTTTTCTTTCTCCAATGTTTTGATGCCTTGTATAACAATCAAACCCTGAGATAGGATCAATGATATGTTTTTTGTAAAGTTCGGTCATCAACCACATATCTTTGGAAAAAATATTTCCACTTCTTTTCCTCCCCACCATAAATTTTTTTGGAGGGTTTCCCTTTGTACTTATTGTGATACAAAATATATCTTAGCTAGAGCAGAAAATAATATCATTTCTACTCCAAAATAACTTTTGTAAATATTTTACTGCAATTTCATCTTGTACAGTGTAATGATATTTCCCACCGAAAAGTACTAGTTTCAATTCAGCTACATTTTTTTTCAAAGCCTTGCAAGCTTTTCAACTTTCGAAGAAGTGAGAATGCTAGATGAGAATCCCACTTCAAATTTTGTTGATAGTAAATTTAAAAATTCTTTGAGGCCATCTCGCAAGTTGATAGTCTCTTTAACGAACTTGAAATTCATCTCCTTATGGGATTGGTTTTCTCATATAACAAACCCTCCAAATCTAAAATAATTAAATAATACTTTTAGCTAAATGCATAGAAGTAATTTTTTAAATTGAATGCAATTTAATATTAACCAATTAAAATAATAAACATTTCAGTAGGTTAACACTTACTGATTGATTTTGTGGCCTAATTGTCCTTACCCTCGCCCTTTGCAGGTTCTTGTGATACCTGTTCTGTTTCAAAAAAATATTAATCAATTCAAAATAAATTTCACACTAAGGTAAATAGAATTGTGATATAACTTGCTTCTATACAATGTACCACCCTTTGTTGGACAATATTGCATAGCTATAGATGTATATTAGCGACTACTAGGCCAATCCATTATTGCATGGACTATGTTTGGATGGAAAATATTTAATGATCTTAGTGGCCACCTTGCTTTGTATGGGCATGAAAACAAATAAATATAACAAATATACCACTTTGTTATGGGTTCCTATAATTGTACTGGGATTATAAGTGGTTTTGTTTATAATTGCACACAACTAACATACCAGGTTTTGTTTGCATATTCATGCATGATGTGCCAACAACCTCCTCACTTGGAATTAACATTGTAAAATTTTAAATAATTATTAAATAAATTTAAAAAATGAAAATTTAAAACATAACGCAGTGATAAATTTATAAAATGAGTAAATGTCAAATCACCTAGTATATAATCATTGGATGTATGGGTAGTGACATCTGGTGCAACAAGTGTAATGGGCAATGACATGTTATGAATGACATCATCTCCATTATTTTTAAGTGGTCTGGAAGTGATGTTTACTTCCTCTCTTTTTTACTTGTCTGCATAAATATTGTATCTATTAGTTCAAAATCATTAAGTAATAGAATTTTTTAATGTTGTCTTAATCAACATACCTTTTTTCAAATGAGAATAATAATGTTTTAAAAACACTTCTTGATCATGAGTCTCAATAATAAAAAATGTAGATATAGCTAAGTCAACCAAAGCATGCAATGCAACACTACCTCCGTAAAGCACTATTATTCGAGAATTTTTGGAAGAGAGGACCGAGTGAGCATATGAGACTAAAACTCATAAGATATCTCATAAATGAAAGGATGTGTCTTTCCCCATAGGCTGATCTCACCTATAGTCACAAATTGCTACGAATTGTATCCATTCAATCCCTGATGATTTCTTCTCTCTCATTTTCATCAGCATCACAATTGTACACACCAATTATGGGGTACATAAGGCACATGCTATTAAATTTTCCATTGTTGTCATAAAATATGTAACAACCATCCATAACTGATTCCCCCTTATCTTTAACCTTTTTCATGTATTTTTTAAATGTTTATCTTAACATTTTTGAATAAGCAATAGGTAAAAACAAAATAATAATACAATTTAGTAGACTATATCCAAAAATTGTAAGCAGGTCCATTATTGCATCAAAAGTTATATCACTAAACATATTACAGAAATATAGACATTCTGCATTGAATGGATTAGTCGATGGAATAGATGATATTTTTGACTGAAGCTAAAAGGGATATGCACATCGATAGGTAAACTATTTGGTGTCCTCCATCCTTGCCGACATTTTTCTTCCATTGAAATTGTGTAGTTGTCTAAATTTTTTTGACATTCTGCTAGAAGAACCTCTTCTACTTTAACATTAATCTTTTACTCTTGCTTATTTTTCACTTCTTTGGGAATCATATTTTATTTTTTCATTTGTTCTCTTCTCCCAAGATTACACACAACTGGTGGTAGTGAGATTCATACAGTCCAAATTTTTGAATAACATTGGCTTCATTGCATTATACCAATACAATATTATTTGGATATTTCCTTTTCAAATATTTTAGAACCTTTCCTCTCATTTTTTTGTCATCTTATACTCTCCAACAGTAATATTCAAAAGTATCTGCTATGATGCCTACTTTAATAGATCCAATTATCCATACATTCATTGATTGCATTTTTTCAACTAGTACTAATAGTTCCTCATTAGTCATTCCTCTTACAGTAGTGAAGGAATTGGCCATGAACCCTTCTATTGAATTTAGTTAAAAGTTAGGTTGGTTATCCTTAAAAGGATAATAAGCAATTACACCTGATCTAAACAACTCAAAGGTTGTTGTCCATTTTATCCATATATCCTCATGAAACAATATAAAAGTTCATTTACCATAAAGACTCTCTGGCTTTTGCAGGCTGAAAATAAAAATACATTGCTTCTCAAAGCTCTGCATTCAAAGCACAAATATTATATTTACTTTGTGCGTGTTACAAAAATTAGCTTTTACATACTAATTTTTTACAACTAAAATTCATTACCCTCAACTCCTTTGTCTTTGTGTTTCCCACTGTGGGCCTATGAGGACATCCTAGGAAATTTTAAAGCAATCGAGCCTCGTAGAGTAAATCAATAAAATTGGTTTCAATCCATGTTTTGTTTAGTTCATTTTATTGCTTACAAATACTAATAATTCCTTCACTATATTCTTTTGAAGATAAAATGTGATCCTTTTTAAACCGTAGCCTAGTATGTAATGAATTGTAATTGCTTTCGGGTAATTTATTTTGGGCATGAATTGTATGTTTTCTATCAAGAATGTAGAATTACACATCATCACTTTTTAGGTCATCTAGATCCTTGACTTGCATAATATCCTTTGTAGAAAGTAAAAAGGGAAGAAGAATTATGTCTCTCTGTAGGAATATCATTAATCAACATGGAATAGACAAGATGGTCAAAATTGTCCTCATCTATAGGATGGTATGGATATCCTAGAGGTGCTACATGGAACTTAGAAACTTCAATTGGAAATACATCACCATCGAAAAAAATCAAATTAAATTGTTCAACAATTGAATATTATGATTTCTTGAATATACTGGTCATTTGTTTCAACAAAGTAATCGATTTGTTATTCTTTTTAATCCAGTGCAGCTTTGACTTAGAGGGATTTATATCTAATTTATACAAATAATATCACCTTAGCATTATAAATAGCTTGAAATGTTTTTGTGGAGAAAGAAAAATTAAATTATATTTAAATAATGACAAGCAAAAGAGATATTATCATATTTATAAAGTTTTTTCAATACCAAATTCATGTCATTATGAATTTCATGGGTATTTACGCAACCTGTTTTGTGAGAGTCTATTAACATCCCCAAATTCTAACCATATTTAGAACAGGAACACATCTAATTTTCTACAGAAGCCTACATTTCTTGTTTCTTAAACAAGGAAACTTCCAAGTCCATTTCAAGAATAAAGTACTTATTAATTTCAACGTCAATATATTCAACCTAAATATACAGTGTTCGCTAATCAATAATTTCAAAAGATAGACTTCATGGTCGACATCATCATAAAAAAAACCACAGATTAGCTTGATAGTTTTCTGGTGAATGAATTTCTACAAACCATTCCTCATCTCTTTTCTTCTAACCCTTTTCTCCTTCAATGAATGGAATTTGCACGAACGGAGTGCAACCAATGGAAGACATATAACCCACAAAAGGAATTAAACAAATTAATAATTTTTAAATATGTGGGAAGGATAAATATTGTTTTTCAATATATCAATAACAAGGAGTTATTGTATCTTAACCTGATTATTTTGTAGATTAACAAATCACTAGCAATTTTGATTAATTTACATCATTGGATTGTATATACTGCAATAATCTACCTAACAGTCATTAATCACATTTGTTCGAAATGTTACATCAAAACATTGTAATACACTTCTTTCTTAGATTCTATTATGAGTGGAATATCTAATCATAATAATGAATTTTAGCATTAGCTAAGTTGTGTCTTTAATGCAGGTAGAAAAATAATATGTGAATAATAAACATATCGTAGTTTACATGATTATATTCTGATAACAAATCAATTTGCTTAGTGCTCGTTATGAAATGCCTCAAAAAACTATAGAATAAAAATGGGAAGGATTACAAGACTGTAAATTAATTTCCATCATTGGCTTGTGAGGAATGTAATAATCTACCTAACAGTTGTTAATCTCAACATTTCGTCTAGCGATTGCTAGGCTTGAAATATCATGTCCAAATATATAATACTTGTTTAAATATTTTCATTTTACATATATACAAATGTAAAAAAAAATTCTTACAAGGTTTATATTAGTTACAGTCAAATATCTATCATGGACATTGGCTACACTTTGTGTTGTAGGTTTCATCATAAAGCATTCCAACAACAAGCGCAACAATGCAACTACAAAATTAACGTTCGAGAAAAAGAAAAGTGTTTTTACATGCTCAGGGAATATTTAATTTAAGCATGTAATTTTTAAGTTCATATATAAAGAAGGTGCAAATATAAACACTCAATTTTGGTAATTTGCACTTTGGCAACCCTTGATTTGACTATGCACTCTTTTTATGATACATGTTACTCCTCCATTCCCACTTAGCACTTTGCGAGGTCCATTATTTTGATTCTTTATCATTGCACACTAAAATTTCAAGACATCTTGAGAATTCAACACACAATTTATATAAATATACATATGTTTACTAGCTACAAACTTCATTTAGCATGTCCCCTACTCTTTTCCTAGACCATATAATTCAGTAAGGTCCATCCCATATGGTTTTGACCTCTTTGTATGGTTTTAGACTGACATGTATTCTAGCTACACTTTCAATTTGACATATTCATGGGGTCTTATACTTCAACTGGGTCAGCCTTTCTTAGATAAATCATTTGTGAAACCCTATATAAGCAAGTAAACACTACATCATTTTCTAAGTTGGAACTCCTAAATCAATGCACTAGAGAAATCACTTCTCAAACTTTAAAAAGGTATCCAAATCTCGCTAAATCTAATAATTTCATACCTACAATCATTAGGGAAACACTCACGTAAGGTTTGAAGCTAAAAACCAAGTCAAGATAGCCATATATCTCATCTAAAAGCATCCAAACATCCTATCTCTAATTTTTTTAGCAAAAGCCAAGTCAAATCAACCATATTCAAAATAATTTCCAAATTTGATTGATCTATCTAGATATCACATGTTATGTGGAGAATGATGTGTAGTTTGAGGACTCTTTGGAGTCATGCCAACATTGAAAATGCATGCGGTGCACACAAACCTTCTAATATTTAGTTTGCAATACTCTTCATCCATGGTTAGGGTTTGAGACAATGATTACTCCATTTGTAGATCCTCACCACATATGGGACAACTAGGGTTTGACAATGATGGAAAAATCTAGCAAGGTGAGTAACCTAGAATAATGCAGGGGTAGATTCAAAGAAGGTCCAAGATAATACAAAAGGGGCTAGACCATATAGTACGGTCCTAAGCCATGTGCAATCACATTTTCGATCCATGTTGCAAGGGTTATTCAAGTTCATATTTCCCAATTTCTTTATTTCGTAATCCCATATCTCTCCTGAAAACATCATGGATCAACAAAGTGTTTTTATACATCCTTTGTGTGCTTTCGATTGCATGTTAGGATAATTGGTGCATGTGAATTCTTCCTATCTTATTTAGGCTACAAATCTGAGTTTAGCTTTTATTTTAGCATATTTGTAATCAACTCTAATATATTTTACACCTAATTAAATTGACCTAAAATTTAATTAAGGGTTAAACAATCTTAATCAATTATGTTTATAGGTGATGGTTAGTTCTTAAGATCAAGTTTTCTTAATTAATTTATTAGGTTCTTCATATGAAAAGGGATATAGAACCTCTTATATATTTTACCTTTAATTGACATAAATATATGGTTTTTCTTACCAAAGGCGTATCCATGTCTTTATTGCTTAATTTGGGACTTATTTATAATCTTATATAAGAATTTTATTTTCTACTATATGTATATATGTATGCATGCATGTATGTATGTATTTATGTATGTATGTATGTATATGGCACAATTTTGAAGAGTAAAATTGATGTTTTGAATATGGTAATTGAATGTGAATATATATTTGAATGTGGTAGTGCGAAGAAGTGGATTGTGAAATATGATTTATGTAATGGATTTACATACAAAATAGTAGGTGAAAAATCATAATTCAAGGTTGAATAATGATAGGGTTTGGGAAATGATATGATTAATATATGATTCCAAATATAAGCAAAACATTTACATGTAAAATTTAAGGAATATTTGTTAGCATAATATATTTTAAAGCTTTTTTAGGAACTTTCTAAATTAAACACTAAGTTATTGATTTGGATTCGGAACATTTTGATTTGGTTTAATATTTTCAAGACCACATTGACTTGAGAATTAAAATTTATCAATGACTATCTTGTACAAAAGTATAGTGTGAAAATTTATATTTATATAAGAATAAACAACATTATTCCAATGTATCTTATTATTATCCATATTAAATGAAGGGAAGTCATTCTCATGCAAAATATAATTCAATTTTAAAGGAGATGACTTATTATCAAATTCCATTTTTTGTTTTAATTTTATTTTATATTTAGTCAAAGATTGTTAATATAATATATTTCATTTTGATTAAGTTTAACACTTTGCCTAATATTCAGAATTTCACATAATTTTATTTTTTATAATATAAAATTGAGTTGAATGTGTAATTAATACATATATAAATCTAAATATATTAGGATTTTAAAATTAAATTAGAACTTATAAATTAACAACAATCTTTTGTTAATAAAAAGTAAGTATAGGACCACTGCAGAATTTTAGATATAAGAGAATACACAAATAAGGATCACCAAAAGATGAAACATTAGAAAGTGTATGATGGTATAAAATGACATTATGTTTGTACAAAGAATTTCCCTTAAGTGATTGCATATGATATCATATAGTGCACATAAAGCTACAAAAGACAATATCTAATATACAATTCTTGTCAACGCATGCGAGTTAAAAACTATCTACATAGAAAGCACAAAACTATCCACAAAATGGTTGCACAAACATTCATACAATGCTTTCCACTCTTCATTTACACAACCATCACACCTATACACATGACTACTGACATGCACAAAGCTGCAAGACTTTATTCTCATATATCTAAAGGCTCCACACACAAAAGGGTTTCACAAGAAACTTATTATACTCTAGGTATTTTATTGGATGATGTGTCACTTTAAGAGCAACAACAACCATTTCAAATTTTATTTTTGAAAGAAGTATTTAAAATTAACCAATGGAATTTTAACAAATTTAGTAAAATTGTGATCATTTATAACATTCTAACTAATTGTATAATTAGTTCTAATCAACTATAAAATATAAGATGAGATCAAACATTAAACATACAAACAATGAAAACATTTTACTATTTTGGAAAATATCCTAATATTTTAAAAAATATTCAAAAAAATTAACTTAGGGTTTGAAATGGAAAATAATGAAACTAGATAAATCTAGCTCATCGAAATGGAATGAACCCTTCGTAAGATTAATATTTTAACCTTAAGGTGTGTGTTATGTCCCCTTTTCAAGCTGACTCCATTTTAAGTCCTTAACCCATTTTCTCCCCATGGGTTTAAGGAGAAAGCAAGGGGAAGATTTGAACTTTGTAGTTGCATTATTATTTGGATAGTTATTTCATTTATATAATTATGTATTCCTATTGGGCGATTAGCGCTCCAATATATGGCTATGTAATTAGGAAATAAAATAAGAATTTGTGGCATGTAGCGCTGATACATAATGAAATCTTAAAATATACTCCCTTAATGAGGTCAGCCTTTCTAGATTGCATTGTAATAAGCACCCCTTATGTCTTCATAAGGAGGTCACTTAGTCATTTGTACGGATGTTTCTTGATGATTCTATCTTATTGGTGAAAGTTGATTTTGAATCCCTTTCTCCATCTCATTCAAGGACAAAAACGCTTGAATCAAGTACCTCCCAAGGACAAAAACCTTTGAGGAGAGGGTAGTGTGGATGAAAACCCACATTATCCCATTTGTGTTGATCTCATTGCTGGTTATAACAGATTTCTACCCTAAGCAACTTGCTTAGAGGTATGTTTTCAAGTATATTGTTTTTTTCTTTGTGATTCTTTACATGGTTGAGTTCCCTATGATGTATAAAAGAAAAATCTTCCATTTTTTATTGGTGCATATTATATTTGATTTCAAGAGGGGCGACCTATATTGGAGTGATGTTTTGTTATCTGTGGTGACATTTTGGCAAATCTAGAATTATTATCTTATTCTCTATATTTTATAAGGAAAATAGCTCAACTTTCATGATTTGTGGTGCTTTTTATGTTGAGTTATAAATTTTTAAAGATACACTACAAGTAAGGGTTTTACTAAATTCATATCTTCATAGCTAGGGCATTAAAAATCATGTTTCTTGCATTATATGATTGTTGAGGATATAACAATATTTTAGAAATTCAAGTGGGGTTAATTAAATGGTTTTTAAGGCTCAAAAATGAAGTTGAATTCCACAAACACTTTCCTTCCCTAGAATATTGCAAAAATCAAATTACTTTTAATTGGATGGATTCTAAAATCAGATTGGGAGATCTTTGGTTTTGAGCTAATTATCTTAATTTTTAGTTTTGTTCCCGAAAGGGACATTACAATGGTATTAGATCTCAAATCTTCAAAGGACCTAGGGATATAATGGAAAATTCCAAGTTTAAAAATTTGATGGCACGACTGAACCATTCACACCAAAAGGAAGCAAGAATGGTGCATGGAAGGGTAATATCTCTATTTTTGATGGTACTAAAAAAATTTCAGTGAGATCATGGTTGTCAAAATTGGAGGCATAGTTGCAAAAAAAACCTATGCGTGTGGAGGATGACCTCAAGTTCATCCCTTATCATTTGGAAAGGATAAAAAGATATTGGTGCTACCATGTGATAGAAACTTGAGGAGAAGAATTGGTTTTCTTATTTGATGACCTCAGTGAAAATATCATAGGAATATTTGATGAGAAAACTTGCAACGATGAATTCCAAGGTAAAATTTCATTAGTGTTTGATGATATTCCTTCGTTCTCTAATGGTTGCATGTGGTAAAGTGTTGAAGATAACCCAAAATTATTGGGCATGGTTAGGGAGAAGCCCTTGGAAGCAATAAAGGATTTATTCACTCTTGCCAAAGACGAGTCATTAACCTCTATTTAGAACAACAGTAAAAAAGAGCATGTTTTCGAGGAGAAGACCATGGAACATGAGCCAAAAGAAGATGAAAAATCAGATTTTCACATGTGTAAAGTGAATTTGGAAATGAAGGACCAATTTCTAGGTGTGAATGAAGATAACGAGCTTCCTGGAATTTCCAAAGCAGTATCTCATTGGAGGAAAAATTATGATATACATAACCATGGTAAGAACCATGAAGAGGTTCCATGCATGGACAACACAAGGCATGGAAAAAATAGTCATATTTCATATTCTTTGTCTCCTCCTATATTTCTACCATGCTTGTTTCATCATGGGTAGCTTGTTGAAAGGGGGAAACACATGGAAAGTTTGATGCTTCATAGTAGCCATTATGGAGAACACTCTAAAAAAGAAGGATTTAATAGGGTTGTGGCTAATGAGTTTTTGTTTCCATGCATATGGTTATAAGGAATATTTATGGAGGATGTTATGCATTCACACCACTTGGTGAAGAATGAGATGATGCAAATTAACTTCATCACCAATGGGGCACCGATCATTCAAGCTAGCTTTGGTAAGGCACAAGGTAAGCTCTACATTTCCATTTGTTATTCAACAGTCAATTTATTTGGATTTTCAGTTCCTAGTTAATGCACATATTCATAAAAATATTCCTTTAATTATAATAAAGGTTGTGTGCATAAATTTGGTGTTTTAATTGAATTAGAATGAGTGTTATTCCTTTGATTCGGGTATTATAACTTAGCTGAGTTTGAAAGGTATGTTTGAGAGCAATAAAAGGGTCAATTTATGGTGTCTTAAGTTTTACATTGCGATTTTTTATGATTTTTTTTTGGAACACCAGTCACATTACACAGTAATTCATTTCCTTTCCTAGATAATCCATGATGAGAAGGATTATTTGCACCATATATTGCTACAACAATTTTTTCAAGAGGTAAATCCATCATTTACAATATTCAGATATGACGTGAGTCATCCTTTACTCTCATATTTATTGTAGCATTCCTATCTTGAAGTAATTCCATTATTTTCATGGATGATATGTTATGAAAATAAGCCCCTTCATTCCATTTTTTAACAACAGTCATATCAGGGAAGAATTCCTCTCTTACCTTGGTCAAAGTGTGTAAGGAATGTCCCTATACTCACTGGTTTTGATCACCAGTATCATCCAAAGCAATTTTCACTTGTTTCATGGTTGGCACATGCTAACAACTATCCATTTCCAATTGGGTTGGTGCAGTAGTCATTGAGGAGTAGATTTTTGCTATGTCACCATGTCAAAGAAGCTAAGAAAGACCAGAGAAAGGAGGATAACAAAGGGCCTATAATCAAGGGCATGGAATTTGAGATTGTTGGACTCCCTTCACCATCACATGCATTCCATTTTAGAAGGATACCCTTGAAGAAAAGGTATGTGGGATGACTAATTTATATGTTATTGAGTATGGTAGAAGTACTACTACTTCCCATAATTTCTTTCCCCCCTTTTTGTTCAAATCTATGCAATTTGGGAATGTTATGGGAAGAGTTACAATTCATAATTTCTAGATGTCTTGCAATCCCATGCATACTTTCCATGATTTTTATGACAACAGTGATTGGTATTCAATGAAATATTTTTGGCATAAAGGAACTTGTGTGTTCATGTTGAAAATTAGAGCAAAAAGAGGGGCTCTTGAAAGGGTAACAACTCAGCTAGCATTGGTTTTGTGCAGGCAACCCAAATCCACCCAAATGCAACTCCAAAACACTCATGGGGTCTAAATTGTTGTTATAGCCAGGTAACGATGGAGATTTGTTTTTAGATCAGTTCTAAAAATATGCTAGAAGGATTTTCCAAACTTCCCTCATGATACATAGAAGTATGAGAAATAAATGAGAATCCATAGAAGGATTTTCAAGCATGAATGGGAAGGTTTTTATGAATGTAGTTGTCCCTATCATTTTCAGTTCCCTTTGCATACTTTGGGTTGAGAAAAAGGAAGATTGGGTCACAAGAATGATGTTAATACTCCTCTTCGATGTTTTTAAGGCATGGTCATCTATTTGGCAACATATTTCAACTAATTTTTGGTTGAGCCATGAGGAGAAAATGCATAGCTACAACTATGTGTGGGGCAGTCATCAAATGCACAAAGTTCATGGAGCTTCCATAAGCAAGAATGGAGAGTCACTTCCCATAATTGTAGAGCCTAAGAGAGTGTTGTTAAACACTCATATTTTATTTAACTTGTTTTTTTCTTGTGTAGGTACAAACATAAAGATCATGGTGTAATTGAGATTCATTTAGGATTTGGGCACTTGCGACTGTTTGAGGAAAAGTAATTTCGAGAGGGGAGGACTATCATGTCCCCTTTTCAAGCTAACTCCAATTGAAGACCTTAACCCATTTTCTCTTTAAGGAGAAAGAAAATGGAAGATATAAGCTTCGTAGTTACATCATATTTTGATAGTTATTTCATTCATTTAATTATGTATTCCTATTGGATGATTAGCGCTTCAATAGATGACTATGTAATTAGGAAATAAAATAAGCATCTATGGCATTTAGGTCCGATACTTAATGAACTTTTAAAATATCCTACCTTATGAGGTCAGCCTTTCCAGATTGCACTGTAATAGGCACCCTTATGTCTATATAAGAAGGTCGCTTAGTCATTTATAAGGATACGTTTTGATGAATATATCTTATTGTTGAAGGTTGCTTGTGAAGCCCTTTATTTATCTCATGCAAGGATGAAAACCCTTGAATTGGGTACCTCCCAAGGAAGAAAATCCTTGAGGAAAGGGTAGTGTGGATGAAAAGCCACATTATCTCATTTATGTTGATCTCATTGCTGGTTATAAAAGATTTCTGCCCTAAATGACTTGCTTACAGGTGTGTTTTCAATGATATTGTTGGTTTCATGATTTCTTTGCATGATTGAGTTCCCTATGATTTATAAAGGTGAAATCTTCCATTTTATCAATTTTTGGTGCATATTATATTTGATTTCAAGAGGGGTGATCTATATTAGAGTGATTTTTTGGTATGTGCGGTGACATTTTGGCAAATCTTGAATTATCATCTTATTCTCTATATTTTATAAGGTTGATATCTGAAATTTCATGATTTTTTGTGTTTTTTATGTTGAGTTATGAATTTTTAAAGGTACACTACAAAAAAGGGTTTTATGAAATTCATATCTTCATATCTAGGATATTAAAAATCATATTTCTTGTATTATGTGATTGTTGAGGCTACTTCTTCAACTTGTCAATTTTCATCCTGCACGGACCCTTTGTATATCCCAACTCCTTCTATTTTTCCAAGATTTTTGCTTTATCTGTTAGATCAATGGCAAGGTCTACCGACGTGCCTTTTAATCCTTTCATTGTTGCAATCAAGGTGGTTGTGATTTTGACCCTCCGTCTGACGAAATAGAATAAGTCCTCATGGACTCTACTCATTAACCATTGGTATAATGGTTCATACTTTCCAAAATAAGGGAGCTCGTACAACCGATAGACTCCAACCTGCTTTAACAAATTCTCACCAACGTCATCATATACTAACATGTCCTCGGTTGTGTTCTTGCTGGTCTTCGTGCTTAACAACAAATCTAACTCCTTGTTATCTGATGTGCGGTGGTTGTAATCACTTATTTTACACTTATGGATGTGGGAATCCCATTATTTCCCACTATAACACCTTCTAGGTACTACATCTTTGAAAAATTACTTTTGGGCACAAATTCAATCTCTACCTCCACTTTCTTCTTTCCTTTAGCTCTTGCGGAAGGTACTTTCTTTGATGCAATCTGAAAATCTCACCTTTGTTTCCTCTGTAGTGCATAAATACATCTCCTTATATCCTCTATAGCGATAAATTCCAAACCCTATCTCAAATCCACGTGCCCTAGTTGAAGTCACGTGCCCTAGCTCTTTCACAATGTTCTACTTCACTCAAACCCTTCACAAATGGTGATGCAAGCTTCTTCTATGCACAAATCTACTCTCCACGTCTAGTTTCACACTCTCCGCACCTCAAGACTCTTTTCTCAGCTCGACCACACTTATCTCATTTAAATTATTACGATTACAATGGTAAAAATGAACTCACATCACATCCTTATATATATTTTCAAAAATTTGGTGCATTTATTGCTCCTTCACCTACCAAAAATTCCTCATTAATTGACCATTTTCATAATTTCCACGTGGAAAGTCTTCTCGCCTCAGCTATAAACTTCTAGCACACCTTCCTACCTTTGGCTACAGACTTCTCTTCAACGTGCTTCCATGCACATAAGTAACTCACCACTACGCCTTCTCTTGGTAGTCTCCACGACTGCTTCTTACCTTGTGCTATATTGTTCCTTCGTTTATCTCCATCTATGGTCTTTATTTATAAGCAATATTCTTTCTACCAACTCTCCAAACTTGAATAACACTAGTAGCATTTTTTTCCTTTATGTGTACCCATTTTTCAATAGCCACCCCACACAAATAGTATGTGTAATCCTCTGCACATAAAAATGATTCAAATGGTAATTAGTTTTTAGTGTGCAAATGTGCTTATTACAAAAAAACACCAACTAAATTGACAAATCATAGCGACGAAAAATGAAATACATTAAGGGAATACATAACTAAAAACCTAATCTAAATGGCAACATTTCCTTATTACAAACACCAAGAAGACTTATTTATAGTAGGGCTTCAGTCTTCTCTCATTGAAGTAACCAGATAACTATATTCCATCAACTAACTCTAACTGACAAGCTCATGTTTCAAGTATGTAAGTGATAACATATGGTCCTAACTAATGTATTTTAAGTTTTCTTGGATGGCGCAGAAACATAGAATCATAAAGAACCACCATTTTTCCTATCTCAAGCTTTTTATCCCTGATGTTCCTTTCATGCCATGCTTTTTTCCTGGATTTTTCTTGCTTCTGATGCCAGCGTGCTATTGCTCATCGCTCATCCAACTTAATCAAATTTTCAATGCGTTCTACTAATGCTTGTTCATTAGCTACACCTCCAACATTCACAATACGTGAATAAGGTAACATGAATTCCATATGAAGAACTACTTCTACGCCAAACACCAATTGAAAGGGTGTGGCCTTGTTTAACCGCTTTTATGTTGTTCTATATGCCCAAAGCATAATAGAAACTTTATCATCCTAATCTTTCCTTCCAACATGAATTTTTTTTTGTCAATGTCTGACTCAAAATCTTGTTGAAATCCTCAACAATCCCATTTTCTTGAGGATGATATGGTGTAGTCTTATGGTGTGCAATCATAAACTCATCCAATAGAATTCAGATTGTCTCATTCAAAAAATATGTGTCCCTATCACTGGTCAAACTCAACGGGCATCCATACCTTGTAATAATATTTTCCTATAGAAACCTGGATATTGTAGTTGTTGTACAATCCTTTGTAGGTGCTACTTCGTCCCACCTTATTAGATAATCTGTGCAAGTGATGATATAACAAGATCCAGTCCTACGTGTGGCTGATGAAATAGGACCCACAAAATCTATAGCCCATTTCTCAAACGGTTCTGCACTAGGAATAAGTCTTAAAGGCATTTCATCTCTTTGTCGTGGTTTTCCAAGGCATTAATAGTGATTGCAAGCCTTGTAATATGCCTTAAAATCCTTAAACAACGTCTCCCACCATAACGTAGTGAGTAGAATCTTACGTGCAATGGTGTCACCTACATATCGTCCACCTGCAATACCACCATGAGCCTCTTCCATGATATTTGTGTGCTCATGTTCCAGTACACATCGACATAATACTTAATCTCAGCCTAACTTATACAGGTCACCGCTAATCAACATAAACGGTGCCACGTGAATGGAAAGTTTTTTCTTTTCTAAGGATTTCATTCCTTCTAGCACCATACCTATACATAGAAAGATGGAAATTTCCTCTAATTTTGATGGCAAATGTTGTAATTGGTATAACTGTGCTTCAGGCATGGTATCTTCAATTGCATGTGCTTTTTCTCACGACTGTATTCTGGACAGATGGTCCGGTCCAGAATTACTTTTTCCTGGTTTTACCACAACAGTAAAATCAAATTCTTGGAATAAGATTAACCATCAGCATTTTTGCCCCTGTAAAATGGGCTTGTTTACCAAATACTTCAATGCCATGTGATCGGTATAGAATACAAATGGTGTGGCTAGCAAGTATTGTATGAATTTATGTAGTGCATAGATCATTGACAAAGCTTCACGCTCTATATTTGTATAATTTGGCTCTGCATGATTCAACTTTCTACTAAAAAAATAGATATGATGATCTATAATACCTTCTCTAGGCTGAGCCAACACCGTTCCAATTTCCATGTCATAAACGTCCACATATACATGAAACGATTTGTCCCAAAAGGGAAAGAATAGAATATGTGTTGTAGTAAGTTTATCCTTCAATGTATCTAATTTGCATTACTTTGGTTCCACCCAATAAAATTTCCCTTTTCCTTTTAGTAACTCCTCCAAGGGTGCAACAACCTTAGCATACCCTTTAATAGACTTTCTATAATACCCAGTGTGACCTAAGAATCCACACACCTCACTTTGACTTGTAGGCTCTTCCAGGCCAATAATGACTTCCACCTTAGCTAGATCAACCAACAAACCTTCCTTGCAGATGATGTGCCCTAATAGTGTGCTAAATGGTGTAGCAAAGACACATTTCTTGATGTTCAAAGAGATTCTTAACTATCCACATATTTCAAAAATTAAGCGTAAATTGTCACAATGATCCTTAACAAGTCCATACATTGACCAGTTGTTTGAATAAAGCTGCAAGAAGTTATGAATAAAATACTTGAACACTTGGAAAACTATGCTCGAGAATACAACATGTGCATTTTCAGACCAAAAGGCATCATAGTAAAGGAAAATATTCCCCATTCAGTGGTAAAATTATTCTTTTCCTGATCCTTCTGTGCAATCCTAGCCTAATGATACCCAGATAATCCATCTGTAAGGGAATAGATCTCACACCTTGCAACACCTTCTAATATTTCCTCTGTGAATGGCATAGGGAAAGTATCAATCGCACATGTAACTTTAGCTCCATGTAGTCCACAAAAATCCTAATACAACCATCTTCCTTTATACTGATCACCATTGGGCTAACCCCTTCTGATTCCTCTAGGGGCTTGATCATTCCAGACTTCAACATTTTGTCAATTTCTTCCTTGACCTTTTCACGCAAGTTGGGGTTCATCCTATAGGGTCTCATCTTGAGCGAGTGCACACCTTCCTTAAGCTTTATCTTCATTTCTCCTAATGATTCATTCATGCCTTTTAGTTCATGGTATCCCCTAGGAAATAAGTCTTTATAATCTCAAAGTAACTCAATGAGCTTTTCCACTTCAGAGTAAGACCAATAATCCCCAGTTACGACCGCTTTAGGTTCAACATCCAATCCAATATTCACTTTCTTTATTTTACTAGGTTCATGATAGGCGCATGTGGTCTTATCTACACTGTCCAAAACCTCACACCTACCTATAGAATGATCTACATCCAGATTTTCTACTTATTCATCATCCACTAACTAGACCATCTTTCGTTTTTCTTTCTCAAGGAAATCTTGCTTAAGTAGTGTGGCATCTGTCTCTATTTCGTCAGCAAAATGTGCTCCTGAGTCATTTCCATCAAATAAATCCTGAATGAGTTATTCCGCCTTGGCACTATCTCCCATAGTTAACTTCTTTATAATCCTTAATTCCTCTTCTACTGGAGGTTTAGTAGAGAAGTAGTCAAAAGTCTAGATCATTGCTGTAAATAAAATCCTACCAATTTCTAGTCTCTCTATGGAGTTCCGCATACACATACCAAGCACGTGCACAACCTTATAAAGTTGAATAAAATTTTTACACCTAGAGTGAAGGTGGTAAATCTTCCTGCCCCTCTATCCAAAGTCTCTCACACTATTGAATGTGGTGCTAAATAGGTTGATTACCATGATAAATGCATATTTGAGTAGGTGCATTGCTCCTAGAAAACTGAGTAAAAATATCAATCCTGATTTCATTCCATCCTACAAGATTATCCCTGTGAACCACCCACCAGCATGCTATTATCCCGTGTAGGGTATATGTCATCATATTTCATCTCTCTAACTAGTCTATCCACTTTTCCTTAATGGAGCAAAAAAATACCATAGGATCTCCTTCTCTAGTGTATCAAGGTACCAAGTTGTTACATATTATCCTGATACAACGAGGTCTATTGTTCCACGTTAATGTGCTTCTTACTTTTCTCCCTACCAACTCATAGGTACCATGAGCCCAATCATCATAAGAAATACTTGTAGTATCGCTAATAGACTGTGCATCTTCTCACTAAAGGATTCCCTCTTTAGATGGCTCGAGCACTTCTGGGTCCCAGATGGTGTGTACATAAATCCTATTTAGATATTCCTCACTCAAAGGATCAACATAGCATGTAGATTTCCCATTGGTTAAAGGGATAATAACCCTCTCCTCATTGTTCTCAAAACTGATATAACCCTTATTGAACTAAAGATCAACATTATTATATAACACCAAGGGCGCCCAAGTAAAGTTGGGAAGTTGTCTGCTTCTGCAAGCGCAAAAAATGCAAAATCCCCTATGAACTCAACCTCTTTTATAGTAATGGGTTCATATTTTAAAACTCCAATAGGGGTGGCATTAGTTCGATCAGTCATAAATAATACATTAGAAGATGACTGCAATATAGGTCTCCCCATCTATACCCATGCATGTAAAGTAAGAACATTGACTTTCGCGCCTGTATCAATAAATATATTACTCAAAATCCATCCATCCACAATAGCATTTAGAGTGATTTCCTTTTCATAGTCTAAGTTGTGGGAGGGAAGATTTGCATGTAGGATCTTTCGTCCAGTTTCAATACTTGTCAACAGAGTGTTTCCCTTAAGCCAATTCCCTAACGATGGAATGATATTCTCCTGGTACAACATTTTGCACACCTCCTTCAAGTCAATAATATCATATTGGACCATCTCTTCTACTTTATTTTGCTCCATCTTCCATGATTTCTCCTTTAAAAACTGTATTTCACCCTAAAGATTTCTAAGTACCTCCATGGTTTCCTAATAAACCTTCTTCTGATGGACAGGATTTAGGTACCATGCATGTCAAACCTCCTCCTTAATGATGGTAGGCCTCTGTTGTAACACTTCTTTAGCATGTACCACTTCAATGCAGGTAGTGATATTTATAGGCAATACCTCAGATTCTAGTTCCAACATGGGCATCCACTAATTTTCCACATCGCACTTTATCCTAACCATCCATGCACTTTTTTTTCTTCTTTATGCTTCTTACTAAGATGCTCATATAATTCTCAGAATTCCTCATTGCTATGATTCTTTCCATATAAATAACATGTAATATTCTGAGGACTTCGCACCTGTAATGGTCAGGAGATCCACATGTATAACATGTTCCACGATGAAATTCACCTCGTCTACCACCATGGCCTTGGCCTCCGAATCCACCACGGTATCCTCGATCTCTACCATGACCTCCTTCAAAATTTCATTCATTCTAGTCATAACACACTTGATTGTGATCCCGATCTGATGGTCACCCTTACCCTTAGAGTTATCTGATACTCCCTTCTGTCATACACTAATTTCTATAGCATTATGGATCTGACCAATTAACTAATAGTCTTCTATAGCATGAGTTGTGGACCTGTAAATTTTACAATAGTAAGATACATTCTTCCTTATTGCACATTACAATAATGGGTAGTGGTTGCCATCATGGTTCAAGTGACATATCTCACAGTCTATCAGTAGTGAACGCACGGATCTACGGAGACAACTATCCTTGGTGTGACCTTCCACTTCACAATTTGTACACAAAATTCCCATGCACATCTCATGTGTTGAGTTCACTGATAGTTTCTCTAACTGCTTTGCTATAGCTGCAATATGTGCTTCCAAGAATGGGCTGACTCCAGTGTCTATACTTCTGACTGCCTCACCATGTAAGGCTTCTTGAATTTCTTCACGTAGATCGGTGTATGTCTTATGTGATAATGCCCTTCTAAAAGGTGTAATCAGACCTCCAATGAACCATTTTGCATGATGGCATACGTGAATATCATAAGAAAGCTTAGATAAAATAATTTTGAACTGGGCATTATACTCCCTGACACTCTTAGTAGTGCCTTTCTTAATATCTTTGAGCACACTTATACTCTTTTTCTCGAACTTAGGGATGTGAAAATATTTAAGGAAAACATATTTTAATGTTGCATTGTCTATGCAAGTTTGATCGGGGTCAAAATTTCGGTACCAACCGTGTGCGCATCCGTATAATGTAGTTACAAATTGACTCACGTTTCACTTTGAGGTCATGATTCCTTTTGTGTGCCATAATATTTCACACATGTGCATGTGTTCATCAACATATTCTATGTCCCTATATTCTGGCAGACGAAGATACATCTCCATGTAAATATTCTGGGGTTAGTGCGGACCATGCCCACCTGATCCAGAACCTCCTATGTTTCCTCTTCCTCCAGAACCACCAGATCCTCTAGCACTAGAACCACATATACCTCTTGATCCTCCACCTGTAGCCAGAAGAAGACTAGAATATGTACTTCCCTATGTCCCAATAGTACTATTAAACTAAATCACTACAGTCTGTGAAGTGTTACCACTCCTAGAAGTGAGTCCAAAATTCTGCGCGCTTGAATTCTATGTAGATGATGCACCTGTAAAGGTACCTCTAAAAAATAATGAAGACATCTTCCCTATCATTAATGTACTTTCTTTGTGACTTAATCCTACTCTCACACTGCCTAAATTAGCTTGATGACTACTCTTCATACTAGATACTGGAAAACCAAGCACAAGGGCTAGGTTGCTAGGTATATTCAGATGCGCACCCACGACCCAGGTCATCTCTGTTGGCACACTTCCATGTGAGGTTGAGGGGGGTTCCCTTTCATGATTTCCCAAATGGGGGAGTTCTTGATGCTCTAGTTCCATGCATTCTGTGTGATCTCCAAATCCTTCGGGAGCCATCTCTTTCCTCAATGCCATTCACTCTGCAACATCCCGTTACTTCTCTATCTCCCTCTCAAGCGCCTCATTATACTTAAGCCACCTTTCTTCTCTCTTCCTTTATGCCCCTAGGTCTGCCATATTTCACCAAACCTACTCACACCCATGTGTGTGCTGGGGTTTAATTAGCCATCAGTTTGCCTTCTAGGTTTAGGGTCACCATCAAGATTTTAATTGCCAGTGGAATGCCTTGTAACTAAGTTCCCCGGGATACCATAAAAAATGGAATTCCACTACCACTGGGAAAGAATAAGTGGAAATTGATTTCTATAGAATATAACTGTTCAAAACACCATGAAACCGAGTATCCACAACGCGTGTCCGAATCAAATCAGCATCATAAATGGCCTAAAATTCTTCCTACGTCCAGACAAGTGTGCAATACCTCCAATCCCTTTTAGATGCATAAGCAACCAGCCACTCATACAATTTTTCTAGAAAAATAGTGAATAAGCTCTCATAAAAACTATCATACAGATTCTGTTCCACCCATGTGTGTGTGTTAAACTCAGATCTGGTGTTGAACCTATGTGCATATTCTTCTTCTAGATCTTGTATCCACTCCTCAACATTTTCTAGGGTCAACCAGTATATCTTCATCATGAACCATCCTGAAAATAATTGAAAAAGAGGTCCTGAAAATGGAACCAATGATGCAGCCTAGAATTTACTAGAAATAACCTAGGCGCACTGACACATCACTTAGCCTAAATCGAGTGCTCACCCGAAGCACATAAAGGTACTAGGCCCCTCCCTAGATTTACTTGTGCAGGGTGAAAACATGATGATAGGTTAATGCATTCAGATCCATAAATAGTATAAACATTCTACAGAGCATATTCCAGATCTAGATCTAAGGAGTAATGGATTCAAGCAATAATCATATGAATTCTACCATAAAAGATCTAGTTATATTCTTGTTTAAAACCTTGAATCAATCAATACACTCCATTATATTAAGACGATAAATAAACAGAAGCTTCTTACAATAAGTAGTATCATAAGTTTATGTGCACATCAGATATGGCAACATAAGTTCGTAATAGCTCATATACAGTCCTCCTATTCTACGCAGGTCACTATATATTTATAAGGGTGGGGACTTTCCCTTCACCTCTTACATAATTCCCAAAATAGGTCGCATGTTGAAAATAGCCATGCACCCTTACAATAATAGACACATATGCAAGTGCGCTAATAATAGATCTCTTCTGGTTAATTGGTAGTATCAATTATGTTATTATCTCAAATCCATGCAAAGAACTTAGTAGATGCTCTTCCAAAAATATCCCTTGAGTTTCGCGCAAGTCTTTATCTGGTTTGTGTGCTCTGCACGCTATCTCCAAAAATAGCCCATAATCCTAAAAATGGCTAAGTCCTGAATCTTTCCTTGTCTTTCGGGTTTGTTTCCTTTCCTATTCTTCCACACCTTTGAATGTGCCCTATTTCCACACAAGAACCTTCTATGTGCCTTCTGCTAAGTATCATACTTTTTCTACTCAAAATTATCAATATCTCAAATGTCTATGTCACTGTTTTGGCACTTGGATCAATATAAAAGATCATTCAGTACTTTTCATACTTCATTCATTTCAGTCTGCCCTTAGAGTCTGCACACTCAAATCTGTCCTCTCTACATTCAATTTTATTTTCTGTTTCTATATATACATCTAACTTTCTGTCACACATTGGTTTGATTACCTTGCATTATATTCTTCATTCACATCACTATCTTTTGTTCACTTGCTCAACATTCACTCCTTTGATTTCACCAAGACTCAAACACACTTTCACAGTTCCATATCATTGCTTCTTCAACTCCAATTGATCCTTCTGATTGATCTTCATACCATTCATGTTCTATGTTTTTCACATATTCTTTCATATCAGTCTTCGAACTTTCTATCTCAGCTCTTTTACAGTTTCTGATATTGTATCATTCCTTCTCACTTTTTTATTAGATTGGGTAAAAAGCATATTTTAAAGGGATCAAGAACCATGTACAAATGAAAGATAGAGTGTTGAGGTAAAAAATAAGAAACAACAAAGAAACATGAAAAACGTACAGCCAAAGGATGGGAAGCACTGGAACCTACAGGACGCTCCGGTCAAAACAATTTGGCCCGAGATAAAACCTATCCTCTGAGAGAAACCCCCCTATGATATCTAAGGTTCATCCTAAGGGGTGGGCGGTTATATTTCCATTTCTTCTTTTTGGTCACAATTGACCACCCACCCCCCGAATCAATATCATTAGACTCAAACCCCCCATCATGCATTATGTCTCTCCTTCCAAGGTCGATCACAAGGTCCACATCATGGAGCAACAGAGATTTATGATTTTGCAAGGTATCACCACCAAAACCATTGGCATGATTGATTTCCACTGACACAACATTAACTCCCATTTCCTATGCATTGACCACCAAATAATTTGAAATATTTTCCCCCTCTTTTACTGGATATTTCCCTTCCTCCCCTCCAACTAACCTATCCATTTCATTGTTGTCTTCCAGGGGATCAAAATCTGATTTTTTCCTTCAGTCATAGCATATTCATCATTCTATTTGTCTGCATCATTGTCTTCTTTCTCCAATTCTTCTCCAACATTCACCCATCACAATACTGAATCAATGGTCTTGTAGCAGGAGATAGGTTCACTTTGCACCTATCTACACTTGGCACAAAATAGTCTCAAGCATTCCACTTCTATTGTTTTCTCCCAGGCTCCATTCAAAGAGTTAAGAATAACTCGTTTGCATATTTTAGTGACATCTAGGACTGAGACACACAGTCTACCATACACTAATCTTGATCTAGATTTTATTGCAAGATCCAAAGTGACGAGGATCCCCATAGATCTTTCCACTCCCAAGAAAAAATTAAACTTTCCAAAACTCTAGCAGAAGAGTAGGGAGACGTATCCATACATGGAAGGATTTAAAAGTGATATATTGTATAGAACAGTTGGTTCCCACTTGTGAAAAATTAGGGTTACATTGCCATAGAACCATGGTGCTCCATGGAGAATGTTTTGCATGTCATTCCCATTAAGAAAACTAAATAAGAACCCCTCACCAGCTAGGGCTCTAACATCAACCTTACAGCCCCATATCCATTTACACCATTCCCGAACGAAGTCTATGTTGGGCCTAAGACCTTCAAACCTACCTAAGATCACAAATTTTAGCCTAACCTTTGCTTTGTCAATAACAGAACCTAGAATCTCCAAATGTGGATCATCCTCTCTCCAAGAGGGTTTCATCTTAAGAATTTCACTATTAGCTACGCCAAACAATCTGGCTGCCCAAGATCTCTCACTTTATCAATCATCAAAACAATCTATTTTCACTCTTAATAACATTCTCTATTTTAAGTAGCAATAGTATCCATACACAAGACTACTACTCTACACTACAGTTTGTTTCTTTATGATATTATTCACTTTTTTGTATATTGTTGTTAGGACTGTCTTATCATGTAACAAAACTCCAACCAACTATTATATTTAACTTCTCAAGCTTACACTTACAACATGTATCTCTACAGTCCCTATTGATCATTGTTTTGTATTGTAATATATACTAAATTGTGACAGTCTCTTCATTATCATTCACATTTCAAATTTCTCCATTCATATTCTTCTTTGCACTACCACATATTCAACATTAAAACTATCCTCACACACTTTCAAAAATCTATCTTCATTTACTTATTTCTTTGTCATATATTGCTTCAACCCATTATTTTCTACTCATACTATTCAACTCCTAAATATTATGTTTCTTATCCCCCTGCATCCACTTCATTCTCCACAACACCTGTTATCTACTTCATCCTTTTATTCTAGAGCTATATATATGTATTAATAACATTGTACAAGCCTTTTAAAATACATGAATTTTCAGTGTACAACCATTTCTTGCACGTTACAATTCATTCACATTCATAACCCTTTCATATTCCTCTTTGTGGAATCTTGACCTTAAATATTCTCATTCAAACTTAGATAGAAGGTTACAATCTTATGACTAACCAAGATTTAGAACATGGAGAAAACGTATTTTTCAAAGTTCATTGTCACTGTTATAGGATTTGATGTATTCAAGTGTATAATAATGATAGTTTTCAATCTCATACTAGATTAAAAGAAAATTTCAAACTCCATATGCACTTATTATCAACTACCATTTGAAAATTTTCAACCAAATGCTTTAATACCACTGGGAAAACAAAAGAACACAGTCTAAAAACATTGAGCATGACTTTACCAGACTTCTAAAATGAAAATATCATTCAACACACCATATTTTGACACAAAATATTTTTCAATAGTTTTATTATTATCATACATAGATAATGTTCAAGTTTTATCAAATTTCATTAGGATAAATGGTCACTGTGGTCAAAACTCCTCCATCGAAACCCTAGGTTAGGGTATTCAAACAGTTACTTACCAAATATAACAAATAATTCCATTTCTTCGACTCATTTGTATGGAAATGAAGTGTGAGATATTATTTAGGTTCTAGAAACATGTTTCCACCTTTTCAAAATTATGAGGCTCACAGAGTTGATGGAACTTGCATAAAATGGAGCACTATTTGCATGCAAATATTGAAAAATTAATAAAGAACATAGTCACTTCTACAAACAAGTGGATGCATTTAATTTGGATGATGTATAACTTAAAAATATTCATTTTTGGGTGGTTCGTGTCACACAATACTTATATATGGACTTGATTTGGCATGATCTTCTAATAGGACATTGAAGAACTCCATCTTGCAACCCTGAATCTAGTCAAACTAGAATTTCAAGAATATCATTTCAAATAAGTGATTTCACACTCAAAACATATCCTTTATTTTATAATTGACCCTATATACATGTTTCCAAGCTGATAAAAGCTTTGAATTGGAAGAAAAGACTCTTGGGACAATGCTTTGAGGTGCATTGACTCAAATGCTCTCTAAGACAGTATGTGCCAACAAAGATAATATGTTTAACTACACCAAAAAGGATTGTAGAAGCTCAACCAAATTTATAAGTACCTATGGAAGAATTCTGATCTCTTGTTGAGAAATTTCTCCATTAAAAATAGTTAGAATACTCACATGTCAGGAGAATTTACAACCAAGAACAATGACAAGGGAAACTATGTGTACCTTCAAGGAGAAAAGCCTTAAAATTATTTTCTAATCTTTGGAAACACCATGAATGGACTGTGAAATCACTCTAGAGATTATTAGACAATAATTTGAGGTCAACTTCACCTTTTTGATCTTATCAATTTGGTGCACAACCTAGGAGAGAGAAAAAAATGCTCCACCAAAATGCTCATAACTTTTCAACTACACCTCCTTTTGAGAAAACTCTTTTTACACATGATTTCTATGAAAATTTAATCGAAAAAGTACTTAAATGTTTTATTTTAAGGAGTATATATATTTTTCTTGACATCTAAGAAGCCAGGCAACTCAAAATGAGCTTTTCAATAAACTAGTTTTGTAAAAACTCACACAACTTGCTCAATTGACCTAACAATGACTTGAAATTTTGCATGAAGCACAAGGAAACCTTCTTCCATCATATCCCATGATTTTTTTGAGAGGTATAGGTCTGAAATTTTCTATCCCATATCATTTGCATATAAGAGAACTTCCTGTTCTCAACACCATTTATGACCAACATACAAAGCTAACTCCTGGGGCTGAGCTGAGCCTATAATTTACTCACACCTATTTTATATACTCTCTCAAGGCTTGCACCATGATTTTTCTGACATGTACCATCCTTTCACACTTCATTAGGCATCTCAAATCACCTTGAAATGGCACTACCATTCAACCTTCAAGGCCCTACCTTCTTGAAACCACATGAACTCATATTGAACCTCTGAGGACCATCTGATATGAATACTCTTGAACTCTCCCTTTACCATCAATGCCTTTGAAATAAATGAAAACAACCACCAATGCAACAAGGTGCAACAATCTCCCCCTTTTTCATTGATGGAAACACATTGAAACTTGATGGAAAAACATTATGATGACATTCTCAGACCATGAACAAGTTTCCAGTACACTCTCTCCCCCTTTGACATCTATGACAAGGATGCACAAGCACACCAAACTAATTTTATTTGAAATATTCAACAAAATAGATTATGCTCATACCTTGTAGGCACCCCCCTGGTAAAGTTTTGTTCTATCGTCTAAAGATGCTCAAGAATTGATGTTATTATTCTTCCATGCAACACCTATAACACTCCTTCTGATAAAATTGAAAATTCAGCCTTCATTTATTGTCTTTACATGACCAATTTTTTTTGCCTGGAATTGGGAAACCAACTCCCCCTATCTGGACTCAAATTGAGCCCTCTTGGATAAATTTTGATACCCCAACTGCTCCCCCTATGAATATGCTTTCCTCTATCAAAAAAACTACATTTATTTCTTTAGACCCTACTGTTGATCCTTTACAAACCTGAAATTTATTTCAAATTTACTAATTAACATCACTAAGAATGATGTAGTGTACCACACTTCTTCATACATAGAACATGATAACAAACTTCAATCTCACTAAAATTTACTAATTTCACAGTATGATTTCTTAAGAAAAAGCTTGTCTCTTTAGTCATTGATGATCCCTTTCATTTTCATATTTGATACACCTTTGTTTTGATATCCCATTTCAAAACCATTATGCTCTTAGACAACTCCCATCAAGTGTAAGACTTCTATTTCACTTCACACAAACTTGTACACACTTGACTCATACACTTGAAGCTTCTAATGATTCATGACACACCATACAAAAAAAACTTTAGAGAACAAATTCTCAAACCTCAATTTCTTGCAAGGCAGAAATCTTGGGAGTTATGACTCAGTAACACCTATTGATTGATTTTTCTCTTTAATACAACTCAAGAGAAAAAAATTCCAACATGCAGCAAGACATACAAATTGAAACTTATATACCTTAACAAAATGATAGATGCAGTAATCAACTTCAACTGGTGCTTCCTTCAGCTAGTGTACACCTTCCAGAAGACTAGAGAAGGCATACCATCTCTCTAAATAACTTCAGAACAGGAGAAATTCATCAAGGCAACATGATGACTCAAATCTTTCCTTCTTTTTCCTTGGTTTCTTGTTTATTTTCTAAGTTACAATCCTTGGTGTGATTACTAGATCACCTAAACTCTCTTCTTCCTATTAGGTGCGAGATAAACATAATTCATACACCTATTCTAATACTGCTTGGGGAAAACATTATCCATGTTTTGTACTGGAGTCGTTTTCTTTCTTCTTTCCTTTGTCATCATTTTCTGCTTTCTTGCTTGTGATTTCTTCCTTTGTGACTGATTTGGATTTTCTTTTTTCTTTAGCATCTTCCCTTGTTATCTTCTTGTCATCCTTTGATGTCTTATTTTCTAATATTTCTTTCTTCTTTCTAGCATCTCTCTCAACCATAGTTGACATGGTCTTACTATTTGAATTTATATTTTCTCTGTGTATCCTTTTGTCTTATTTTTGAAAGACATTTAGCTTATAGCTGAATCTAGGTGGCTCATGACAATGTCTTGCAAAATGTCGTAGCTCATGGTAGTTAAAGCACACAACCTGATTCTTGTCCCAAAACTAATTTACTGAATATTCTACACAATTATTGACTGTGTGACATTTTCCATTGCAATTAAAAAACAATATGTTCTTCTCATAATTAGTTCTGTAATCTCTCCATGGATATCCTTCATAAAAATTTCTTCTACAATCTCTGACTCTATGTCCAAAAATGTTGCATGAAAAACAATCTCCATGAAACATATCTGATAATCTCCTTACAGCTAGCTTCCTAAAGATCATCTTGTGCTCTTTGTTTTACTTCTTTATCTGAAAACATCCTTGACAAGAAGTATTACGTGATTCAGCTCTCAAAATGTTTTTCTTTGTTTGTTCCAGCTCTTTTTTAGGGCCTCTACTTCTGCATTTAACTTTTCAAGTTCTCCACTCATATCTTGAAGAGTTGCCTAACATGTCTCATGCTCTACTCCACTAGAATGTCCTTGTTTTCTTTGCATGTTTTTAAACTGATTAGTAACATGTACTAAATCAATCTTCAGGGTCTTTATATCCTCTTCAAATTTAAGGCAAGTAGTTTCTTTATCTTTTAGGGCCTTTGACACTTTTTCAACAAATGAAGCCATCTCATTTAGTTCATGGCCATGACTAACTTCCTTAAGCTCGATTTATTCCTTTAACTCCTTTATAATATCTTGAGAAATTTCATACCTCTTGTTCAAAATTGATACTATTAATGTAACCATGCTTGTGTCTTCAGGATCACCTCCAAGATGTTAGGATTCTTTCCCGAGGACTAGGCTCTGATACCAATTTCTAGAAGTTAGGACACTGAGAGGGGGGGTGAATCAGTGTCTTCACAAATCTACCTTATAAAATTTGATATGATAAATCCATGAAAAAAAACATAAGTAATTTTCAAGAGAGTACACAATGACACAAGGTTTAATGTGGGAAACCCAATATGGGAAGAAAACCCACTGAAACTATCAACTATGCTTAGGACTAATTTTTCCCGTTTCTATTACATTAGTTTCAAGGTTGAGCTTCAACTCAACCTGGAGCTTCTACTCCTCAATTTGACCAAGTTGTTACTTAGTCTAGAGGCTTCAACCCCGTGTTATTTAATCAACTTCTACTAATATTTAGTGAGCTTCAACCCACAACGAAGCTTCAACTTCCCAATTTCTAAGTTGTAACTTAGACTTGTTCTACCAATTTGGTCACTCTTGAGTTACTGTCTTCAACAACTAATGATGACCCTATATTTTCTCTCTATATCTACTACCCCCTTAAGGATCAATTAGCAACCTTTCCTCAATTGTTTGTAAGCTTTTTGTCATTTGTATCTTAGATGTCTATGTAATTGTTTTGGCACTTGGATCAATACAAAATCTTAGCCACTTCTTTTCATACTTCATTAATTTCACTCTGCCCTCAAAGTTTGTACACTCAAATCTATCCTCTCTATATTCACTATTCTTTATGTTTCTATATATACATCTAACTATCTCTCACACCTTAGTTTTCTTGCCTTGCATTATATTCTTCATTCACATCACTACCTTTTGTTCACTTTGTCAAAATTCACACCTTTGATTTCACCAAGACTCAAACACACTTTCACAGTTCCACCTCATTGCTTCTTCAACTCCAATTCATCCTTCTGACTTATCTCAATGCCATTCATGTTCTCTATTTTTCACATATTATTTCATATTAGTCTTATGACTATTTATCTCATCTCTTTCACAGTCTTTGATATTGTATCGGTCCTGTCACTTTATCAATCATCAAAACTATCTCTTTTCACTCTTAAATGCATTCTCAATATTGAGTGGAAATAGTAGGAATGCACAAGACTATTGCTCTACACTATGGTCTATTTATGTCTAATATTATTAACTATTTTGTATATTTCTATTAGAAATGTCTTATCACACAACAAACCTTCAATTAGATATTCTTTTTCACTTCACAAGCTTATAATTACAACATGTATCTCTGCAGTCCTTATTAATCATTGTTTTGTATTGTAATATATACCAAATCTTGACTATGTCTTCACTATCATTCACATTTAAACTTCTCCATTCATCTTCTTCTTCATACTACCACATATTCAACTTCAAAACTATCTTCACGCACTTTCAAAAATCTATCTTCATTTAATTATTTCTCTATTATATAATGCTTCAACACATTATTTTCTACTAATACTATTAAAATCCTATATTTTATGTTTCTTAGCCTCCTACATCCACTTCATTCTCCACACCACCTGTTATCTATCTCATCCTTTTATTCCAGAGCTATATATATTTATAACAATGTACAAGCCTTTTCAAATACATGAATTTTCAATGTACAACCATTTTGTGCATGTTACAATTCATTCACATTGTTAACCCTTTCATATTACTCTTTGTGGACTCTTGACCTTTCATATTCTCATTCTAACTTAGATAGGATGTTACAATCTTGTGATTGACCAACATTCAGAACATGGACAAAACATTTTTTTTCACAGTTCACTTTCATGGTCACATGCTTTGATGTATTCAAGCATCTAATCATGATATTTTTCAAGCTCATACTAGATTAGAAGAAAATTTAAAACTTCATATGTTCTTTTTATTGAATTCCCTTCGATGATTTTCAACCAAATGCTTTAATACCACTAAGAAAACAAAAGGACACAGTCTAAAAATACTGAACACGAGTTCACCAGACTTCTGAGATGAAAATATCATTCAACACACCATATTTTGACCCACAATATTTTTCAATTGTTTTATGATGATAATAAAAATATATTTTTCTAATTTTATCAAATTTCATTAAGAGAAATGGTCACAGTAGTCAAAACTCCTCCATCAAAACCCTAGGTCAGGGTATTTGAATAGTTACTTACCAAATATAACAAATAAGTCCATTTATTTGACACATTTGTATGAAAATGAGGTGTGAGAGATTCTAAAGGTTATAGAAACATGTTTCCACCTTTTAAAAATGATGAGACTCACAGACATGATGGAACTTGCATAAACTGGAGCACTGTTTGCATACAAATATTGAAAAATTGAATGTACAGGTGACACAGAGCAAGAAATATTGATGAAGACCATAGTCACTTATCCAAAAAAGTGGATGCATTCAATGTGGATGATTTATAACTTGAAACACTTCATTTCTTGGTGGTGTTTGTCTCACAAAAATTAGCTATGGACTTGATTTGGCATGATCTTTAAATAGGACAATGAAGAACTCCATATTACAACCCTGAATCTAATCAAACTAGGCTTTCAAGAATATCATTTCAAATAAGTGATTTCATACTCAAAACATATCCTTTATTTTCTAATTAACCCTATATACATGTTTCCAAGCTGATCAAAGCTTTGAATTGGAAGAAAAGACTATTTGGACAGTGCTTTGAGCTACATTGAGTCAAATGCTCTCAAGGACAGTATGTGCCAACAAAGGTCATATGTTTAACTACACCAAAAAGGATTGTAGAAGCTCAACCACATTGCCAAGTACCTATGGAAGAATTCTAAGATATTTTTGAGAAAGTTATCCATTGAAAACATTTAGAATAATCATATGCCATGAGCATCCACAACCAAGAACAGTGAAAAGGAAACTATGTGTACCTTCAAAGAGAAAAGCCTTCAAATATATTCTGATCTTGGGAAACACCAGGAATGGACTATGAAATAACTCCAGAGATTATTAGACAAGACTTGGAGGTAAAATTAACCTTTTTGATCTTATCGATTTGGTGCACAACCAAGGAGAGAGAAAATCTGCTCCACCAAAATGCTCTTAACTTTTGAACTAGACCTCCTTTTGAGAAAATTATTTTTGCACAAAATTTATATGAAAATTTAACCAAAAAATCCCTTCAATGATTTATTCAAATGAGTCTCTATATTTTTATTGACCACTAATAACCTAGGAAACTGAAAATGAGCTTTTCAATAAACCAATTTTGTAAAATCTCACACAACTTACTCAAATGACCTCACAATGACTTGAAATTTTGCATGAAGCACAAGGAAACCTTACTCCATATCCTATGATTTTTTTGATAGGAATGAACCTGAAATTTTCCATCCCATCTCATTTGCATACAATAACACTGCTTTTTATACACACCATTTCTGAAGAAGATATAAAACTGACTCTTGGGGCTTAGTTGAGCCTATCATTTTCTCACACATGTTGTAGATACTCTCTTAAGGCATCTACCATGCTTTTTTTGACTTGTACCATCCTGTCGCACTTCATTAGGCACCTGAAACCACCCTGAAATGGCACTACCACTCAACCTTCAAGGCCCTACCTTCTTGAAGCCACATGAACTCATCTTGAACTTCTGAGTACCATCTAATATGCCTGCTCTGTAACTCTCCCTTTTTCATCAATGCCTTTAACATCAATGAAAAAAAACACCAATGCAACAAGGTGCAACGTACTTCTTGCACATCTCCATCTTTAGATTCAACTTTATTATATCACACTTCATTCGCACCCATCATATCTGCTTATTCACTTCCTCTTAATTTCGTCACCCATAAGCTTCCAATATTTAATGGGCATGTTGACCCACAAGAGCATCTATGAGCCTTAAATGTGGCTTGTCTAATTTTGCAGATGATCATATCCTCTTGGCTAAAAGTTTCCCCCATAATATCCATTATTATGCAATGCATTGGTTTCATGACCAACCTGTCCACTCGGTAAGATCTTTTATGCATATAGCTGATGTTTTTATCACTCACTTCTTTATCAACATTGGCTCTAATATCTCTTATCCTTGACTCAAAAAACTTAAACATGGATCTAATGAACTATTAGTACATTACATTTTGCGATACAAAAATAACTTAGCTAAGATATCCAATTTTCTTGTGGATTTTGAGCTTCAAGACTTATTCATTCGGATTCTATTAACACCTCTCCAAGAGAGTGTTCTCTTTGAAACATATCATTAATTCGATAAACTATATCATACTCTCAAGCTTCGTGAAACTAAGCTCTTATCTATATGAAATCTTAAATATCTAGAGTAAGTGTTATCTTCTACGCATTTTCAAAATAAGTCAACATTCAAACCATCAGTAACCAAACCAGCTGATGCAAAAGTCATTGTCAATGTAATATCCACCACCAATGATCTTTAATCGCAATCACCTCGGCGTACATACACGAAGTTAACAGTCCTTCCACATATTTTACTTTCACAACTTATCAAAAGTAATCTCATGAAGCTTCCTCCTCCACTCCAATTAGATTCATCTCATCCAAAAGGTCATAATTATGATGAAAAGTTCCATTGTGACTATCATCAATGAGTAGAGAATTCTATAGACCATTTTTTCAAACTTCACAATCTCATTCAAGATTTGATCGAAAATAATAAATTGAGCTTCTAGAGCCTACAACTTCTACACTTGTCAATGACATTCATAAGCTCAGGATATTTAACAATCCACTTCCAAAACATGAAAAGAAACCAACTGAATCTTCTGTTAATCATATATATATACAGTTCCTCCTCCTACATTGGGGGCTCTTGATTTCCTAGTTGATCATGCTGAAAATTCTCCACCAATCGTTTATTTCTCTAACCATGACTATCATGTGGAATTTTATTCTAATCAATTACAAATTAGTGCCTTCATTGGAGATACCCCTATCAATAAAACTAACGTATATCCATCATGGCCCATCAGTGTGTGTTCTTGTAGACACCTAAATTCAGTATCTCTACCCTTGTTTTCCTACGTGCACATATTTCACCATGGTCCTAGCTAGACCCTCTTTATTTAATTCATCTCCCTTCATTTAATTAAATACCTATTTATTATGCCACCATCTTTAATATTTATTAACATTGATTAATTAATTTCATTAATTAATTAATTATCCATTATCCATTATTCCCTAATGGACTTTCCTATTAAGATGATTTTATCATAAATCTAAATCCCTATCCTTTTTCTAAGTTTTATCATACCTATCTTTATCTCATAACTACCCATGACACATCCATAAGCAACCTCCACCTACCTATAAGTTTTAAAGCATGTTCCCATCCTTAAAAACTAAAAAATTCCAACTAAAACATCAAATCAACCCCGTTGGGGAAAGTTTCCCCATAGTCGGCGGTGACCCAGCCTGGTCGCCATCGACCCTATAAAATTGAGTTCTTTCCTTTCCAAAATAAGACAGATGCATTAGAATATCTTATCTTTCTTGTGAATTATGAACTCTTCCCTATGCCTGAGCATTCCTGCAACAGTTATAGACCTCTTTGATCTCCTTCTATGGTGCTTGCATCACTCATGAGATTATCATCATCTTTTGTGTTGTTTTATTCAATTATTATCATATTATCATTGTGTTGGTGTCCATTTTGATCCTATGTTATTTTCTCATCTTTCCCCTTTGTTCTACGTGCTCTAAAAACATTGTTATTCAAACTTGGTGGTCTGCAAACTTTGTTCTCCAGATTGAATGCTTTCAAATGCTCACAAACTTATTATTTTGCCCCATTTTGAAATAAAAATACATGTGTGCCTTACATTGTGCCCTAAATTTCCAAATCCATGGGCCTTTGTCATTTTTTCCATTTTTTCCCAGCCTGTGGAGCTTGTAGTTGCTCATTTTTTGCTCTTTACCCTCAAAATATCTATCCCCATGGTCAAAACTTGCATAAAATCAATTTCCCCTTGTTTTTTGAGCAAAAAATCCCTCACCCATGAAGAAAAAATCAAATTCAGGTATCCTTAGCAATTTCTGTGTTTTTTGACAATAGTACGAGTGTCATTTTCCCATCAAAATTAAGCTCAAACAACATCTCTTACGTGGTTGTTTGTGGTTGGATGAGATTCGGCTGGTTTCCTTTGAAAAATTAGCATTTTTTGGTTTTGGGAAAAAAATGCAAATTTTCCCCACAACTCTGCAGGGGGACACATGTCATGTTCTTATGCGAAGGTAGAATGGGAGGCCGCGGAAGACTTAGGCAAATTTTGCCCTTTTTGGCAAAGGGGAAAAAGGTGTGGAAAATCCCGCAAGTCTGCAATGGAGCAAGGGATGGACACATGGCGAGTGTAGGAGGAAGTGCGAGCCGGCAGGGGCAAAGAGGAATTTTTCCGTTTTGGTCAAAAAGACTTAGAGAAAAAATTTAAGCGGTGCGGGTCCGAATGAAGCAAAGGAAGACACATGGCGGGAATAGTGGGTCAGCGGGTTGATGGAGGCAAAAGAGAAATTTTTCCCTTTTGCAAAAAGATTTAGAATGGAATATTTGAGGCATGGATGGCCCCACGAACAAACTAGCTGACCGACATGTGGCAAGGAAGGAACTGGAGGCGCGGGCCCGCGGAGGCAAAATTGAAAATTTTCCCTTGGTGAAAAAGGGGTTAAAACATGAAATAAGCCTGCAGTTTTTAGCGATAGAAAGAATGACACGTGTCAAGGGTAGAGGTGGAGGTGTAGGCCCACAGGGGAAAAACTGAAAAATTTCCAAAAATAAAAAAGGGTCAAAATGCGTAGAATTGAGCCGCGATCCCAATGGGACCCACCATATGCCACGTGTCATCACCAAATTTCAAAGGCGGAGGGGTGGGGAAAAAAGTAATTTTTTTCCATTTTTCCAAAAATGTTAAAAAGTCAAAAAGTGAGCCCAAATTCATTCCCAATCGTATTTTGACACGTGGAGGGCCCAGATTGAAGGAGAAAGAGCAGATCAAGGGTAACTGTACATTTTCATTTTTGGCCGCCATTTTTGCTCCAGGAAGTGTGGAAATGTGAATTTTGCATCATTTTTCATCGATTTTTTGGTGAATTTGTGTCCTTTGTACCTGCAAAGATCAATGCAAGTGGTTTTAGGGATTAATTTACAGATTTGAGGTGTTTTTGAAATAAATTTTTACTCAGTCCCATGTACAACATGAAATATCAAATTATAAAGTTATAGAATCAAATTTTGGAATGATAAGGATGAAATGATGAAATGAAAGGGGTCTGCATGCTTGGAGAATGAAAAATGTGCCTCCACATGATAATGATGAAGGATTTGTAATGATTCACCATTTTTGAACCACCTAGCAACTCTTGTTGTAAATTTGTTAAATGTTCCTATCTGCTAATCATGTTGGAATTTTGTAACAAACTTGATGCTGGGAATATTCTTTTCTTGAGAAAGAAGGATCAAATGTAATTGAAATTTATATAATGCATGTTTTGAGACATGCAAAAGGTTAGAGAAACTTAGAATTTTATGGGAAAATATGGGAAGAAGCCCATTCTCTGAGAAACTGCTTGAGAACCATTTCTAATTCCTTTTTGCATCAGATTTGTATCATGTTGAGTTGGTTTCAGTAGTAAAGCCATCAACAAGCTCTAAGATTGTTCTTATAACATTCCCCTACTGATAGATTTGATCATTTCTGGATTATTCTGTGTTGTCTCTTGGCAAAATTTGCATGCACTTATGTTCCAGAATGTTTTCAATTTGTGTTTCTTGCTCCTGTTGCAGTCTTGTGTTTAAAATCTCTCTTGATCATACATGGTCTCATTTCTTGTTGATAGTTTAGTGGCATTTGCAGTCTCACATTTAGAAGATATTTCATCTGATAAAGAGATAAAAAGATTTAAAATCACTTTACCTTCCTTGAATTCTGAGATTGTTTGTAAACCTTTGGGTACACCTTAGGTCATGATAAAATAGATATTTTTGGATACTTTGTTGGTTCATCTGCTTCAATCTTTTGTGGTAGGTTGTCAAAGATTGTGTGGAAGAGTGCATATCTGGGCCTCCATTTGGTGCACATATCCTGGTTGAAGGAGTACCTTAACCCCTTTGAATCATTTATGTTGTTTAGGTGTTACAAATTTCTTGCAAAGGTCATCAAAGAATCTGGAAAATTCTGGTTTGTCTTGTCTAAAATCTCCCACCAAAAATTCATTTAGAATAACGAATCCTACCCCATACTACCCCTGCATTACAATGTGTGTCAACAAAAGAACACAATCCATTTACAAAAATGCACAAAGTAAATCAGGATCATACCATGTCTCTAGCAGCCTCAGCCTTGTCTTGAAAGCATTTCCATCATTTAGAAGTGACAGCTCCGTTGAGTTTCAATAATGGAAAATTGATCATGTTTTCCCAAGGCCATCTCCATACAATATGCACAGTATAAGGATATATCCACCTCCTTCACAAAATAGAGGCTGCAATATAGGTTCTCTTACCTTAGTTAAAAGGCACAACCTAAAATAGTGAGGATTATATCAAAATCCTTTCAAGGTGCCACCCACTTCTTCAAAGCTTGAGTGCTAACAAGTTAGATAAATTGCTTCCCCAACTACAAAACGACATATAAATCATTTATCTACCTCTGAGTGTCTTGTAAAATCCATGATGTTGCTCAAGTTATGAAGGAGATTAAATTTGGGTACCAACACGTTGTCTTGCTTACATCTAATGTTTTACAGGACCAGATCATCTTCAACAACACTCAAATCTCCATTAGCAACCTTCCCTTCCATATTTTTTACTTGCAGGTCATCCATCCAATCTACTTGTCCTTGGCCTTGTTCTAATTTTCTACAATCTTCGTCGTCCAACCCAGGTCGTCATTGACCCATCCTTCTAGCACTGTGTCTTTAGCCTCCAGATCCTCTCTTTCTATTTTTTGACTCTATCATCCTCATCAAACTCCTCAACCATATTTTTTTCTGTTTCATCTTGCTAGAGCCAACATTCTATCAGACTAGCCTACCTGCATCCTAGTCATCGTCATCCCACTTTGGTCGCCATCGACCTGGATTCTGTTTGTCAACTAATCCCTCCTTACCTCTATTTCTGTCATTTTATGGTGTTTCCTATTTCATAGTCCCTTCTATAGGTTACTTTCATCATCTACAGGCCGTTATACCTTCCATTTTACACTCGGACCTCTGCAGGCTTGCATATTTACTTTGCATCCACATTTTTTCACACAGGTCATCTTCAACCTATCTCTATGCAGTCTGGGTCACCATCAACCCAGCTAGGTACTATTTTGTTTACATTTATTAAGATCAGAACAATGTTTATATTCATCTCAGTTACTTTTAGTTTTTGTGTGCCTCAGATTCTGCATATTATCCTACTTCTTGTAATCACTTTTATCATCTTTTATAATGACATGGGGGTTGACATCTACCAAGGAAGTTAATGCTTCTTGGAGCTAGATTTTTCGAGCACCCCCCACATATACCATCTAATCAATCTCTTTTTTAGTAATTCTTATTTTCAGGTTAGCCAGTTACAATGAGGAACAATCATTTTGTGCTCGTTCACCCATATTATACATTTGAGGTACCACAAACCCTCCATTTTACGAGTTTTTTATCTATATTTAGTAGCTGACATCATTAAATTGAAACGAATGAGAAAAATACAACAACATTCTTGGCATGCCTGGTGGGACCACCCTTTAGGTGATCCTTTGCATTTCTTTCTATTTTCTGTTTCTTATGTCTTCTACTAACATTGCAGCACAAGGCTTCTCTTTTTTATTTCTCATGTTAGGTTCGGAATCCTGGATCACTCTTTGCTAAAAGATAAGATAAAATGGAAAAATGTTCTACAGATATTCTTCTTTTTTTCATTATTTTTCTCCCTTTACATCTTACTTTCCCTTTTCCTATGTGTTTTCCTTCATCAAACTTCACATTTGGATTTGGCATTAAAAGAACCCCTTTGCATCTTTTCTTGAAAATATAGCTTAAGGGTTTAAATTGTTACGTCTCACATTCTATCATACATGACCTAAAATTCACACATCAATCAACACATCTAGATATTTTCCTACCTAGTGGACTGATTGGGATTTCATCACCCAATAGGAAACTGCCCGAGACTTCCCTAGCCATAACAACCTGAAACTAAACATAGATTGCCTCTTCCTAGGTACCTCCTTATCCATCCCCTTTTTATTTTTCACACTTTCTTAAATATAGATAATGAAAATTTTGTTTCTTGAATTGTTTATTAAGACATTTCATAAACAAATTTTTTCTTATTTCACAACTGGTACTAATAATTTCCAAGATCAGATAATGCATCACTATGATATATCCAACGATATTCCTACTTCATGCAATAATTTTGAGATTCCACATTGGATCTCTCAACCCTGTAACGATCATATCATTCAAATCGATCCCCCTTTTGAAATAGATTCTCCTATCTCCCATCAACCCATTTCCCCTCGACTAGTCACACCTCTACCTCACACTGATTTAGAGACCTCTGGGCCTCCCTTTATCCCCATCTATGACTTCCTACTCCATAGACCCCCTAGAATCTATCAATCATATCAATACATTCATTCAGAGGATCCTATTCCCCCTACATCATCTCATATCAACACTATCCTTACTTCATCTAGTATTACTAATAGAATGTCCATCCAACTATCCCAATCCACCAATATTTACACTTTTCATATGATTCAACAAATGAATATTTCCATCCAACCCCAAATATCATATCAAACATCTCCTTCGACCTTAACACACCAAGCTTCTTTACATCCTTATCCATCCACTCTTCATGTTGTAAAACCAAAACCATTTGACACTTCTCCTATACTTACATCAACCATAACTACAACCCCCATACCTATCACATTAACTACTACCACTCCTCCAACATCTACCATGTATCGGAGAACTGCCAAAAATCTATTGGTTCAAATAATGCATAGGTGAATGATGCGAGATGTGAATTTTTCCAAGGCAAAACAATGCAAGCATACAAGACTCCAAATTATGAAAATACAACAGAGATAATTGCAATAACACGGAAATAGTTCCAACACAATAAAATCAAATAGAATAATGAAAGAGATGTACATATAGCAGGTGAATGTTTAACCTCCTCCTAGAATAATGACAATCTCCACCTAGAATAGTAGTAACCAACAGCTAGAATGGTGTAGTCATGTGGTAAATAACACCTATAATAGTGTAGTCGAGTGCTAACAAACACTTAGAATAGTGTAGTCACGTGTACACCTAGGAAAGCATATCCCATAACTGTATGGAAACTCCCAGTGAGGTGGAATATCCCAAGTAGGATAATACAAATAAAGTGAGGAAAATAAATCCTACACTAACACCCCCCCATAAGCACAACTTAGGTGGGTAGTGAAAAATGAAAAGTGAGTCTAAAAAAAAAGGCCTGATGAGGTACCCACATACAATGCAATATCTCATATGATAGAGTAAAAGGAGAAAAACCGGTGGGAAAAAATCCTTACAAAAAGATAGATAAAGAAGATAAGGTAGCACTAGAAATCCCCACTCAAAGCTACAACTTACTCTAGCCATCTAGTATCCTCTAAAGAAACCTCCTAGAGTGACTGTGGCTCAGAAATAGATGCAGTGAAGATTCGATCACCATGGAAAAGTGAAGGTATCTGCTAAGTTTATGATGGATCTCTAACTAAGGTGTTGTTCCTATCTAAGGAAATATTCTCCTCATACATGGTAGAAGTGCCATTTGTTCCATGATGGAATGTTATATCTAATGCAGAAGTGAAGAAATAATGTGGAGGTTCATGTAACTGAGTAGAAGAATATATGATGTCGGATGAGTCTTGAATCTAGATTCCCGCTCCTTGAAAAGTCTAAGGTGGACCAGAAGTAGGTGCATCAATAAATAACTCCTCTAATAATGGAAGGTGATAAGGATATGGTGGAGGTGCATCCCCATCACCACTATAGTTATCTATGCTAGAAGAGAACTTCTCATTAGAAATGTGCTCAAGATCAAAAGTGTCATCAAGTATAGGTGAATGTGGTGAAGAATATGGAGGAATAAATTGAGAGAAGAAATATAGCTGATTCTGATGAGTGACTACACCCACTGCAATGATAGTGTCACTGTGTAGCTCTCTGACGTAGACTAAATCTGGAGTGAACTCAACCCACACGTGCTTACTAAGGTGAGTAATCTGGTATAGTGATAAGAGATTAGTTAATAGTGAAGGAATACAAAGAATATTATTGAATGTTCCTCCATCCACTTTAGTAGAACAACTCCCAAAAACCTGTGAAGAACTGTTGTCACCCAATCATATAATAGACATGTCACATGGCTCTAAAGAAGTGAACTCCATATGTGAAGAAGCCATATGATGTGAAACACCAGAATTATTAACCCATGTAGGATGTGGTGGTACAACTACAAAAAGCACTCTCCCTTTTTTCTCCTTTCCTAATTCTTTCTCTTTCCCTTTTGTATTGGTACTTGTATTGGAGGATTCATTATTTGATGAAGATTGTTTAGAAGACTCAGGTTCACCTATCTTATTATTCTCAAGAAGACTTTTGAGGTGGTCAATTTGCTTTTTCAAAAATTTTCTTTCATCATGTATTCATTTACAATAGCGACATTTAAATATTTCTTTCTTGTATTTATCACTAGAAGAGTGAGTTTCAGATTTTGGTGTAGATGTGGAAGAATGTTGATCTTTCTTTCTTTCTTGATCCTTGTTACTCTGTTTATAATCTTTGTCTAATGAGGATTTCTATTTTCCATTCTTGGCAATGAGAGCTTGAGGTTTGGATGACTTCAAGGTACCCATTTGAATTAACTTTTCTTGCTCCTTAGTCAAATCAGTAATGAATTCATCTAAGGATGGCATAGACCATGTGGATCGAACAACCCTCTTGATAGCATAAAATGTAGAAACAAAGATAAAGTAGTCAGGTACTAGTTTGGAAAGCACGGAAAGAACAAGTTGTTCATCCTTATTTTATGTTCCAAATTCTTTTAACTATAATCGTAAGGAGTTGAGCTAGGTAAAGAAATATTCCAAGGTGTTAAAGTTTCTAGGACTTAAGCTGATAAGTTATATTTCTAGCTCATGACCCCTCATAGTGTCAAAATTTCCAAATAATTTTTCTAAGGTTTTCCACACCTCATTGGGAGATTTTGTTGAATCTATGTGAAAAAGGAGTTCATGAGACACTAAAATAAAAAAAATACCAAATGCTTCATCACACTTATTATACCACTTAACTTTATATGTAGGTATAGTAAGATTAGGTTCTAACCATGTTGTGATACATTATAACCCTTTAGTCATGATTGCAATGAGCATTTTTTATTTCCATTCGTGATAGTTAAAAGGTGTAAGTGGGTTAATTGTACTTAGATCCATGACTGTAGAAAGATAAGTTGATGTAGTTTTTACACAGACCAAAGAAATGTGCGGAAAGAAAGAAGTTCTAAAAAAGAGGAATCACACTGTACACCCCCCAGAAAATTTATCTAGAAGCCCCCCGCCCCCACAATTTTGGCACTTTATAACTTAGTGTGTTTTACAAAATAAATAGGTCCAATGCTTTGGGAAATAAAAAAAATTTAACTTTTGCAAAAATGGTACTCAATATCCAGATACCAATCAAATTTTTTACAATAACGATTTCCCATAAATAATCCCTATTTAAATGAATTTTCCCTAAACTTGAAATGGAATTTTTTCAATAAAAATATAGTTTTAACAAAAGGAAGAGGGTACATAGGCTGCACTTTTTTTACTGTGCACAGGTTATAACCACGTTTCTGCATTGCGGCTCTTAAATTTCCATAGATTTGAGTGTAGCAACAACACTGCCATGAGACCCAAAAAACATTGACTCAAGATGGATCTTCAATGTGTGTATGGGCTATTAGAAAAATTATTGCGGGTCTGAAAATTCATCTTGATCAGGAAAACCACCCTTTTCAATTCTGTACAAGCATGCAAAGCACTACCACAAGTGAAAACACCCTTCATAGGTCTAAAATTGCCTAAATTTGGATAAATCATCCAGGGATCCTACAATAATGATTGGCCTGCAAAAAAAACTCTCCAGAAGTGTATATGTACTATGTAGTCTTGTAAACATCAGAAGCCTAGAAAAAGGCTATATATACCTAGAAACAAGGGAAACCCAACACCAAATAATACCCAAATAATTATAAATATTGATCTCAAATGATTTTTTTTGCAGAATATTGACCAAACAAGCTCAATATCAGCTCAGCTCTGATACCATATCAAAGAAGTGCCACAGATCTACTGCTTCGAATAATTCATAGGTGAATAATGCAAGGCGTGAATTATTCCAAGACAAAAAAAATACAAGAATACAATAATTAAAAATATGAAAATATAAGAGAGATAATTGCAATAACACGGAAATAGCTCCAACTCAATACAATCAAATAGAATAATGCAAGAGATGTATATATAGGAGGTGAATGTGTAACCTCCTCCTATAATCATGTAAATATCCACCTATAATAGTGGTAAGTTTCAACTAGAATGGTGTTTCAAGTGGTGACTAACACTCCTATAATACTGTAGTCAAGTGGTAACCAACACCTAGAATAGTGTAGTCAAGTGTACACCTAAGCAAGCATATCCCATAAGTGTAGGGAGACTCCAAGTGAGGTGGAATATCCCAAGTAGGATAATAAAAATAAAGTGAGGAAAATAAATCCTACACTAACACCATGACCGATGTTTCATTAACACCCTTCATTATTCATGGGCTTCCTTCTATCCCCATCTATGACTACTTTCTCCGTGAATCCATCTCTCGATCATATAAACAAATGAATCCTATTCTTATCCTATTATATTATATCAATGTCCTCCCTGTTTCATCTACCATGCCTATTCAACCTTCACAATGTCTTGACATTCCCATGCATCGTGAGCCTCAACCATCTTATTACATTCCTACTTTCCCACATCGCACATCCCCCTAACCCATGCAATTTCCACTCCTTTCCATCTTTAAACAACCCTTTCCTAATCCACCACCAACTAATCAATTCCCACCTTACATACCATACAATTTATATCCTTATTCAATCAATACCATAAATCAAACACCTCTCTCCATATCTATCTCATCCACCTTATCATATGCCCTTATCTTAGATATTGTGTTATGACTCCTTTAATACCTACCCCTAAATCTACATCATCCATGTCCACAATCATTACACCTATCCCATTAAATTCTATGAAATTTTCTAAATCTATGTCTATCCCTACCTTTACCACATCCACCTTCATTTTTACTATACCCACCACCTCATCTACATACATCATGTCACAACCTATCATATTTATGCCCCCTTATCCACATTTACACCAAACACATCTATCACTACATCACTTACATCCCTTTCAATCCCAACTACATCCATATCTACTACACTGACAACCCCACTTACATCAACCTTTACATATTCATCACATATACCTAAATCTTTTCGCATGGCCAAATCGCCTATTCTATCTCAATCTTCTACACTTGATCCTTCGGCATCCACCATTCCCGCATCTATATCTGCTTCTGAACCAACCACATCCTCTCTATTTGAAAACATATCAATGATACTCCTCAAAAAATTTATGAAACAAGTACCTCGACCTAAGAAAAACACAAGGGGGATTCATTCTCCCTCTATAAAATCAATTGTTTATACATCAACCAATCCTAAACCTACACCTATATCTTCAGATCCACCGGTTGAAATTATAGTCATCCCTGCCAAGGGTAAACCGTCTTGATCAAAATATAAGAATATTGGTTAGAATTCCCAAAATTCTCCCCTACATCCCCATAACAAATTGGATCTTACCTCTCCTCAAGAATCCAACATCACAAAATCCATCCTATACACACCTTCATCTATTTTAGGGCCAACCCCTTCATCTAAAACATCTCATCATAATAAATCCTAATCCAAATAAAATTTCTCTCCTCCCAAAACTGATTCATCTTGTAAGACACGTAATCTACCCACCCCATATACATCCATGGCCAAGCCCAAAAATCCTATTAAAACCCATAAGGGTTATCTTCCTACAAACACTTCGATCAGGTTCTACGTAGATACCCTTCGATATTTAATTCAAATATCTTCCATTATGCTTCCTCCTATTAGACATTTTGATCCCCACAGTAAGAAACCATCATGGTTCAACCCCAATATTATATGCACTTATCATTGTACCCCGTGTCATGATATTGAGCATTGTAAGGCGTTTTAGACTATCATCTATGACCTTATTGAGAAAGATGGTTTCCTCATTCAGTGGGAACATCCTTCTCCATCCATGACCAATCCAGTTCATGTCCCATCCATTGGGTTTCCTAAGACTCCATCCACACCATCCCTTAGCATCTCTCCTACATGTGAAGGCCCCCTTTTATTCATTAATACTATTTTTCTTGCCAATCACCCTTGTGTTTCCTAACCATATATCGAATCCAAATCCAAGACGATCCCATCTCAATGCCTTCAGTATTTTCTATCTCATATACACCTAGTTCCCAACTCTGAGGGAGCATCCTACCTTCCCTTTTGATTCCCTTACATCTTCCTCATCCATACATGTTGGGGGAATTCACTCTAAGATCATTCCACTTACAGATTAAATCCTTTCCATCCTTCACATCATTTTAAGCCCATTTTTATGGCCATTACTTGAAACATGTATTTATCAATTCCTCACTACTAAGGAATCATGCATATTTTACAATCTTCATCTAACTCATTCAATATAAATCAAATATTCTTATCACCTTGTCCTTCCATTGGGGGGGGGCTATCTTTGAAATCTACTGTTGTGGTCATATGTTTCCCTCCTTTGGAGGACCATTTATTCTCATTCAAATTCCACCATTGTGGCCATACTCGTGCCTCTCTTGGGGCACCATATTTTCATCCTAAAAGTCCACATTTGTGGCCATAATATTATTCTTAAGTCCACCATTGTGGCCATATTTTTCCTTCCCTTGGGGGACCATTTGTTTTTCATCAAATTCCACCTTTGTGGCCATATTTGTGCCTGTTTTGGGGCACCATATTTCCATCTTTTTCATTCTAAGCCAGCCTATTTTTACTATCTCTTCATCTCGTTATAGACACATGTCTTACCCGCTTCCTCATTATTAAAAGGTAGCACATAATTTTTTATCTCCACTTGTCCTATTCATATATTCATCTCAGACACATATTTTACGATTCCTCAAAGGTAGCACATATATTTTATTGTATTTATCTCATCCAATTTATCATCTCATCCCATCCTAAATCCACCGTTGTGGTTATATTTGTCCCTCTCTTGGGAGACCATTCATGCTCATCCAAAATCCCACCGTTGTGGTCATATTTGTCCCTCTCTTGGAGGACCTTTTACTCATCTCATCAGGGATTCACATTTTCACTTCCTTAAAGGTAGAGTATAGTTTTTATCTTCATCTAGCTCATTGTATTCCATACTTCATGAGCTATCATCCTATTTTCAAATGTGATTCAAATCAGAATGTTACTACTCTAGAAAGGATCCAACGTCAAATTTTTTCCCCTAATTGGATTAGGAAATACATTATCACACATAATTATGGGTTGGGAGCCTATAATTTTTCCTCCCTTGATGGTAAAACAGAAGTGGAACCTCTTAACGCATTGCACCTGTGACCATTCTACTATTAGCATGTATACCAGTGAGATATCAGTCATATCATTAGATTATCCCTCCATCTTTATCCTCTTCCATCTATCATTATAATGATTTGGAATATTGTGGTCTGCCATCACTTTCCTATATATGACCTTAAATATGGGCACCATGGCTCTACCCATAGCATTTTCCTTATGGATATTTTCTCCTTTCTCAGTGAGAAATCCTTGATCATTACATCCATCACCCTCTTGTTTACCTCTTAAAACCATGGAAAGGGCTCACAAGTGTCTCTTGTAAATTCATTTTCCCCTCCTAAGTGTTCTACTCAGCTACTCCCAACTCTTCCCCGTGTTAAAGTCAAAATCAATGTATGTTTTTTATGAAAAATAAAAGCAATAAAAAAATAGACTGCTCCCTTGAAGGACAACTATTCATATATATATATATATAATAATAAAATAAGAAGATTAATTCAAGTCAAATCAAATAAATAGACCAATCCCTCGAAGGATGACTATCATATATATCATTATTTTCATTTATATCATATATGTATAAAGTAGACCATACCCTTGAATGATGGATAATCTTTTGGAATCGAAGTCTTCCTACATTGATCAACCTTCCATTTTATCAGAATCTTAAGAAATCTTCCTAGATTGATCAAATTTCATCTAGAAAACTTCCTGCATTGATCAGTTTACACTTCCCCCTTCCCAGAGCTGGGGCATAGATTTACGAAACATCACTCATGGAGAACCCTCTTCCCACGTACAAGTTACATCTCAAATCCCTTTTTCATGTTGACATTAGGTTTATGAGTTCACTCCATCCTTATTTTTATCATGATCTTTGGTATTACTAACCATTGTTGGTTATATGCTAACATCATTTTTTTTGTCGCATGTGCCTTGTGTTACCTAAATCCCCCTCTCATTTACCTCTAATGTGGTTGGAGACATATTTTTCCTACTTGTTCCTCAATATGACATAACATTGTTCATACCCCTCAGGTCACATCTAGTTTGATTATTATCTATTATCTCATCTCATATATTACACCCTTTTTATCTCATCAAAACTTATCCAATTTATCTCATCCTGGGTCCACTTTTGTGGCCTTCTTTGAGCATTATATTACATGTTTTCCTATCTCACCTTTTTGGCCATCTTCGTCTCTTTTAAAGCTCCGTTTAATATTTTCATCATGTCTCAAGACCACCTTGTTGCCATATTTACTCCCTCTTTGGGTATTTATATTTTACAATTCTATCCAATCTGTGCACAAAGTCTGCCTTATGGCCATACTTATTCCCCCTCGGGGCATTTTATTTCACCACCATCTTTCAATTTTCCTTCCTTGCCATTTTTGTGCCATTTTCTGGGGCACCATTATTTTCACCCTTGTCCCTTATAGACAAATACCCCTTTTTTCTTGATTCCCCGTATATGAAGGATTTCGCATAATTTTTGCATTTAGTTGTGCATTTTAGATTTTTTCCTATGACCTATTGGTCATCCCAACTTACGATTCTATCCATTTTGTAGTGATTTTCACCCACTCACTAGCCTGTAGAACATTTTCACCGTCTCTAGTGAGACCGCCCTATGTCCCCTACCCACGTGATATCGGATTCACCGCCATAGCTTTTATTGTTATTGCAATCCTTTTTTCTTGGGGCATCTAACCTTGTGTTATCCTTTTACACATTTTCTTCACCCACCTGCCCTTCCTCATCTACCTTTTTTCAAATGTGTCATCGATTTCACGTGGCGTCATTGATCCCTTGTTTGAGGGGGAGCTCATCATCAACCTTCTGTCAATCCACATCCCACTCTTTGTCTCTTCTCATTTTATCTTGTGGCTTACTAGTACACACCACTCAACAAAAATGGGCAAATGTAGACACCTAAATTTGGTATCTCTACCCTTGCCTACATGCATGTGCATATTTCACCATGGTCCTAGCTATACCCTCTTTATTTAATTCACCTCCCTTAATTTAATTAAATTCTCGTTTATTATCCCATCATCTTTAATTTTTATTAACATTGATTAATTAATATTCATTAATTAATTAATTATCCATTATCCATTATTCCCTAATGGACTTTCCTTTTAAGAAAATTTGATCCTAAATCTAAATCCCTGTGATTTTTCTAGCTTTTATCCTACATATCTTTATCCCCTATCTACCCATTATATGTCCCTAAGAAACCTCCTCCCACTTACAAGCTTTAAATCACTTTTCCCATCCTTAAAAACCTAAAAATCCCAACTAAAACATAAAATCAACTCGTTGGGGAAAGTTTCCCCGCAATCGGAGATGACACAACCAAGTCACCATCAACCCTATGAGGCTAACTTCTTTCCTTTCCAAAATTGGAAAACTATATGAAAATATTCAAGATTTCTTGTGACTTGTGATCTCTTCCCCGTGTATGAGCATTCCTGCAACATTTACAGACCTCGTTGATCTCCTTCTAACGTGATTACATCACTCATGAACATCCTTCATGAGATAATCATCATATATTATGTTGTTTTATTCAATTATTATCATATTATCATTGTCTTACTTACATCTAATGTTTTCTAGGATCATATCATTTTCAGCAGGACCCAGAGTTCCCTTATTAGCCTTCCCTTCCAACCATTTTACTTGTAGGTCATCCATCTAATCTACTTGTTCTTAACCTTGTTCTACTTTTCTACAGTTTTTATTGCCCAGCCTAGGTTGCCATCAACCTGTCCTTCTATCACCATGTATTCAACCTCAAAATCCTTTCTATGTTTGTGTTTTGACTCTGTCATCCTCCTCAGACTTGACAACCATCATTTTGTTTCTATTTCAGCTTGCTAGAGCCATCATTTTATCTCCCTGTTGCATCAAACTATCTTACCTGCATCACAATCATCTTCACCCCAATTTAGTCACTGTTGACCTAGGTTCTATTTGTTAACCAAACCCTCCTTACCTTTATTTCTATCATTTTCTAGTGTTTCTTGTCTCATATTGCCATCTATAGGTTACTTCCAACATCTACATGTCATTGTACCTTCTATTTTACACTCATACCTTTGCAGGTCTACATATTTAATTTGTTGTCCACATATTCTCACACAAGTACCTGCCTCTGTGCAGTTTAGATCACCCTTGACCCAATCAGGCACCATTTTGTTAACATTTATTTAGATCAGGATCAACATTTAAATTCATCTTAGTTACTTTCAATTTCTGTGTGCCTCAGATTCTATATATTATCTTGCTTATTATAACCGATTTGATCATCTTTTATCAAAACACGGGGGTTGACATCCTCCAAGGAAGTTGACGCTTCTTGGATCTAGCTTTTTCAGGAAAACCCCGCATATACCATCTAATCAATCTCCTTTATAGTGATTCTTATTTACATGTTAGCCAATTACAGTGAAAATCAATCAATTTGCATCCATTCATCCATGTCATATATTTGAGGTACCATAAACCCTCCATATTGCAAGTTTTTTAGATTTCTTTAGTATTTAACATCATTAACTTGAAATGAACGAGAAAACTACAACAATTCTATTCAACTTCTTGCTGCTATCAGTTATCCACTTTCACAAATTTCATATGCAATGAACAGTTTCTATGGTGTTGTCAAACTCCACATTATAGTTCATCCTCTCACTATGCTAGTACCCTTCCTTGTCGGAAAAGCAATCAATGGGTTTGACATGCTCTTAGGCATAAATTGGATTTGCACGTCCAAGTCTATCATCTCCATGAATCATTTGCATCTAAAATTCATTCACAAAAATCAGGTCATTTCTATCAATGGGGTGCCTCCATCTACTACATGGTCACCATATCCTCTCACATTTACCAATGCATCACCTAGTCCATCTAGTGCCTCACATCTCATAGAAAATATTGCACAATCTTCTCCTATCTCACCTTCTCACACACAACCTACGTGGTCCCATCATTCTTCTAGTCTATTTCATCAGTCTAAGCCCATCGCTAGAATAGTTCCTATATCTAGATGCACTTCACCTCCTCATTTCACTCCACATAGGTATTCATCACTACCTCATTATACTCCACATAGGTCTCCATCACCTACACATTTGTTTACACCAAGGTTCCCACCATATACTCATTCATCGCATGCATATAGGATTCACTCACCTGCACAATGCCTATCTCATATACCACCAATATTCGAGCATGGTCACACTCCTTCATATCCACCAACATCGGGTAGAGGACCTTCATCCTTTATGTGTATCAGATAGCTTATTCATCAACACACACTTGGGGGGCATTAAGATTATTTCTCTCCCCTAACATTGACACACCTAACTCCTCACATATACATATTCAATCACACTCCAGCATCGTCATCACCCTATGACGTACTCTTGTGTTTTTTTTCACACTTGACTGTTGAGGGCTTATTATACACATGAACCTCACATATTGTATAATAGACACTACACATTACACATCTTCACTTATCATGCGATTTTATACATATACAATCTTACATCTACTATGTATCATCCTCACTCTGCGCTTTGTACCCATACATTACACATAATCTACACACTACACTATTATAAATTTTTCATCACATACGCTTTGCACTTCCATATTTATACAATCTATGCATCTTGCATTGCATGCTACACATTGCACCTTACACGTTTCACATGTCACACACCAATGAAATGTTCTTCACCACATCTACTACACATATTATGAATTTTACTCATCTTCTTCTACAACTACTACCTGACGACGCACTCTAGTCAAATGGTTTATACTTGACTATTGAGGGTCTCATTCAAAAGTGAACCTCACCTCATCACACCTACATCATTCTACACTTTTATCTTCATGGTCAATCAATCAATATTTTTATCATGCCATGCGACATTCCTAACTAGTGAATTCTTCACACATCGTGATATACACTTTTAGGCTAAATCATCACCCCTTTCTAGATTTCTTATTCCTTCATTTCATGATATGTGATTTGTGCTACATCATCACATTTCCTATCATTTCATCCATACATCTCATGATATACACTTAGTGCTACATCTTCACATTTTCTACCATTATCATATTCATATAATTCATGATATATGCCTTGTGATACATCATCACGTTTGCTAGCATCTTGCCCACCATCTTGTGATATACCCTTTAGGCTAAATCATCACACACATTCTAGCACATCATCCCTATGTCACATTCAACATCATCTTACAATCTAGTATTGAACACTTTTTTGGCATCATATTCAATCTTCTACACATGACAACACATTGTTCAAACCATTTCCCGATAACGCACTCTCACTTATGGTTCATTATTTACTGATGAGGGGGTATAAATAAATGAACCTCATTTCATGCATACATATCCACTTGGGGGGCACAAAGCTCTTATCATTCACTCTTAATTCCATTCCACCTCAACCATAACATATTGCATATCTTGGTTGCATTTACTCTTGTTTACATTTACTTGTTACATGCTTATGTTCATTACACATGCTAGATAGATATCTTATATGTCATTATCTTTATCTTACACACATGCACATTCACTTTCCTTTCTAGTTGTGACCGTAAATTTTATATATTCATTACATGCAACATGGATGCTTTGTGCAACACCTTTTACTAGTCCCATAATAGCTCTTGGGGCATCCAATTTCGTACACTACATGAGTTATTATTTCATTTTATTTCATAACACATTATTTTATCAAATTGTACACACCTTGACATATTTTTATCTTTCTAACATGCTAATGGGTGCTTCAAGTGCAGCATTTATTTTACAGGTCTATTTTCTTCCACGATTGTCTCTAACATTTCTTGTTCTTGTTTGCCTTTGCTTATCATTGTTTGCAGGATTTTCCCTATGTCTTGTTTGTTCTATGATTGCTTGCGTCCATTACAGTATTGATTGCCTTGCAAATTTATGAGTGATGTCCCATGTTTATAACCCATTTTTTGTAGTTTACATTGTCTTCTACTCACATCTTAGCTTATACATTGTTTGTGTAGCTTACATTTCATATTTTACATGAGTTTTTGTCTTTGATTATACTAACACTTGTTTTCCTATCCACTTTTTTTTGTGTTCCTTGGTTTCTACCAATCACATTACCTTCCCCTTAAAGGGCGCAATTTTAGCACAGTGTTTAGTCCTCCTTTAGGTTACATACTCCTTCAACGACGTCACATGCATCCCAAACAGGGGGTATCATTTGCATGAATTAGTCACCCCATACAACATCATACACAATATGATAGCTCTATAACACAATTTCACTTTCAGACAGGGTTCAGAATCAGACTTGGGTATTTAGGACATAGGCCTTTATTAGATACTTGAGACTAGGGGGAAATTACACAGTGATTGGTAGTTCAACATAGTCCACATAAATTCATACATAATAGATTTTACTGGGAAAATAGTTCTTAGCAAATTCTTCTATACACACCATTTGTAATGGTGTTTTACACAGCCAGAAGTAGTTAAAGGTTGATGGAAGACACCAAATAGTTCTCCCTACACTTCTCCCATTACCATGGCATGAGATTGCCCAAAAAAATCAAGCATCCACATCATCTACAGGATCCTTTCTACACCCTTTTTGTCATCACGGATCAGGTGCACATGTTCCTTTTTCATTTTCAGCATTTTAATACTTTCCTTACACATATTTTTACATATTTTAATCATATACATGTGTATTTGACTACTTGTCAACTTATCTTTTGCAGGTCCGTCTATATGGGAAGTCATAGTCAACAACACCAACAACAACATCACACACATCAACATTGCATGACATCTACACATGTGTTTCTACCCTGGGTTCATTTTCATCATCACTTTTTGCACTTTCTGTTGGGGCCCCTAAAATATTGGCTAAGTACAAGAAGGTGCATAGGCGCACAAAACCTAGTTGGAGAAGGGCGTGCAAGGTGAAGGCACACAGGATAGGGTTTTAGAAGGGTTTAACAGAACCCGCGGCACGTGCGCAAGGATAAGCAAGGGTTTTGGGACTTAGCCACATTTGAATTCCATACAGCACACAGGAAAATCATGACCTAACTACGCATGCAGATTGGATAATGTGCCAGCCCTGGTAACTTGGTGCCCATGAATGGAATATTCCTTGTGATAAAAGGATCGAGAAAGACATCATTGCGAAGAGTGGAGAGCTTGGATCTGAAAGAGGCATGCTTCCTTAGAGGACCACCTTGGACACTTGGCAACTGATCCATAACTTTAGAAAGGATTAGCGGTGGTCATTGAGGCTATATATTCAAACTCCTGGTAGAAGAAAAGGGGCGTTGGTGAAAAAGAAGTAGAGCAGAGGATGGAGATGAGAGGCGAAGCTCTGCATAAATATCGTGGAGTGTTCTATGGGTTAGGTTTAGAAGATCTATAGGAGTAATGGAATATCAATGGGATGGGCCTGTGTTTTTCTTTGTAATATGAGGGACCTAAGTCCAGTTCTGATGCATGACTTTGTTCTGCACTGTTATATTGATCTGTGATGGCCTCAATGAATGCAATGTGATTATCAAACATGTTGAATATGAATATATGTGGTTCCTGGTTTATACTTATATCTATATGGATTTGTTCTATGTATATTTTTTTTGAATGGATGTAAACCCTTGTGCATTTCCTTTTTGTTATGGTCTAGATATGTATTCTGTTAATGTTTTCCTTGTCTGAATGGATGCATCATCCTAGAAACTCGTCATAAGATTTCAAGATGAATGTGTGATTCTTTTCCTTTCTTCTGCATTTAAGTATTTGTCATAGATGATGCATTCTCACACAACTCACACAAAGGAGGGGCTCGATGCCCACATGTGCCTCGGGTGAGTGCCCAGCACCCACTAGGTGATAGGCCGATGCACATGGGATTTTCCTTTTCTTTGAAGGGTACAAAAATGACTACACTTTCTCCTCCTTAGCATCCACGTTTCACATTTTTATCACTCTATGTTTTATCTAGTCCCTTGGCACATTTTCTACATTGATCTACATGGATTATCAGGTATGCATCTCAATCTACTTTATGTTACCGAGCTTTCTGCTCACCAACATAAAGTGGGGGCAAATGTAGACACATAATCATGCACTTTGGGTAATTATCTAGTCTTGATTACATACTACTATTCATGTGATTCCTAAGTAAGAAAAGTACTAATCAACCCATGTCTTTGGCCTCCTTTCTTTGCTTTTTATTACTACCTTCAGTTTTTCACTATTACTTTCGCAATCTCCCTTTTTACTCTTTCGTATTTTTCATCCGAGACACTAGCGCCTAGCCAGGACGCCAACACCAAGTGCCCTCATCCCCTCTAGGAGCTCCTATCCCCTTTATACTTTACTCTCACTTTTTGGGTCCTTTTTAGCCATTTAAGCATCTTATCTTTTTGGTATTCAGCCTTTTCGGGGTTAATTACAAAATTTAAGCGAAGGAATCATATAAATATAAAGTTATGTGATCATAATAAAGGACCAAGCACTAAACACTATCTATCACCTCTTAAGGTTACATCCATCAAGGCATCTAAGAGCTCCATTACATATATCTAGCTCCATCACAAGGGACACTTCATAGGAGGGAATTTCATTCTATTCCATGCACACATTTACTACATTCTACATCTAACTACTTACTCGTTATCCAAGTGCGACTGGCACAAGAGAAACTTAGGGCACAATTCCGCACATACGCACACAGAACTACATTGGGTCTAAGATGTACTGTAGCACTCAGTTGTAAGTCCGCCATTGTGGCAGTTAAGGATAGTCCTACCCCTCATTTTGCATCTTTCTTTTTTCATGATTTGATGTCTATTTGAGGGTTTTACAGGTCTATGTTTCATTACAGGTTTCTGGCGACTCTAGCGATCATTGTGTGAATCTGTAGCAACAAAAGGTGAGCATTAGAAACATCTTGCGACCCTACAAAATTTAGGTTTCTGAGCATTTCCACAGACCCAAGTGCCAAGAAATAGGCCTAGGGTGCCCACAAGCACCCTTGTCCCTCTCCAAGCACCCCAGTCCAACCTCCTTCTCCAGATCTACAATTTTCTGAGCTCCAGTGCGATGGTCAGTGCTTTACATTTCTATGTTTTCCATCTCTATGTATTTTATAGAACTCATCAAATCAGCTACGACATTTTACCCTTCTTTGCACATTAGGGTTTCATTATTTATTGCTTAGTTTACTTAAGTGTAATTGTTATACTTCAATATTCATTTATTTACTACAATCTTGCATTCAAATTAGGCTGCATATTACATTTTAGCTTAATCAAATGTTTAAGGGTGTCTAGGTGGTCTAGGTGAGTGTATAATGTTGTATTATGTGTCATGATGAGATGCATTGTTGTAGAGGCATGATGACTAGGCAAGTATGCATGGTTCTTGAGGTTGATTCAAGCAAATAGGTGAAGAAAGTGAGCTCCAAAGTTGGTCAGAGGTTTCTAGGAGGTCTTACATGGTTAAAGAAGTGTGTCAAAGGTATTAGTAGGTGTGTAAGGTTGGTAACAACGTCAGTTTGAGTAATTCATTGGGTGAAACAAGCCATTCTAGGTCTTGTTATTAACCTAATGCAAAAAAAATGAGATGGTTGTATGAAGTATGGAGCAATGTAGGTCAATACAAGCATGTGAGGTATGTTGTGACATTTTATAGCATGTGTAGATGATGTATCAGGTCAAGAATCAGGTGTTAAGTGCATGATTAAGGTCCTTTTGAAGCAAATCGTTGAAGACAAGGCAAGTTTGCATAGGTAATTCTTGGTGTCTGGAGAATTTTAGGTTTTTGCAGGTATAAATGATTATTAGACGTCATTGAGGAGTTTGTTACAGTTTTGTGGACCAAGTTTGAGGTCAAGAGGATGAAGAAAAAACAAGAAAACTCTTTTTTAGCCAAATTGAGTTCTCAGCAGTGCATTTATTTGGTAAGATCCTTTCCACATGATGCACATCAAAATACGACACAATAAAATTCTTCTATGTGTATTATAAAACAATGTGAAGGTTATTATATAGCCATAACAATAGACAATTAACTTCCTACAAAATACGAAGTTATACTAACAAATAATTCATAAGTTTATAATTAACTCGTTAATAGATTTACGGGTATAACAAACTAACATTGGTGAACTAACAAACTAGTAAGACTTATTTACCACATGGTAAATAACTCATATAATAGCACTAAATTATTTATTTCCTAACATTCCCCCATTAGTGCGAGCATGGGGAAAAATTGTCATGTATTGTAACTACCACCTTGACGATTGCTCATAATCTGGATGGTTTCTAGGATAATACCAACAACCTCTAGATGGTTTTCCAAGTGGTTAACCAACAACCACACAATGGCTGGTTTTTAGGACAGTACCAACAACTTATGGATAATTTTACCAGTGGATTATTAACAACCAAAAAGGATGGTTTTGTTTTCAGGATAACCAACAAACCTTTGGGATTGTTTTCAAAATGGATAACCAACAACCATAATATCATGATGTTGCAGTAGTATCATCAGCTCTCATCACTATTTCACTACAAAGAAATAATATAGGAAAATCTGTTGAATTCTGCTTCTCAGTACACAAACTGAAAAATGGAAATGGAACATTTGATCATGTTCCCCCCTCAATGTGAAATTTCCACTTATTCAAACAGGAACACTGCAAATTGAAGCGCACTGAAACTGGAATTCTAAAAAACACAGCGGAAAGCATACTGAAAGTAAATAATCACACCACAAAAATGTCACCACAACTGTTATGTGGCCCCGTCGTTGGCGACTAACGAGGAGGTCATTGATTGACCTCCAACCTCTGATGCCTCCGTCCTCCAATAAAAGGCTGCTAACTCAGCTTGATTTGACTTTGAGGCTATTTGAAAAAATCACCCCCATAAAGTGGACGTCGTGTACTAGCGAAATTGCATTCGTAAGGGGAAAAATTCACAACTTTTTGATGACATGACTTTATGGTTTGACTAATCATATGACACAAAATAACAATGAATCTCGACAAAAAAATTATTTATTGAGACTAATTGACTTTAGACATATGATAGTGACTCACAATTAACATTTGATGGACTCAATTTAGATGACACTAATGATATAATTGCACAAAACAAACTATTACATTTTTTACTAACAATACTTATAAAGACATGTTATCCAAAATAAGCCCCTTGCTTATTTTTGGCTATCTATTTTTCATTTTTTCCTTCCTTGTGCCTCAGTCGAATTTTTCCACTTTTTAGGCACTCAAATTTTTCTGGAAATGGTTTCTTTAGATAGAGAATTTTCTCACCTTTCCAGAAAGGTAAAATTTTCCTTCTAACTCCTTCTATTTTGCAAGTTATGGCTCGACGGAGTTTTTGAGGGAAATTTTCCCTGTGAAGGTCCGCAACCAATCATCATGTGCCACGTGGTGGCGGAATGGTGGGTAGCGGAGGTAAGTGGAAATTTTTTGCCAAGGGTTGGCGCGGGGGGCGCAAAGAAAATTTTTGGCCCGAAGCCCCACAAACCAATAGGAACATGCCACATGTCCATAAGGCCGGCGGGAGTCGGAGGAGCAGAGTGATTTTTGGCTTTTCGCCAAAATAGTTAAAAGGTGCAAAGAAAAATCTCATCCCTCAAAGGCCCGCAGCGAATGAGGAGACACCACATGGTGTCAGGGGTCAGACCAACGAGGGACAGAGTTAAAAAATTTCCAAAGAATGGCGCAATGAAAAAATTTGATTTAAACCCCCGCGCTAATAAAAATGTGCCACGTGTCTTGTTCTCGGCAGAGGTCAAGGGTGCGGGGAGAAGTTGGCAATTTTGCCAAAGTGATCAACAGTGTCAAAGGGAAAGTTTGGAGCGCGCACTCAAGCGAATATGAGAGTGCCATGTGGCATCGGAGCGGCGGGGGGTGGATTTTTTTGGGAAAAATTTCCCAAAATTCAAAAAAGAGGGGAAATTTTTGGGTTTTGGCCCGCCGACCCGATTTTTGCCCTATTTTGCCCTAAATCTTCAAAGGGGCATATCTTTCGATCCAGAGCTTGGTTTTTCTTGATTTTGGTGTCGTTAGAAAGCTATTGAAGTCCTCTACACGATGGAATCTTCATTTTTGTTTTTTGATGGAGTTTGGTGAGAGAAAAATCAAAAACACCTTTGGCATGGGGAAAAGAGCATAACCGATGTTTCAACCACCATTTTTAATGCAGTATGGCTTCCATTCTTCTCCAGCATGGTCAAAAATCTTGGGGAATGAAATTTTAAGGGTACCCATGCTATTTTGATGGATCTAGTCAGTGGTTGAATGATTCTTTTCATTTTTTCCACGTTTCTCCTTCCTGAGCTAGGGTTTTCATTGTAAAAAGCCAGATTTTGCTCATTTGTAAAGGGTTGGACATTTTTATGATCTGCAGGCTCCCTCCTTCACCCTGGCAAGTGGATTTGTGGAATATCATACCTTTTTTAGGACTGCAACATGTTTTCTACCTCCTTGTTGTTGTAATGCACTGTATTTAAAAATAGAAATGACAATGCAAGCTCTGTGAATGAATTTTCAATCCTTTCTTGTGTTGTTTTCTCTATCCTGATCTTTCATTACAATTTTAGCAATTTATGCATAATTTGTGTTACAATTTTACAATTTGTGTCAATTTGCAGAAGTAGATGTTCACCACTCCTTTGGTGTATCACCTTGTTAGTTTAGTTTTACCTTCTTTTCTCTCTTATATACTTGTCTCCTTAGCAGAATTAGAGTAGGATTTTGAGTCAAACCTCTACAAATTTCATGTACACATTTGATCAGAGGAGTGGAGGAACCAACCTTTAATCTGGAGAGTTTTTTCCCATTTTTGCAAGTCCCACACTTAAGATTCCATGTTGTGCAATCACACTAAATGACCCAATTCTCACTTGCAAACCTGAAGGTCATTTAGGGGTGCTGTTAATTTGCACTAACAGTTTTGGCACACCCGGTGGGACCTTAAAGGTCTTCATCTTCATTACGAAAAAAGTTTATGTGCATTTGTTGTAATTTTCTTGCTTAAAAGAGCCCTGATTTGCACATCTGGCGACTCTAAAGAGATAAAATCAACTGGTTTCAGCAATCCAAGTCTGAATATTCATGAGAAGGATCTAAACAAGGTCAAGGGCTAGAGAATAGGGATTGTCTAAGAATCTACAGTTATCCCTAGGAAGAAGACAAAGGGGAAGAAGAATTCAAAGGTCTCCATCTCCACCAAATAGGACTCTATCAAATCCTCCACCTGGTAGACCTTTCACCCAATCAACAAGGGTTCTCAGGCCAATAAGAATGGTACAAAACAACCCTTATGTCAACTTCATTGGAAGCAGCCCACTTGCTCTTAATGCACAAAATCCAGTTCCAGTTGTAACATTGAAGAACATCCCATAATTTACTAGAGAAAATCATACCACTCCTAGTGATCATGTCAAATACATTGCTAATGTTTGTGCAATCCATGAGATTTTGGAGATGTAAATTGCTGTCAAATTGTTGGCATCTTCATTCAAAGGAAAATCCTTGTAATGGTTTAGGAGCCTTGGGGTAGGCTCTATCCAAAATTGGAACCAATTATGCATAGCTCTCCATGAGCAGTTTGGAGAAAAGGGGGATAATTTTTCTCTACTAGAACAACTAACAACTATCAAGAGAGCTCCCAATGAGCAGCTGACAGATTTCAATTTCAGATTTCAAAGGACATGGGATAGAATTCCAGTGGCAGTAAGGACAATAGCTGAAGGTGCTTTCTTTTACTATCTCAAAGATTTAAATTATGATATTTCTATGTTAATTCAATTCATGGGAGGTGCAAATGTACCTACTGGTAAACTGGCTCCTAGGCCTCCCATGCCCTTGTATCCAAACTTGGAAAACCCAAGCACTAGGCAAGCACCTAATTTAGCTCCTATTCCCACTCCTAGAAATCAGAGTTCAAATGAAACTTCTACTTCATCCTATAGTGCCTCAAATGAACTTTAAGAAGTCATTAAACAATTACAAAATTTAGGCAATGAGCTGGTTACACTCAAGAGGCAGGAAGCCCAAAGTTTTAGACCTTCTTATTAGTCTCAAAATCAACCTAATAGACAACCATATCAACCTAATAAGCCACCCAATCCAACTGCAAATCAAAATCAAGTAAAGCCTCCTGCCAATAGACCATTTCAGCCCTATAACCCCAATGTTGCATCTACCTCTAAAGCCTTAGTGCCAGTGCAAAATAATATAGCCCAAGAGTATCATTGGTGTTTCCCATACAATGAACCTCACAACCAGTTTATGTGCTTCACTAGTGCTTTGAACCAAGCTTTGATGGTGACAACAACTGGCATAGAGAGTGAGGTGAGTCAATAAACAAACCAACAACAAGGAACATCTCAACAAAATACAACTCCAAATGAGACTACACTAGTGAATTGGTAGGCTGAAGATTTTTGTGGTATGAATAAAACAATTTCTTAGAATGTAGCAACTAACACACAGTCAAAGAAGAGGAATCTTGGTGAAGGGCAGTCATTAACTCCAGATGATCCACAACCTTCCATCACTCCAAAAAGTATTGGCAAGTAAAATGTAGTTCCAAATGTGCAAGGACAGCCCAATCCACATTCTAGACCAGCTCAAATGCCTATTGTTGCAGCCCATGTACAAGAAAAGAGTGTGCAGGCTAAGGGGCAGCAAAGATATGGTTCATCCCCATTTAACATCATTGAACAAATGTGAATATATCTATGTGGGAATCACCATCCATCCTAGGCCAAAGGGATCTACTACAAGTTGCCATGAAGAATTGGTCAACTTCAAATCAGCATGCTCTTATGCAGGAGAAGGTACTCACAAATGCTGCTCATTCTGAGGGGAAGCATGGAGGATATTAAGGTAAAGTTTTGAAGCCCCCTCCATTCTATGTTTCTTTGATCATTGGGGATAAACTAGTACACAATTGTATGAATGATTATGCGGAAAGTAGTTCTATGATGCCCAAGCAAATAGATGATAAGCTAGGCCTCCAATATGAATTCATATCTAAAGGGGTGGTGCAACTAGATGGGACAATAATAACAACAATTGGGGTAATTAAAGATTTGAGCCTCACTTTGCATGCATGCCCAAATGTCACTGTTTTGTAAGATGTGTCAATGATAGATTTACCACCACTTTTCCCCTATGTTTATCAAGGTATTTCATAGCTAGAATTGGAGGGCATTTATCTGTTGATTGGTCACATATGTTTTTTAGAACTAGATATGGAACTAAGGCCACAATCAGGTCCGAACCTATTGCAAGATTTCACATATAGCCTCATACTCCAAGCCCAATCAATGCCAACTGTTCAGGATTTGATCAAGAGGATTATCCAAGAACTGATGAAGGTGACACCAAAGTTGGAAGCATCCCAGATTTGACTCTTGATGAATGGGAAAGAAAGGTACATGATTTTGATCCCTACAAGGAAATATAGGAATCTGAACTAGGATTTTATTTCATGCATGAAGAAAATCAGCCTATTCCTAGCATCACCAAGCCAGACCATAAAGATGACAAAGAGGTATGGCGACTGTTCTTTGATGGATCAAGAAGTAGACAAGGTGCAAGGGGGAGCTATGCTTGTTTCACCTCAAGGAATTAAGTATTATTTAGCTTTTATATTTCAGTTTGCATGTTCTAAATACACTGTTGAATATGAAGCTTTGATACAAGGATTGCATTGGTCAAGAAAAAGAGGTATCCAAAACTTACAAGTCTTTGTCGACAGTGAGCTGATTGTTAATCAAGTTAAAGGAAAACATGCTGCCAAAAATTACTTTCTCAAGTGTTATAAGAATAGGGTGTGGGATCTCATTGAGGATTTTGAAGGCTTTGGCATCAACTCCATCCCTAGGAAAGAAAACTAAGCTGCTAATAGACTTAACAACAATTGGAGCAACCTTTGATGTTGTGGAGAGTATCAAGGAAGATAAAGTGCAGCCAAACTTTCATGTGATTGTAAGGACGTCAGTGCTAGACAATAATGTAAGTTGGCAAGAGTTTGAAAATGACCAACAAATCATCAATTTCTTGCAAGAAGAAGATGAGTTCTTAGTTAAAAATTAGGAAAAGTTAGAACAACAGTATGGTGATCAAGTGGTAAAGTTGAGAACCAACAAACTACCAAAAGGACTTGTCACTTTGGAGTCCATATTTACTCCTAATGATCAATTTAGAAAGGAGAAAGAAAACATCCAATTCAAGGGAGAAGATTCAGTGCCCATCTCAGTGGGAGAAGGAAAATCACTTCAAATTGGTAAAGTGGAAACCAAACAAGAAAGGTATGACTTCATACAACTTTGAAAAGAGTTCCCAAATATATTTTCTTGAAGCTATGAAGACTTGAAGGGTTTCAATCCCAAGTTATCTCAACACACAATTGAATTGGATCTAAGTGCTAAACCCATCAGGCAAAAAAAAATACTAGTCAATCCACACATGGAGCCTCTCATGAAGAAGGAATTGAATAAGTTAATAGAGGAAAGTATCATATTTCCCATCAAGCATTCAAGCTGGGTTGTAAACTTGGTTCCAGTTAAAAAGAAGAGTGGAGAAATCGGATTGTATGTAGACTTTAGAGATTTGAATAGAGCATCCCTCAAGGATCATTACCCACTTCCTTCTATGGAGCAAATTTTGCAACTTGTTGCTGGCTTTGAGAGGTTTTCATTGCTAGATGGTTATTTAGGGTATAATTAGATCATGGTAAAGGAGGATGATCAGTTCAAAACAGCCTTTACCTCCAAGTGGGGAGCCTATGCATATAGAAAAATGCCATTTGGGTTGTTTAATGCCGGAGCTACCTTTCAAAGGGAAATGGATATAACATTCAAGGCATTGATCAAAGAAATAGTGCTGATATACCTAGATGATATTATTGCATTTTCTAAAAGTGTAGAAAACCATCTCTTTCATTTGAGACAAGTTTTCTAAAGATGTAGAAGATTTGGGGTATCCTTGAATCCCAAATAATGTATTTTCCTAGCTCATGAAGGAAAGCTCCTAGGCCACATTGTTTCCAAAGAGGGATTAACAATTGATCTAGAGAGAGTTGAAGCAATAAAAGGACTACCATTACCAAGTCACAAGAAGGCCCTTCAAAGTTTCTTAGGAAGAATCAATTTTGTTTGAAGCTTTGTTCCAGATTTTGCAGCCCTTATCAAGCCAATAACTATGATGTTGAAGAAAAGTATAGCTTTCAAATGGAAAACTAAAGGTAATAGCCAAGATGAGTCTACCAACAAGAACCTATTAAGGATAATCAAGACAACTCTTGATAAAAATCAGAGGACTTGGCACACTAAATTGAAATCAGCCTTATCAGATGATAGGATAACTCCCAAGAGATCCACTAGTAACTCTTCATTCAAACTTGTTTATGGAAGAGAGGCAATCTTGCCTATGTCACTTGAGTTGCCAATGTTTGAACTCATGAAGAAATTGGAATTTTTGGAGTTTGAACCCATGGAGGTTAGATATGCATAATTGATGGAACTCTAAGAAATCAGAGAGCATGCATCCCAAACAATGAAGAAGGACTAAGCCTTGATCAAGAGAACCTTTGATAGGAAAGCTAAGGCTAGAACCTTCCAAGTTGGAGATTTAGTGTTGAAATGGGATGCAGACCGAGCAAAGCCAAGAAGGAATTTAAATTTTGATGCCATTTGGAGTGGTCCATACATGGTCACAAAATGTAAGCATAACAATGCCTTACAATTATCTACATTGGATGGTGAAGAAGTGTTGATTCCAATTAATGGAATCCATTTAAAACATTGCTACTAGAAGGGAAACTCCTCACCTTGTACATATTAGCTTAGATTTTAATTCTTCCAAGTGCTTGTGCACATTTTTTTGTTGTAGCTTAGTTTTACATTTCCCTAAGTTCTTTGGCACAAGCTTGTTATCCCAAGGATGCATCTTTGTAGGCCATGTTCCAGATCAAGTGATGTTCTACTCTCACAATCTTCTTTCTAGAAATTTTCTAATGAGTTCAGAGTACCAAGTATTTAAGTTGATGAATCCATGCCCAATGGATTGCTTCAGGTAGCTGATCATTCATCCAGCAGGCAGATGACCCCTCTGAGTCACCAAAATTGTTATCCAAAATAAGCCCCTTGCTTATTTTTGGCTAACTCTCTTTCATTTCTTCCTTATTTGTGCCTCAGTTGAATTTTTCCACTTTCTAGGCACTCAATTTTTTTTGGAAAATGGCTTCATCAAGTAGATAATTTCCTCACCTTTCCAGAAAGTTAAAATTTTCCTTCTAACTCCTTGTATTTTGCAAGTTATGGCTCGGTGGAGTTTTGGAGGGAAATTTTCCTTGGGAAAGCCCATGGACAAATCAGAATGTGCCACATCAGTAGTGGAATGGCGGGTTAGAGGAGGTTGATTAGAAATTTTTCCAAAAGAGCGGTGGGGGGTGCAAAGAAATTTTTTGGCCCAAGGCCCCACGAGTGAATAGGAAGGTGACACGTGTCCATGGATCCGGCAGGGGTCGGGGGCGCGGGGGGAATTGTACAATTTCACCAAAGTGTTGTAAATTTCACAATAAAACTCCACCCACTGAAGGCCCACACCAGTGAGAAGGTGCCATGTGTCTTATTCGGAGTAGTGGTTGGCAACACAAAGGGAGAATTTGGCACATGCCCGCGTCCAATTGGAGAGCGCCAAGTGGCATCAGAGTGGCGGGGTGCGGAGCGATAATGGAAAATTTTACAAAATTTCAAAAAGGTTTAAAATGGTTGTTTGAAGCTGCGGACCAATAAAAATGTGCCACATGGCATCAGAGTGGCGGGGGGCTGAAATTTTTGGGGAAATTTTTGGGGTTTCGGCCTGCCGACCCGATTTTTGCCCTATTTTTCCCTAAATCTTTAGAGGGGCATATCTTTCGATCCAAAGCTCCATTTTTCTTGATTTTGGTGTCATTGGAAAGATATTGAATTCCTCTACATGATGGAACCTTAAATTTTGTTTTTTGGTAAAGTTTTGTGAGAGAAAAATAAAAAAATGCCTTTGGCATGGAGAAAAGAGTAGAACTGACATTCAACCACCATTTTTAATGCAGTATGGCTTCCATTCTTCTCCAGCATGGTAAAAAATATTGGGGAATGAAATTTTAAGGGTGCCCATGCTATTTTGATGGATCTGGTCAGTGGTTGGATGATTCCTTTCATTTTTCCCACGTTACTCCTTCCTGAGCTCAAATTTTCATTGTTAAAAGCCAAATTTGGCTCATTTGTAAAGGATTGGACATTATATGAACTGCAGGCTCCCTTCTTCACCCTGGTAAGTGAATTTGTGAAATATCATACCTCTTTTAGGACTGCAACATGTTTTCTACCTCTTTTCTATTGTAATGCACTGTATTTAAAAATAGAAATGACAATGCAAGCTCTATGAATGAATTTGCAGTCCTTTCTTGTTTTTGTTTGCTCTAGATCATCATCTTTCATTACAATCTTAGCAATTTGTGCATGGTTTGTGTTGCATCCTTATAATCTATGTCAATTTGTAGATGTAGATGTTCACCACTCCTTTGGTGTATCACCTTGTTAGTTTAGTTTTTATCTTCTTTTCTCTCTTCTACCCTTGTCTCCTTGGTAGAATTAGAGTAAGATTTTGAGTTAAGCCTCTGCAAATTTCATGCATACATCTGATCAAAGGAGTGAAGGAACCAGCCTTTAATCTAAAGATTCTTTTTCCATTTTTACAAGTCCCACATTTGGGAAAAAGATTCAATGTTGTGCAATCTCACTAAATGACCCAATTCTCACTTGCAGATCTGAAGGTCATTTAGGGGGTGCTGTTGATTCGCCCTAACAAAGAGATTAGATGGTATAAATTTATGAAACCTTTGTAACCAACCGAAAAGACCCAAAATCCTAAACACCAATTAAACCTTACAACAATATTAGTGTTTGGGTTGAAGTGTAATCTGCATATTACCTCTATTGGAATTACTTTGAAGAGACCTCAAACTACATGTAATTATCCACCTATAGATGTGATATATGTATGAATGCAACTATATTTGAAAATTTTATCACTTGATAATGTTTGTAATGGATTTCTTGCTTAGTACTTGACTTGGATTTTGATGGTTATTGGCTTAAGAAAACCTGAATCTAGAACACAATTTAGAGTGATTAAAACATGTGTAGAGGATGATCCTAATGTTTCTTGCTACTTTAGGTAAATTTGGGAGAGCTTTAAATGCCTTTTGAATGATTATATTTTAGGATTACTAGAATTTTTTAGGTAATGGTTAGGTGAGTAAATGAATGCATTTTACTTGCTTATATAGGGTTTTTTGGGTATAAGTTTACATTAAGGCTGACCCATGAGGAAAATAATGACCCATAGAAGATACCAAACTATAAAAATGACCATTAGAAGGATCTGGAGAAAAGTATAAATTTCAGACCAAATCATTTCGTGGTTTGGTCTCTATTTTGTGATTCGGTCTTGTTGGTTAGATTTTCAGCATAGATGAAAACCTAGGAAGTCATCAAATAAATCTCCCTCATTTACTAGTGACGCTCCAGTGTAAGATCTTGTTGATTATATTTTCTAATATCTATTTGTTGGTTTTACTTTAACTGTGTAGCTCATGGACCATAGCTAGGCAATTTTACAGCAAGTAAACAGTTGTAAGAAATATGTCTGGAAGAGGGAAATAATTGAGTACGGGAAGAAAGGAAAGAAGATGTGCAATCCAACCAATAGTTTGTAGAGTTGGTCACATGCACATAGATAAAACAAATAGATTTTGAAATGTAGAACTTGAAGTAGAGGAAAGTTTCATATCCAGATCTAAGATAACACAAAGTTTATGCAAATATATATACATAAATAAGAAAAAAATTCACTGTTGACACAAATTTCTTTAGAAATTTTCCTCCTTTCAATTCCTTAGCTTTCATAAAAATATCAAGGTTTTTAGCTCAAAGCCTAGAACACAAGAATGCTGATTACAAATTCTGATGATTTTACACGTAGGTTCTTCCTCAATTTATAGTGTATAGAGGGGAAATTACAAATAGGAAACTGCAACTGAACTAGAACGTGTGGAAGTTGTAAAGGAAACAACTAGAAAAATTTCTCCTAGAACTCCTCTTTGCATGACATGCATGATTTATAAATGAAAATAGAACCTTCCATTTTGCATGTCTGCCACCTATTTCCAAGTAATTGACTTCTTCAAGTAATGAATTTTAAACCAATCACTTAAGATTGCACAATTACTTTTTCAAAGAAAATAAGAGAAAGAAGAAGAAAGAGGAAAATAAATTAGAAGAAAGATACAACATTCCCAGTCTTGTTCTTATTCTATATTTTACATGTGGTTGAATCTTTTTCCTTTAATTCTCACCAAACTAGATCTGGAACCAGCTGAATGTGATTTTTCTTAAAGGTGTTTCCTATGACATGTCTTCCCTCTTATCCTTGAATATTTTGTAGTTCTTCTCTAGTATGTGCACCAGTGTAATGTATTCCGTAAAGAATTCAGAAAAAACTCATCATCTTTTATTTTTAATTGCATGGGAGAAATTTTAAATTCTAGAAAGCACTCTGGGTGAATGCAAATACAAGTAAATTCAATGAAGGATTCAACTGGAATATTGCGAGCACATGCACAAGATCCTAGATGGAATTTTCCATGAACTAACTTCCACAAGGGTTGTATTAGATACAAGAGGATGAATATTTACCAGAAGCCTTTGCAATTATGAGATCTGGATCTATCAATTAAATCGGTGATAGGTTCAGGGCCTATGTCTGTATCATTGACTTCAACAAATCTGGAAGTTATGCATGATTCTGTTGATCCTTCTCTTTCATCATACTTCACTATGCCTGGAATAATATTTGTCTAATCTCTTTTTCTTTGAATTCTACCAGAATCCTTTGTAATCATGTCAATTTAAACAGATCCAACAATTTCTTCAGATTCGGAAGATATATTTAATGTATCAGACATTGATTTGAACTTCCTTTCACTTACATGAGCACTTGAGATGAATACCCAAGCACATATACCAACATGCAGACACTTAGAATGATAAAAATTAGGATATTCCAACCCGATGCATAAAAAATGGAAGCTTCTTGGCAATGGAAAACACTCTTTAATGCAAAATCCTCCTTCGCTTGGCATCAAAATTTATCTGGGTTGTAAACTTCATCAAAAATAATTAACTGCTTCTCAATTATGGTGCCCCATTCTTATATAGTCATCTGCATGCTATTTTTAATAATTACCCTTTCCTATTTCTGGAAATTTAATGAATTAAATTTCATCCCTCTTCATCTAATTTGGGCACCCAATTCTGCATGCTTCTGGTTGTCTTTTTATGAATTTATTTTATTTATTTTTAGCATGCATCCTTGACTTCTCTTTAGCTCATCCAATTGCATTGACCTTATTTCTATTTATGGCGTAAAACTTAGCTATAAATACCATTAATAAATATCATTAAATACGTGTATTAATGCCAAGGTGGGTCACAGTTTTTAGTAAGGGAAACTGTTAAAAATAGGAATTCAAAGAAATGGAAATTTCCACCATGCACTGCAGCTCCAAAAATCCCATCTTTCACTTCTTTGTTGAGTATGGAGCTAAATTACTCATGTTTTAACATGCAATTGGAACTTACTGGAAAATATAGTAACCATCATCGCTCAAGGAAGACTGACATCGGTTAGAGTGTGACCAGCATCAGTTAGGGCAAGTTGGAACCAGCAACAGTTGGGCAGAATCGGCATCAGTTACCTATGCGATGAGTTTTTAATTAAATCTCAGCATTTATTTCTATTTTTAGCGTTGGAATAGATTTAATGAATGTAATTGCATGTCTAAGTTCCCTAAATTCTTAAACAAATATTTAAAGCATAAAGCTAGGGTTTAGAAATAGATTTGATCATAATTACAAGATAATTGTGTAAGAGAGGTTTCTTGGTGAAGAAGGCAAAAAATATTGAAGCAAGAAATTACTGAACATCTGAGAGGTGTGGAAGATTGTAAATCTTCATTGTATATCTTGTCAAAGCTTTGGATAATAGATTGGCTTGTTTCTTGGTGGATGTAGCCCACACTGGGTGAACCACATTAAATCTGGTGTTGATTTATGTCTCTTGTTTTGTATAATTATTTTGGTAGAATATTTTATTTTAGATGCATGTATGCTTAGATCTGATATATTGTCTGTACAATCGGTGTGCTAACCCTAACAACTGGTATTAGAGCTTTGTTTGAGGGTTTTGTGTGTTGACTGATTTACTCACAGAGGGTTTTCTGATTGATTGGGAGCTACAAAAATGACAAAAGATAATAAATACAAAGTAGAGAAGTTTGATGGCTGAAATTATCAATTATGGAAGATACAGATTGAGGATTATCTGTATCAGAGATATTTGTACTTATCGTTGGATGAGAAGTCTAGACCTACGAAGATGACTGATGAAGAATGGAAGATTCTTGACAGAAAGAATTTGGGATCTATAAGATTGAGCTTGGCAGCATCCATGGCTTCCAATATTACAGAAAAGGCTTCTACGGTAGACTTAATGAAATATCTTGCTAATTTATATGAAAAACCTAGTGCTTCGAATAAATTTTATTTGATGAAGAAACTTTTTACTTCTAAGATGCATGAAGGTGAATCTGCCTCTAGTCATTTGAATGATTTCCGATCTATTATAAATTAGTTAAAATCAGTTTCAATACAGTTTGATGATGAAGTAAAAGAACTTTTATTCTTATGTTCTTTTGCCTGATATTTGGGACAACTTGGTAATAGTTTTTAGTAATACAACATCTGCTAATAATATTTTAAAGTTTGATGATGTGGTTAATATAATCTTGAATGAAGAAATTCACAAGAAAAGTATAGAGGAAACATCATCTGAAAATGCTTTGAATGTAGAAAGTAGGGGCAGGATGAAGGAGATATCCAAGAGTAAGAGTAATAGGAAATCAAAGTTAAGGGATAGCAGATCTAAATCCGGAAGTAAGGGAATTACTTGTTAGAAATGTGGAAAGAAAAGACATACAAAGAAAGATTGTTGGTCAAAAGATAAAGAGAATCAACATCCAGACAAAGGTAAAGAGGTGAATCTTGCTGCATTAGAGGTAATGCAAGATGCTCTTATTCTTTCTTTAGATAATATAATTGAATCTTGGGTTTTAGATTCAGGAGCTTCTTTCCATGCAACCCCTAATAAGGGTTATTTCAGAAATTATGTCCAGGGAAATTTTGGGCATGTCTATTTGGGTGATGATGAACATTGCAGTATTACTGGTAAAGGGGAAGTTAATCTAAAATTGCAGAATGGAAATACATGGGTATTGAAAGATGTGAGGCATGTGCCAAGTCTTAGGAGGAATCTTATTTCTGCAGGGCAACTAGGTGAATCTAGTTGCATGGTTACTTTTACAGGAGACTCTTAGAAAGTCACCAAGGGTGCTTTTATTGTGGAAAGAGGTAAGAAGGTAGGAATGTTATATTTATCTACCTGTATTACTGATTCCTTTTCTACATTATCTACTTCAGATTCAGATGCATGCATGTGGCATAATCGGTTGGGTCATATGAGTCAAAAAGGAATGCAGATCTTAAAGGCTAAGGGTAAGTTATCAGATTTGAAAGATTTAGATATTGATTTATGTGAGCATTGTATCTTTGGAAAGCAAAAGAGAGTGAGATTTCTCAAAGTTGGGGCAACTAAGAAGGAGAAAAAATTAGAACTTGTACACTCAGATGTGTGGGGACCAGCTCAGGTAGCTTCTCATGGTGGATCCATGTATTATGTTACTTTCATTGATGATGCTACAAGAAAGGTATGGGTTTATTGTATTAAACACAAATCTAATGTTTTTGAAACTTTTAAAATATGGAAAGCCCTTGTTGAGAATGAATCAAATTCTAAATTAAAGTGCTTTAGATTTGACAATGGTGGTGAATACTATATCAAGGCTTCCAATGATTATTGTTTAGTGAATGGGATACATAGAGAAACAATGGTTTGAAGAAAACCTCGGGAGAATGGTGTTGCAGAGAGAATGATCAGGACAATCATGGAATGTGCTAGAAGTATGAGGAAACATTTTGGATTGCCTTTGCAATTTTGGGCAGAAGCAATTGTTACAGTGGTTTATTTGACTAACCGTGGCCCTTCAAGTTCACTAGATGGAGGAATACTAGAGGAAGCATGGACCAGAAAAGAGCTAGATCTTTCTTTTCTTAAATTTTTTGGTTCAGAAACTTTTGTGCATGTTGATAAAGAAAATAGAAAAAAGTTGGATGTAAAATCCAAGAGGTGCACTTTCATTAGTTATGGATCTGGTGATTTCGGTTTTTGTTTTTGGGATTTAGAGAATTCTAAAATTGTTAGGATTCATGATGTTGAATGGAATGAAAAGAAAATGTACAGGGATCAAATTTTGGTAACCAAGGATGAGAAAATTGAGAAGTTTATTGATGAAAATGAACTATCGGGTTTTAAAGAAACATCTACAGAAATACACAGTAACCGTGGTTGTTAGGCCCTGACCAGCATCGGTCAAATGAACCACCGATGGTTACAAAGGATCTGAACTTGTGTCGGTTAGAGGTGACCAATGTCGGTCACTGTCAAAAGTGGATACTAATGTCTAGGATGTCTAGATTGAGCCTCCGGTACCCCCAACTCCTGTGAGAAGGTCACAAAGGGTAAGTAAACTTCCAGAAAGATTTTCACCCAACTCCTGTGAGAAGGTCACAAAGGGTAAGTAAAATTCCAGAAAGATTTTCACCTTCTCTATTTTATCTATTATTGACTGATAGTGGTGAACCAGAAAACTTTGAAGAAGCAATGCATGATAAAACTCACGTTCAATGGGAGCATGGCATGGATGAGGAGATGAACTCTTTGGAATAGAACCAGACTTGGGATTTAGTTAAATTTCCAACAGGAAAGAGAACATTGTAGAACAAGTGGGTTTACAAAATTAAGGAAGAAGAGGGTGGACAGAAAAGGTACAAGACAAGGCTTGTAGTAAAGGGATTTACACAAAAGGTAGGTATTGACTTTGGTGAAATATTTTCTCCTGTTGTTAAGATGACTTCTATTCATACTATATTGAGTTTAGTTGCAGTAGAAGATTTGCATTTAGAGCAACTAGCTGTAAAGATGGCTTTCCTTCATGGTGATTTGGATGAAGAGATTTATATGCAGCAACCGCTTGGGTATGAAGTCAAGGGTAAGGAGAAATTATTGTGTAGGTTGAAAAAGAGCCTATATGGGCTCAAGCAAGCTCCAAGGCAATGGTACATGAGGTTCGATAGTTTTATGCATGAGCATGGTTACTTGAGTTGTGAATCTGACCATTGTTTTTATTTCAAAAATCTTGAAAATGGAAGTTATATTATTTTGTTACTGTATGTGGATGATATGCTTATTGCAGGATCTAGTATGCAGGACATTGGTGAGCTCAAGAGAAAGCTAGCTCACACGTTTGCAATGAAGGATTTGGGAGCTACAAAAATAATTCTTGGCATGCAAATACATAGAGACAAAAAAAACAAGAAATTGTATTTGTCTCAGGAGGATTATATTTACAAGGTGTTAGAAAGGTTCAACATGCAGAATGTAAAACCTGTTAACACACCTATGGCTGGACACTTCAAAATGAGTAAAGATCAGTTCCCTTCATCACAAGAGGATGTCAAATACATGACATGAGTGCCATATGATCTAGTAGTTGGAAGTCTCATGTATGTTATGGTTTGTACAAGACTAGACATTGCATAGGCAGTGGGAGTTATGAGTAGATATATGGCTAATCCAAGTAAAGAGCATTGGAAAGTAGTCCAATGGATACTCAGGTATTTGAAAGGGACATCTAGCATGCAGTTATGCTATGAAGGTTCAGATATTTCATTACGTGGCTATGTTGTTTCAGATATGGTTGGAGATCTGGATAGTAGGAGGAGCACTACTGGATATATTTTCATAGTAGGTGGAATGACAATTAGCTGGATTTCAAGATTGCAGAAGGTTGTGGCTTTGTCTACGACAGAGGTAGAGTATGTTACAGCTACAGAGGCTAGCAAGGAGATGATATGGATGAGTAGGTTCATGGAAGAGTTGGGAAAGGAGAAAAGTAATTGTAAACTGTGCAGTGACAGTCAGAGTGTAATTCATTTGGCAACGAAATCAGCTTTTCATTCGAGAACGAAACATATTCAGTTGATATATCACTTCATACGGCAGGTATTGAAGGATGGACAGTTGAATCTGGAAAAGATTCATACAAGCAAGAACCCTGCGGATATGCTAATGAAGTCGTTAGCAAAGGAGAAGTTGGAGCTACACTCCACTTATGTTGGTCTTTGAGTTTGAGGCTCGAGGAGGAAGAAACAAAGCTAAGGAGGAACCAAGAATGGTACTATACAGGTATAGTGCAGTAATTAATCTACAAGTGGGAGATTGTTGAGTATGGAGCTAAATTACTCATGTTTTAGCATGCAATTAGAACTTGCTGGAAAATACAGTAACCGGCATTAGTCAGGGTAGACTGGCATCGGTTAGAGTGTGACCGGCATTGGTTAGGTCAAGTTGGAACCAGCAATGGTTGGGCAGAACTGGCATCAGTTACCTGTGCGACGAGTTTTTAATTAACTCTCGGGATTTATTTCTATTTTTAGCATTGGAATAGATTTAATGAATGTAATTGCATGGCTAAGTTCCCTAAAGTCTTAAATGACTATTTAAAGCATAAAGCTAGGGTTTAGAAATAGATTTGATCATAATTACAAGATAATTGTGTAAGAGAGGTTTCTTGGTGAAGAAGGAAAAAAAACTTGAAGGAAGAAAGTACTGAACATCTGAGAGGTGTGGAAGATTGTAAATCTTCATTATATATCTTGTCAAAGCTTTGGATAATAGATTGGCTTGCTTCTTGGTAGATGTAGCCCACACTGGGTGAACCACGCTAAATCTGGTGTTGGTTTATGTCTCTTGTTTTGTATAATTCTTTTGGTAGAATATCCACTTTTAGATGCATGTATGCTTAGCTCATCCACTTGCATTGACCTTCTTTCTATTTATGGCGCAAAACTTAGCTAGAAATAACATTAATAAATATCATTAAATACATGTATTAATGCCAAGGTGGGTCACACTTTTTAATAAGGGAAACTGTTAAAAATAGGAATTCAAAGAAATAGAAATTTCCACCATGCACTGCAGCTTCAAAAATCCCATCTTTCACTTCTTAAGTGATTTGACTTTCATAATGCGAATTGTTACCCTGCAAGGTAGGTAAGAAATTCTCGTTGGTGCTTTAAGTGATTTTTCTTTTATAATGGGAATTTTTACCCTGTAAGGCAGGTAAGAAATTCCTGCCCACCTGCCACTGCCAAAATTCCCCCTGGCAGCTTAAAACCTTCCTTTCAAAAAGTACGACTTGTATGGAAAATAGCTATTTTCCAAAAGTGTGACTTATGCATTAAAAATGTGTCAAAATTCGTGAAAATATCACAGAATAAAATTTTCCATTTTTGGAAAGGGTCCAAGAAGATGTAGCAGCAAAAACTTGCATGTGTCATAATTTTCATTCTATGGCTTTGTTTCAAGTGTTGTTTTCTCTAAAAGTGCATATTTTCTCGATCTCAACTCATTGATGGCAATATTTTTCTTATTTTTATAAAATTCATTTTTGCACATTATTAGACCAAGCGACTTCATGCAATCTTCTGAGCTTTGATCACCTATAGACAGATTAGTAATTAAAAATATTGGATAGATTTTCAAAACGCTGGGCCTGGGGAAAGATCTAACAGGAAGAAATAATAGGCTGCAGGAATTTTCGGAGAAAAATAACCAAATCAGAAACAAAAAGAAATAAAACAAAACAAAATAAGTTGCAGGCAATTGCTCGAAATTTTCTCCAATTAGTTGATCTGCAAAAATTCTTCCCTCGGGTGAATGTTATATGGTAATAATGATGGGGTGAAGTGCTTTATATAACCTAAATCCTCCAATTTTAGCTCAATATATTTTTAAAAGAAATTTATTTATTTAATAAATATATTAAATTCTCTCAGACAAAACCTAACAAAGGGATAAAGTGAGTTTTAACATGTGGGTACTTGGGGAATTTGGATTTTATGACTCTTTGGGTATACCTTAGAGTAATGCAAACAACTACAGGTAAAACAAACACAAAACAACCCGTTACTTTGAAAAGAATGTTTGTTTTTAAAAGGGGTTGTCCCAGATGTTAGGGTGAAATCTGGGGGACACCAGTCGGCTCCATCTGTGGAAATATTTACCTCTATCAAAATTAAATGAGTTAAGATGAGATCCCAACATCTCTGGTTTTGTGTCTTGTTCATTGGGTTCGGGGTCAGGCCACAAAAACAAAACAAAACAAAAAATAAAGAAAAGAAAACAAAAAACATTTTATTTATATACAAACATGTTTTACCCTGTATCTCAGTTCCTGAACAACCTCAGATGCTTCCCATTGAAAGGAATGGATAACTCAGTTCCATCTGGGTAGGCAAGGATGAAGCTATCCATTCTGAACAGACTCTCTTAATCATGAAGGGCCCTTTCTAGAGTGAATCAAATTTTTCGTGCATGCCCTTTGGTTCATGTCTCTTGTCCCACCAGAGTACCCAATCTCTGATCTTCGAACTTATTTTCTCTGGCCTTCTTATCGAACATGCCTTGGGTAAGTCCTTATGAACTTCATCTTGTGGTGGCTCATCCTTTCTTCTCTTTGTGGTGGGTAAGTCTGCATCGACTTGCTTTCGATCCCATATTTACCAGTTGCATTTATGAAGAAGAACTATCACCATGTTCTTTTTTCTTCTTTAGGTATTGAGATCATGCTTGTCGAAACTTTCCACTAAGGAAACTAAACCCTTTGGGGTTTGGTTACCTTTAAGTTGGAATATTCCACTACTGTCATCATAACCTGGATCGGTTTTTCCTGTGACTTTTTTGTCATGGTGGAGATTTATTCCCTTCAACACACAACCTGTCAAAGTTGTCCTTGTTCCAGACATGCAGATGTTTGTTTTTTCATCATTAAAAGTCTACCATATGTTCAACATTATCAGGGACTTTGGGGCGGTAGCCCATCTCCACTTTATAGTTTCTTTGTCTGAATATGGACAGGTAGTATAATCTGGATTCAATGGTGTAGCTGTGACTACCAAAGAGTCTGCCTTAGAATTATGATTTGTTGAAATGAAGTTGATAGAGAAGGTAGTAAAATCGAGTGTGGCATAAATCACTCTATCTCTATAATGCTTCAGCTTATCTCTTTTGACTTGAATTTTCCCTCGAACCTTCTTTACTAGTAGTTCAGCATCTCCTTGGGCTTTGACGAGTTTTACTCCTTTCTTCCTAGCTTGCTCCATTCCTAGCAGTAATGCCTCATACTCCGACTATATTGTTGGTGTTCTCGAACATTAGACTTGTGGGAGTATGTGAATATCTCATGATATGGAGATATTAATAGAATGTCAGCTCCTGATCCAAAATAACAATAGGTGCCTTTAAACTCTAGAGTCCAAAAATTTTCAGCTCCTTTTGGTTCTAGCTCTGGTTGAAGTTCTGGCTCTGGAATGCCTTTGTCCATTTCTAAGAAGTATACACCATGGTTAAACCCCTGAAAAATAATTTGAGATCTAGGATCCTCATATTTTTTAACCATGTACTTGGACTTCTTTCCCAGCTCCAGCTTCTGATTTATTCCTTTGATAGGAATATGAGCACATGACCAATCCATCTTTACTTATCCTCCTAGTTCTTTGCAGAAGTTTATTGCTTAGCAATATCCTGTATAAGAGATGAGAATATCTGTAACTAAGATTGTTATCTTTAATCTTTTATCAGGAAAATATTCTAGAACAGCTTGTGCATCTTTGATTTTTCCTATTAAAGGGACTTGTCTCTCCACGAAGTAGAACCTTTTTACGGTCTTTATCAAGGTAAGCCCAAAAGCATCTGCAACTTTAGCTGGCATGACATTGTCAGAAGCACCTGAATCTAGAATGCAGTTGCTTAACTTGAAACCATTAAGCAATAAGGAGACATAGAAAGGTTATACTCTTTCAGAAGATGATATGGACTTTAAAAATGCAACATTTTCCTAGGGAGGAGTATCTTTTCCCACTTAGGAAAAAGGCCCTTTGATGCATTAGATTGTCTTGGTGAATGTACATACTTGACTAACCTATTTAGCTACTCAAGAAAGGCTGTCAGGTATTCATCTTCTAACATTTGAATCCTAGTTTTCTTGACATGGTCAACAATGTTGAAGGAATGTATAGATTCAGATACTTGAGTTGCTTTCCGTGGTTGAGATGAAAAACTCGCATTCTTAATTCTGGGAGCTAAGGAAGAAGGTAAAGGGCTGCCCCTTATTTTTTCATTGGATAATGCCTCAGCTTGGTGATTTTGTGATTATGTAAATAATGCATATGCATGACCATGATCATCTTCAAGAAGCTCCTCATAGTCATATTTAGATTTGTAGTTTAGGTAATTAATGTTGGAGTCACCAACAAGACCTACAAAATCATCATTCTTGAGCTAATCAGTGTTAACTTCCTGGTCTTCTTCACTCATCTCCACAATATTTCTGGGAGTAACTTCAATTGCTAATCTTTGGGAACCAGCAATACAATTCTAGTTGTTGTTGTTGAAATTCTAAGTAGGGGCAGTGTTGTTGCCTTGAGCGATTTGAGCCATTTATTTCTTCATTTGCGACATCTCATTTGCTAACTTTTTCAATAGTGAATCAGATGTAGTAGCAGAGATGAACTTTCAGCTCTATAAGTGTTACTCTTTATTTTTCTTGCCATGATGAGGTCATCTTCAATTTCAACCGCCATGTTTTAGGCTGCTAACAAATCAGCAGGACATGCTCTTCAAAGTTGATAGCTTACTTTAGGAAGAAAAACATTGATGAATAATACCTATTGATTCTCGTCATTCAGAGAAGAAGATACCATAATTTTGTAAAGTATTCTTTGGAATTTTGCAATAAAATCCCGCATGTGCTCATGTGGCTCCTTCTTCAACTGAGTGAGTTGGGTTATCAATGTATTGGAATCCTCAGTTGGCTAGAATATTTTTAGGAATGCATCTCTCATAGTGGCCCAGTTGGTTATGGTGCCAAGAGTTAGCTGATAGAACCATTCTCTAGCCAAGTCATGGACAATCTCTATGAAGAGTTTGACAGACACATCTTCATGTTCTATGGAAATCACTCCGTAGGATATAAAAAATGCATCCAAGTGGTCATATGGATTCTACTTGCCATCTCCAAAGAATTTTGGAAAATTCTTTCTCGTCCCTTTAGGTAGATTATACATAGGAGGAGTTAGATTTGGAGGTCCCAAGGCTACACCCCATGGAATACATGCTACAGGGGCAAGTGGCTGATTCAACATCATGAAAGGAGCACGTATTATTTGAGAATAGACTTCATGAATAATCTCAGATACTAGATTGTGCTGGACACGTTCCAGATCTGGACAAGTTTACACTCTTCTTCCTAGTGATATTTCGGATCTGTGACTTCTAACTTGAGGAGGATGACTGAAATTAAACTGCTTCTACAATCTATAAAAATGGTCGATCCATCCTTGAGCTCTACTAGACCGCGTGAATGGACGTTCTTCCAAGTTGAGCTTATAATATAAAAGGGAATTGGCAACAGAAATATCTGGTCTACTAATTTGTGTTGTTCCTTCGTGGAGTTGCTAAAAACTGTTGGCTAGATTTTCTGCATAGATGAAAACCTAGGAAGTCATAAGATAAATCTCCCTCATTTACCGGTGAGGATCCCGTGTAAGATCTTATCAATTATATTTCCTAATATATATTTGTTGGTTTTACTTTAACTGGTTAGCTCGTGGACCATAGCTAGGAAATTTTGCAACAAGTAAGCAGCTGTAAGAAATATGTGTGGAAGAGGGAAATAATTTAGTACAAGAAGAAAGGAAAGAATATGTGAAATATAACCAATGGTTCACAAAGTTTGTCACATGCACATAGATAAAACAAATAGATCCTGAAATGTAGAATTTGAAGAAAAGAAAATTTCAGATCTAGATCTAAGATAACACAAATTTTATGCAAAGATCTATACAGACATAAGAAACAAATGCACCGTTAACACAAAGTTCTTTGGAAATTTTCCTCCTTTCAATTCCTTAGCTTTCAAAAAAATATCAAGGGTTTGAGCTCAAAGTTTGGAACACAAGAATGTTGATTAAAAATTCTAATGATTTTACCCATAGGTTCTTCCTCCATTTATAGTGTATGGAGGGGAAATTACGAATAGGAAATTGTAATTGAAGTAGAACATGTGGAAGTTGTAAAGGAAACAACCAACAATATTTCTCCTATAATTCCTCTTTGCATGACATACATGATTTATAACTAAAAATAGATCCTTCCATTTTGCATGTCTTCCACCTATTTCCAAGTAATTGACTTCTTCAATTAATGACTTTTAAACCAATCACTTAAGATTGCACAATTACTTTGTCAGAGAAAATAACAGAAAGAAGAAGAAAGAGGAAAATAAATTAGAAGAAATCTGCAACAATCCCAGTCTGTTCTTCTTCTATATTTTGCATGTAGTTGACTATTTTGCCTTTGATTCTCACCAAACTAGATCTGGAAGCAACTAAATGTGATTTTGCTTACGGGTGTTGCCTCTAACATGTATTCCCTCTTATCCTTGAAGCTTTTGTAATTCTTCTCCAATACGTGCACCAGTGCAATGTTTTTCGTAAATAATTCAGATAAAACTCATCATCTTTTATTTTTAATTGCATATGAGCAATTTTAAATTCTGGAAAGCACTCTAGGTGAATGCAAATACAATTAAATTTTCAATGAAGGCTTCAACTAGAAGATTGGGAGCACATGCACAAGATCCTAGATGGAATTTTCCATGAACTAACTTCCACATGGACTGCGTTAGAAACAAGAGGATGAATTTTTTTTGGTATCCTTTACCATTATGAGATATGGATCTATCAATTAAATCGGTGATAGGTTCCAGACCTATGTTTGTATCATTGACTTCAACAAATCTTGAAGCTATGCATGATTCTGCTGATCCTTCTCTTTCATCATGCTTCATTATGCCTAGAATAATCTTTTTTTGAGCTCTTTTTCTTTTAATTCTTCCAGAATCCTTTGTAATCATATCAATTTGAACAAATCCGACAATTTCTTCAGATTCGAAAGATATATTCAATGTATCAGACATTGATTTGAACTTCCTTTCACTTAAATGAGCACCTGTGATGAATACATGGGCACATATACCAACATGCAGACACTTAGAATGATAAAAGTTAGGCTATTCCAACCTGATGCACCAAAACTGGATGCTTCTTGGCAATCGAAAACACTCTTTAATGAAAAATTCTCCTTCCCTTGGCACCAAAATCTGTCTGGGCTGTAAAATTCATCAAAAAGAGTTAACTGCTTCTCAATTATGGCGCTGCATGCTTATATAGCCATTTGCATGCTATTTTTAATAATTTCCCTTTCCTATTTTTGGCAGTTTAATGAATTAAATTTCATGCCTCTTCATCTAAATTGGGCACCCAATCTTGCATGCTTCTGGTTGCTTTTTATGAATTTATTTTATTTATTTATAGTATGCATCCTTGACTTCTCTTTAGCTCATCCACTTGCATTGACCTTATTTCTATTTATGGTGCCAAACTTAGCTAGAAATACCATTAATAAATATCATTAAATACATGTATTAATGCCAAGGTGGGTCGCACTATTTGGTAAGGGAAACTGTTAAAAATAGGAAGTCAAACCAATGGAAATTTCCACCCTACACTGCAGCTCCAAAAATCCCATCTTTCACTTGAGTGATTTGACTTTCATAATGGGATTTTTACCCTGCAAGGCAGGTAAGAAATTATCGTTGGTGCTTTAAGTGATTTTTATTTTATAATGGGAATTGTTACCCTGTAAGGCAGGTAAGAAATTCCCGCCTGCTTGCCACCTCTAATATTCCCATTGCAGCTTAAGTGATTTTGACTTCATTGGGAAAAGTAAACTACTATGTAGGCAATAAATTACCGCATGCCTGCCACTACCAAAATTCCCCCTGGCAACTTAAACCCTTCCTTCCACAAAGTGCAACTTGCATGGAAAATAGCTATTTTCTGATAGTGTGACTTACATTATGACTTCTGTAATAAAAATTGCAAGAAAATTCATCACTTAAGGCAGCGTGGAAATTAGACGCGGAAGGCAACCTTGAAAATTGTAACTGGCATGAAAACAACATTCTTTCCTTTTTTGGATTTTTGGTAAAGAAAACACAAGCAAAAAATACAATTTTTTTTTTTGCGATTTTTGGAAAGGGTCTGGGAAGATGTAGCAACCAAAACTTGCATGTGCCATAACTTTCATTCCATGGCTCCATTTTAGGTGTCATTTTCTCTAAAAGTGCATATTTTTTCGATCTCTACTCATTGATGACAATATATTTTTATATTCATAAAATTCATTTTTGCACATTTTTGGACCAAGCAACTTCTTACAATCTTCTGAAAGAATCTTGAGCACTTATCGCATGTAGACAGATTAGTAATTAAAAATATTAGATAGCTTTTAAAAACCCTAAGTCTGGGGAAAGATCTGGTAGGAAGAAAGAATAGGCTACAGGAATTGTAAGAGAAAACAAACCAAAACATAGACAAAAAGAAATAAAACAAAACAAAAGACGTTGCAGATAATTGCTCAAAAATTTCTCCAGTTAGCTGATTTGTAAAAATTCTTCCCCCCAGGTGAATGTTCTATGGTAATAATGATGGGGTAAAGTGATTTATATAACCTAAATCCTCCAATTTTAGCTCAATCTATTTTTAAAATAACTTTATTTATTTAATAAATAAATAAATAAAATTCTCTCAGACAAAACCTGGCAAAAGGATAGAGTGAGTTTTAGCATGTGGGTACTTGGAGAATTTGGCTTTTATGACTCTCTGGTGATACCTTAGAGAAATGCAAATAACTGCAGGCAAAACAAACACAAAACAATCTGTTACTTTGAAAAGAATGTTTTTTTTTTAAAGGGGTTGTCCCAGCTTTCAAGGTGAAATCTGGGGGACACCAGGTCTAGGAGGGGTATCTAGTGCTAGAAATTTATTGTGTGATAAATGGGATGATTGGACTAAAGTAAGAGTTTTTGTGAACAACTAAATAATATAATGAGGAGAGTAGCGCTTGCAATACAACTAAAGATATAACAATTAGGTTCGGATAAGGTGCATACGTTATGATTTAGGGATTAAGACAAAATTGATATTATCAAATGATTAATTACAAAAATTAGGTGTCTACTTTACCAAATGAAGTGCATAAGTGGTATTATTAATATTTTTTTTCCCAAGAAATAAATTATAGTGCTATAAAGGCCTTACAAAGTCTACAATCTTAGTAAAGATAAGTCCTAGGATTGAATTTTTTTACAAATTTCTACACAACCTTTTAGATGACTATGGAAAAATTGTAATGCAATTGTGCTCGAGTTGTAATCTTTCCCTCATATCGATATAATAAACTTTTTTGTTTCTTGTGAGTTGTAAAAATATCTTACTTCATTGATATCTAACTTTAAGAATCTTTGGGTTGTGTGGTATGAGGAATCCCTTAATTAGGACCACTAACCACAAATACAGCAGATAACAAATTAATTTGATTTTAAAATACACGTATAATATTTGGCATCGTTGTAATCATGTTAGAAGAAGGAAGAGAAGTAGTAGTACAATAGATTGGAATATAAGTAGTGGGTAGAGAAACAAATTGATAAGCATTATGTGGAATAAATAGAATTTCAGAAAGACTTTGAGAATTTGGAAGGCAATAAGAAAAAACAAGTGGAAGATGTCAAGGAATGTGATATTTAATCATATTATGTTGAGAAGTAAGAAACACATTAACAATACTAGAAATCACATCGAGAAAATTTGTAAATAAATTTAAGAATTGACTATATGACTAGGAAAAGAAAGGAAAAAAACCTTGAGGGGCACAAAATAAACGTTGGATAACATACACAATAAAGGAACATAGAACTTTGGTACATATTTTCCTTTAGAAAAATAGTGTTAAAAAGATACAAAATAAAAAAGTATATGGAAGAAAGAGAATAGAGAGAGAGAGCAAATATATATTTTAAAATAGAGAGAAACATAAGATGATTAACAACAAAAATAATCTAAATGAATAATCACGATGATATTAGTATATTATTTTATAGTGTACATTAAATTTAATGTCCAAATGACTACCATAAGGTAATTTTGACTATAAATATGACATCCATTCAATTCTCACGTACAAGTTTTTATTTTAATTTTTAGAAGTCAATCAAATAATAGTAATATCTTGGCCATATGGTAGAGTTTGGGTCCCTTTTTTCACCAAAAATTTCTTTTAGTCACTAGCCTATGATAAATATAAAGAGAATATAATAGAGTTATTAATCAATGTAGTATGCATGAAATCTAAAAAAAAATGAAATCAATATCTATATTTATACAAATTAATTCAAAAATACATATTATATAACAATAAGCTTGTCCTATTTTTAATTGTTTTTATCAAATCTATATATAGAGTTATATGCATTAAGAATTTTGATGTTTCCATAGTCTATGGCATTTGAAATATGACTTTTAAGATTAATTGTGTTAAGATTTTCATCGATGTATTTTGAATCACTATCCATGATTCATCATAACTTGCAATATTTTTAATGATAGGCATTTATAAACATGCAAGCTTTATTTTAAAAAGAGATAAAAACTCTTTAAAAGTATTATATGTGTTTTCAACATAATAAAAAATGATAGGATTGAATTTAATGTATTGACTGTTCATATTACAGAAATATTGGGTCTATAGCTCTCTATCATAATGTTTTTCCTAATGATGAATCATGAATTGTGATTCAAAACGCGTTGATAAAAAATTGAAATAGTTAAAAAAAACTAGAAATAATCTTTCTACTTTGTTGATATAAACCACTTTTCCCATATACACTCCATAAATTGTGTAATATTGAACCTTTCCATTATCAAAATTGGGATATAAAATGATTTTTTTAGATAAGGTAAATAAAGTTTGGTTTTGAAGGAACCAAAAAAATCCTGTACTAAAGAGAAGTCAGGCCAAAAAAATCCCACCAAAAGAGAGAAAAAGGTTGCCATGTCAAACAAGCTTGACAAAAAGGAAACCCCAGAACGAAGCTTGACTAAACAACGGCCTAGATTTTTTATACAATATTTTTTTTACAGTGATTTAAAACTATAATGAGGCCCTATTTGAGTAATGTTTTGGTCAACAAATGTGAAGGATTTTTTTTGTTGCATTTTGAGAGCTAGAAAGTTTTTGGTCATCCTCTTTTGGACTCTTGCGCCCCCATCTATGCCAAGTAGTGGCTTCTCTAAATGACATGCAATTGATTTAGGAAGATCTAGGGGAGCGTCGAGTGCTTTTAGAGTGATATTTACAATAGTATCTTGTAAGAATGTCAAGTGAGTAATAAAGTGATATTGACTTGCTTATATAGCCTTCTGTAGGTGTAATATTCCGATAAGGCTCACCCTAGGAAGATGAAACGATAGAATAAAGATATTCAAATTAAAATCAAAGTTGGAAGATAAGAAGAACTAGGACCGTACAAGTTAGCTAGGGCCATATAACTTATCTTGACCAAATTGTATGGTCTTGGAAATGAAGCATATGGTGCAAAACATAAAGTTCTAAAATGATGCACATTGATGATTTAATGATTAGGATAATGATTATTTCTTTTGTTTTGATAGTGCAGAGTGTGGAGATGAGAAAGTCAAGAAAGAACTAGAGAGATGTACAGATTGGACTTAGAATGTGAGTATTTGTATTAGCAAGGAAGCATAGACAAACTTGTCATTGCCAAAGGATACATTTCTATAACAAGGACTGTATATATTTGATAAGAAGAAAGTAGAGGTTGGACCATGTGGTTATTGTATGTATCTAAATAAAAATAGGTTCTAGAGAGGTACTTATGATCATTTTGAGGGGAAGGTGGTTGAACCATGCAAAGTCCTATAAAAATTTGCATTGAATGCATAATAAGAAAATAGAGTTTCTAGATGGGATAGAAATTTCACGCATCTTCAATGTTTTGGATTTCTACCCATACTATGAGGAAAAAACAAATAATGGAGAAAATTTTGTAGAAGTAAATTCGAGGAATTAACTATTAAAGAAAAAGCATGAAGAAATCCAGGCTTCATGTGTAGTAAACATAATGTGTAGAAAGTAATACAAAGAATACATGGAAATTTGGAAAGGTAGAGAAGTTGAGGATTCAACTTTAGCTTAATGAAACTAAAGTTTCTAAACATATTTGATTAATATAAGACCTTATGAATCCTAAATGAGAAGGGGCTCATGTTTCCTCTCAACCAAGGTGTATGACATGGGAACATTTAGGTTCACTTGCAATATTGCATCACTAAAAAATATGTATACTTGAGAGTAAAAGCTTGCATAGATTTGTGCCACCTTCCACAATGTTATGCATTGTATTTCTTGGAATAAAGAATACAAAGCGTGGGGAGTTATGGTTTTTTGCAACCTTAGGAGTTATGTATTGGGAAGTCCTGATGTTGAACGACATGCAATTGTGTCCTCACACATTATGGAGATTGACACCTCATGCATATCTTGAAGTTTTCTTGCACGCCTTTATGAAACTTGAGTCTTTTACACATTTTTCAACATAAAAAAAAGTGGCCCTAAACATGTGGGAATTGATCTATTTTCATCGCCAATGGGATGACCAAGTGACCTGGTATATGTTGATCATAAGGAGACTCCTTTATGATATATTACCCACAAACTAGATGGATAAAATTGACTCTTGACAACAGTTTGAGTGAATTGGGGAATCTTGGTAATGGTATATTTATTTGAAAAGATATCATTACTTTTGCCAGAATCTATAAAAATATATAAATGATGAACGTGAACAATATCTATCTGTAAAAGGAAGATCGGGTCTATCTTGGGAGCCAAATGGAAGTTCGAACTCAGAGGAAGACAAGATTTACCAAATCAAGTGTGAGGGTGGTATTTTAAAGCTTCGTTGCCTAAGAGATAAAGTCTAGTATTATAAAGGCCTTGCAGAGTCTACAAACTTGGTAAAGGTTGGTCTTAGGATTGAAAGTTAATAGAAATTTCTACCTAGTTTTTTATAATATAGTGGCAAAGTAGGAATGTAATTTTGGACCCAAATTTCATAATCATTAATACTTCATATTAATAGATAAATTTATTTATTGTTTTGTACAAGTTGTACATAGATCTTGCTTCAATGAGATTTAATTTTGAGAATCTTTTGGTTGTGTGGTATAAGACATGTCCCTTAATTAGGACTCGTAACCATGACTACATCAAATAATACTTAATTTGATTTTGAATGTCACATACAATATTCATCATTACAATCATGTTAGAAGGAAGAGAAGTACTAATAAAATAAGTTGAATAGAAGCAATAGGGAAAGAAACATTATGAGGAATAAATGGAAGTTGAGAAATGAGAATGAGACTTTGGAAGACAAATTAATAATCAAGTTGAAGATCTTTAGGAACTTTAAAATCAATCAAATAATGTTGATAAGAGAATAATTAACAATATTAGAGTCATATGGAGAAAAAATTAAAAGAAATAACTGAGAAACAACTATATGATTAGGAAAAGAAGGGCCAAAAATCTAGAATTGTGGTACAATGTTATCTAAAAAATAAGAAAGTGAACTAAAAAGTTACAACATCAACAAATATAGGAAAGAAAGAGAAAATAAGGAGGAGAGAGATGAAACATAAAGCAAGAGAGAACCAAACAATTCAAGAAAGATTAGAAGGAAACATGTAGAAGATGATTAAAAACACAAAAGAATCTAAATGAATAATTAAATTGAAATGTGTTTTATAATGGTAGTAAGGGGTGTGATCTAATTGTATGACTGTGTAAGATTTTATCGAGTACATTAAATTCGATTTGACTATCGCAAGATAATTTTAACTATAAAATTTAAGTCCATTAATTATCCTATCACCAATCTACAAACAATATACAAAAAATATAACAAAACTATGTAGAAGATTTTTCATATATATATATATATGTGTGTGTGTGTATGTTAATAAACCCACAAATAAAAACAATTAAATAATCCCATCTCTTGTTTTAAAACTAATCAAATATATAGTGTTTTGTGCATTAAAACTTGACATTGGTAATCCTACTTAGAGTTATATGCATTAATACTATAAAACCACCTTCCACGTATACACTCCAGAAATTGTGTAATAATGAACCTCGTCATTATAAAAATTAGGATTCTAATGACATAAAAAAGATAGCTGGACAAACGTTCATGACATCAAAATGATAGCTGGAGTGGAGTGGTTAATTTAGAAGTAGTTTGTAGGAACCATAATTATGGGAGATAATTAAAAGAGTAGTTCACTGTAATTTGCTTTTGGTGAACACAATCATAATCTGCAAAGGCATAAATTATGCCAAGTTCAGAATAGAACAAAAGTGTGATTTCAGACAACGGAGCCAATTCAATACATGTTTATATATGATATAAATATAACCTGCACAATTTTCTGCATATTTCTGCACAAGACAGACAACACCCTAAACATGTGCCATTTCTACAGTTGACCTAGCAGCTTGTATTTTGGATAATTTGGCAGAAGAAGAATTAATATAGGGAATGCCATGATCGACATCTCCATGAACAGTTGTAAACAGAGCAGAAAATCCCACCAAAATTAATAGTTTAAGGGAATGAACAATAAAATATGAAGGGTGGAGAGATGCAGATTATTTCAGCATATGTTAATGTCACTTTTAAATCTATGTTGTTTGTGCTCACAAAGAATGTGATTTTATAATATTATTTGATAACAAGTAGGTATTTAGGTTAGTCTAGCATTCTAAAGGTGTGAGATTTAAGACAAGGGGAACCCTCTTAAAATCTTTCAACAGTATATAAAGGGCCTTCCCTACATATTACATGTTAGATCGACAGTTGAATAGGTAAGACTGACAGTTGAATCCATGACTTAGACCATCTAAAACGAGACAATATTATTTCAATAAATGTTCATGCCACTTTTAAATCTATGTTGCGTGTGTTCCCAAGGAATGTGATTTAATATTAAATTATTTGGTAATTAGATAGAATTTAGGTTAGTTCAACATTCTAGAGTTGTGAAATTCTAAGACAAGATGAACAGTGCACATGAGACCCTCGCCAGGTACTGCCCTCGCTATATATTACAAATAAGACTGAGAGTTGAATCCATAACTTAAACCACCTAAAATGATAAAGAAGGTAATATTATATATGATTGCTAAACTATTTTCATTCTTCTGTATTTTTAATGTGATGATATATGTTTGAAATTGACTAATTTTTGATTAAACAGATAAAAAAAAGACTAGCGACTGTTCAGGTTTCTTCCTCACGTGTTGGGCTGTTTGTTTATTAATTAATTATGAGGCAAGCCAGCTGAAATCTAGTACTTAAAAATGGGTTCATGATTCATCGGGCATTGATGAGAAAGAGAGGGAAGTGAAGTCACGTGTGGGTTGGGTAATGGGTTGGAGTTGGATAGTGGTAATCCATGTTGGAACATAATTCCTGCTATTTATGGACCAGACAAACTGGGTTTTCCATATGCTTAGGACTCACGAGGTTGTTTGTGTTTTTGAAAGAATTTAGTCAAGTTTATATACGGTCATATCATTGCTGTTTTCTCTTTCCCTAACACAAAAGTCTGGGGGCCATGATGAACACTAGTTGGAAAGGTTTTTAAGGTTTCTAAGCCTTTACTTGCTTTCACTTTCAACAGTAAAGATATATGACATTTTTATGGTGAAAAGTATATGGAAAGTTTGGGAATTGCTCAAACTCTACTTTATTTGGGTATGGGGTAATTTCATATCAAAGTTCTGAATTAACTCTCTTTCCTTTTAGTAGTCTCCTATTCTTAATTTCCACAATATCTTATTCGCTATAGTTTTCTGGATTAAAAGTCTTAGCTTTTTTAAAAAAGGAATTAGGGTAATTCGTGACATGTGTTACAAATCTTCACTTGATTGATTTCCATGGGATATTCTAAAAATGAAATTCTAGCTTAAAGAGGAAGATGCAGAGTCTATTTCAGAAGTCATGAATTCCATTCATGATACTTGCCTTCCTAAAATTGGGATCCCCTTTGGTGTGGTTTGGTGGCGAGATTGGCATTGGCCATTTGTGACCCCCTTTCTGTTGATACAAACCCCATATCAACTATCACCTTCATGCTCCGAAACATGTTCTCAACAACTCTTTAAATCATTGTTGGAATCTAAAATCCAGGGATGGGATATGGGCTAGAAGGTTTAATACCATCAGGGAAGCATTGATTGAGCCTAAAAACCCCACTTTTATGGTGCCTTTTATATGAGGGCCTACTTATTGGAGACATACTCAAATACATGGGAGTTGCTAACCCTACATGCCCCACTTGCTAGCAGCCAAAGTCAATTGAACATCTCTTCTAATTTTTCCTACAAGCCCAGTCTGCGTGGAAGTGGATTTTCAACCTTTTCTAACCTTTCATCTCTGAATTCTTCTCCTAGAATGGTTCCATTGGGGGATTCGACGTTGTTACCTACAACATACAATAATTATTGACAAATGTTTAGAGCTGATATTGTCTTTCATATTTGGAAATATCTAAATTTTGCTTGTTTTAACAACACTATTATGGATAGAAATTTCCCTGTGACTAATAAAGTCACTGTGATATCCAATGTCATGCTTTAGATCTAGGTGTGTAAGTAGAGAGATTATGCCTGGAGGTGGAACACCTTCAATCCCTTCTCTCTTATTGGTGTAATGCCTCGTGCGTTGTCAGCCAAGTTCCTCTAGACTTGTCATTTCATTGTTCTCCCTCGCAGGGCCGTGATCGGGGGCTTTTACAGTCATTGCTCTAAAATTTGGGGGAGGTCTTCTCCCCATAGCCACAACTACCCTCCCAGATCATAACATCCTTCTCTCGCCCACAGTGACAAAGTTTTTGTTTGCCTTGGCGACACTGGCAGAAGTGGGTGGGGTTCCTCCTCTCAGGGGAATTCCTGCGTTTGGTGTTGGCCATCTCTCATGGCAACCATGATCAACTTGCTGAAGAAGAGTAACAACAATGTGGGATCGCATCCCTGACATAGCCCACCCCTCTACCACTAGTGGTTGGGGGGACAAGCTAGATAGTCTGCCGCCTCCTTTTCTAAACACCATGTTCAATACTATGGTGTAGTTTTTTGTACGCCTCCTTGTTTTCTGGAGCCTTTTATTTCGTGCACCTTTTTTTAGCTTAACAACGCATTGTTATTATAACACTTACAATTTTGATGCCCTTGTGAACTAAGATAATTTTTTTCGAAGCCTTTTTTACTCGACTTAAATGTGACTTCTTCCACCCAATTTTTTTTTGTGTACGATAAACAATATACTATATCTTTTCTTATATAAAAATATACTTTTTAATAATTAAATAAAAATACTTCCCACGTATACACTCAATAAAGTGTTTTATCAAAATTAAGATTCTAAAATGATATGACGCCCTTTTTGAGTATTTTTTTTGCTCGACGTCAAAAAGATTAATAAAGTGGAGTCGTTAGGAGTTGTTTGCAAGAAACAAAATTATGTGACACCATTTTTTTATCTATTCAATTATTCATTTGGTTACCCTTTTCAAATTTCAACATTAAGAAAGAACACGTCTTATATTTTATATTATGTTTTTTACTTCATACATCTTATTATATGCAATCAATGTTTAAAAGAGTATTTCACTGTAATTTGATTTTGGTGAAGGCAATCATAAGATGCAGAGGCATTAATTATATCTGCCGAGTTCAGAATAAAACAAAATTCTGGTTTCAGACAACGGACCCAATGCAATACATTTTTGGATATCATATAAATATAACCTGCACAAGCCAGATAACACCCTAAACATGTTCCATTTCTACAGTTGACTTAGCAGCTTGTATCTTGCATAGTTTGGTAGAAGAAAAATTAATATAGTGAATGCTATGATTGACATCTCCATCAACAGTTGTAAACAGAGCAGAAGGAAAAATCTTAGAAAAATTAATAATTTAATCTTAAGCTTGTAGGGATTACGTATACATAATTCTTAGGCTTAGCTGTTAAAGATTGGGAGTTTTTTATTCCACCATATTCGCTGCTTTCATCCCTCATTACTTGGTATCTCCTAGAATTTACACTTTAATGGATGACTAGTTGGACTACCACCCATTCTATCTTGTGAATAATGTTATTTATGAATGTTAAACTTTAACTTGAGGGATTTATTTTTTTTGAAAAAATAATAATTTATTTTAGGTGTACAGAATTCATAGGCTTAGCTGTTAAAGGCTGTGAGGTTTCTATTCCATCCTATTCATTAAGGGCACAATCTCAGCCTCATCCCTTATTACTTGGTATCTTCTCGAATTTACACCTTGATAGATGGTTAGAGAACACCATCATACGCACCATTGAACAACAACCTATTTTATCTTGTGAACAATATTGTTTGTGATTGCTAAACTATTGTCATTGTTTCACATTTTTAATGTGTATGTTTGATATTGACTATTTTGATAAAGCAGATTATAAAAACATACATAGTTGGGCCTATCCAGGGTCGTTCCTCACGTGTTGGGTTGTTTGTTTTTAGATTAATTAACAGGCAGGAACTCAAATTTGAATGGGTGCAAAGAGAGGGAACTGAATCCACGTGTGGGTTGGAGTTAGAAAGTGGTAATCCATGTTGAAACATTATTCCTGCTATTTTGTGTGTGTTAGTGTTATTGAAAGAAATTAGTCTAAGTTTGTATGTATGGTTTTATCATTGCCACTTTCTCTTTCCCTAACACAAAAGTAAGGGAATGTACTGATGAACACTAGTGTTCATGATGGCCATGATGAACACTAGTTGGAATGTACTAAAGATGTATTTTAGCTAAAAAAACAACAAAGATGATTGAGATATTTTGATTTAACCAAATATCTCAGAAAATTTTAGAATCAAGACAGAGTATTTTTGAGGGTTTGCCCTCAAAAGGGATTAAGAAACTCTAGCAAAGCTTCCAAATTGGCTTTTAAACTCGGAGGAATCTCATTATTCCAGGATATATATAATTAATTCTCATGTCTTGGATTGGACAAATTTATGGGTGGAGCATGACAAGATAATATAGTTAGTTATATATATATATATAAAATTCTCATGTCTTGGATTGGACAAATTTATGGGTGGAGCATGACAAGATAATATAGTTAGAATGAGTAATGGTAATAATAACTTATTATTAGGATGTGAAATAGAAATATGAACAAGTATTGGTCCAATGACAACACCAAGACCTGTTGGGGTGATAATGTCAAGTGGGATCTACCACTGTAGTACACCCCAATATTATTGAAGTTTGTCTAATCAAACTGTATTGTGAAGGTCTTTCGCATTTAAGAGTGAAGCGGCTTGATCGATTCACCCATCCACATTGATTTAGGTGATCCCTCTTAGGATTAGATATCAACAACGTTTACATTTGTACAGCCCAGTATTAAATTTTGAGATCAGAATGTCAAACACGCTAGATGAGACAGCTAGATAATCATTGTATAAACTGATCAAGAGAAACAGTTGTGCAGACATTATAAAATACTAAGGAGTAAAGTGGAAGTGTTGGGTTAAACTCGTGAGAATTCTTAATACAGACAGTGCTTTACCAGTGGAGTTTTTTCCTTCGGGTTTCTCCACTTAAATTTGGTGTTATCTGTCTCTTGTTCTTGCTTTTATTTGCTTTCAGCTCTTGCTCATTAAGCTCTGTTATTCACTATCTATTTTAAGATATTTCTGTGTCTAATCGATTGCATATCATAATCTATAGTCTTCAGTGTTTTAATGGTGGATATGTAATCTGTTGATTATATTTCCCCTACTAAATCTAACATGGTATCAGAGTGCTGGTGATTATGCATGTGTAGGGATTGATCTAGAAGTTTTTAACTTGAAGAAGTGAAGAAGCTTTAAGTTTTTTTACGGATCTACAAAATCTTAAAATTTTCGCAGTCATCTTCAAGCTAACCAGGTTTACATTTCTAATTCCTGCCCAAATATTCTTTGAAATATAGGTGAAATATTGGTTAAATGGTTGTTTAGATCATGTTTGAGCTTTTGTATGCTTAGATATTTGCTTCTGCATCTTGTTTCAGTCGTTTACGGTTTAAATCCATCGTTTGCAAGCTTATTTTAAGTTTTCACACTGTTTATAGCCGTTTGAGTCATTTTTTGACTTTGGATCCAAAAGATTTATTTAGATCCAGTTTGTTTGGAGCTTCTAAGTCCATTCTAGTAGTAAAAATCTTTATTTTTCACTAATTTTTTCATTGGGAAGCTTGGGCCAATCATTTTGTGCCATCTAGCTTTGTTTTTTCATGTCTTTAGTTTTGATCCTATAGTTTTGCGAAGCTTGGACCAATAAAATTACTCCAAATAGCTTCGTTATTCTTTTTTTTCATGTTTGTAAATCCATATTCACTCTTAGAGTGCCAATGGCTTCAATCTGACACCTTTTTGTCTTTGCGAAGCCCGAGCCAATTAGTCTAGGGCTCCATCTTGGCTTCACTTTTGTCAGTCTTATTGTTTATCTGATTGTCAATTATGAAATGCGAGCCAATAAGGGATTTTACTCTAGCTGTCTCCACAGTCTTCAAAGGTAGACTATCCTCTGTTTTTGCAAAATATGATCCAATCAGGGAAGCTCCAAGTCACTTAATATTTCATTGGTGTTTGCTTTTTTAGCTTGTATCTAATTGTCACTCATGAAATGCGAGCCAATAAGGGTTATACATGTGTCTCCACGTTATCAGACTTGGATTAGTTGTCCTTTTTTATTTGTGAAATATGATCCGATAGGAAAGCTTCAAGTCACTTTATTTCACTTTTTTGCTAGTTTTGTCATTTGTGAAATAATGAGCCAATAAGATTGCTCCAAGTAGCTATGTATTTCACATTTGTCACTTTTTTCATTTGTGAAAGTGGTTGTCTAATTAGAATTTGCCACCTTTTTGCATTTGTCAGTCTTGCAAAAAGTGAGCCATTTAAAAGGCTCCACGTGTCCTCAGTTTTCTTTAGCCATTTTGGTTGCACTGCGAAGTGCAAACCAATAACATTTGGACACGTACATCTCTTTTTCACATTTTTCAGTCTTTTTCAGACTTGCAAAGTGTGAGCCATTTAAAAGGATCCACGTATCTTTTTTTGGCTTAGTCTTTGTCAGATTTGCGAAGCATGAACCAATTGTTTTTTGACAAGTATATTAATTGTTTTAATTATGTTACAAGTGTCAGGGTGTCAATCTTTGCTTTGGCTTAGCCACTTAGATTGTGACACTGTCTTATACCTTTTTCAGACCCTGAAATTTATTTTAAGTTTGGTTTATTTCAGGAACTTTAAGTCCTACTCAAAGAAATCTATTTAAAAATTTGGCGGAAAGTCACTAAGTGTCGATCCTTTAGTCCTTAAATTTTTCGACAAGTGGCTCTGTTTGACTAAGAATTTGATTTTGCATTGTGTCAGAATGCAAAAAAATGATCCAATTAATTTAAGACATGTGTATACGGTTTGTTTTTTAATTAATTGTCTTCTAACTTATTAGATGCATTGCGAAATGTGAGCTAATTGAAAAGTGACATGTATTTTATTTTCATTGTTGTCAGTCTTGTCATAGTTTTTGACATGTGTTTATTTTGTTTATTGTCACGGACCCAAAAAGGAATTGACTTTAATTTTTAAATATTTCACATCCACCCGAAGATCTATTTTAAAGCTGACACATGCCTCTCTTGGTATTGTTGATCTGTGCCACGTGTTTCCCCCCACCTTGGCTGTTTTTAACCTGTTTTTATTTGTTAAAGTAGCTTGTTTTGAGTTCGTTTAACTCATTTTGGAGTTTTCCCCTTCGAGTTGCTAAATAAATCATCAAGCTAATCTATCCCGACTTAATCCGAGCTTGATTAGCTTGCCTGTAACTTGACCCCGACTAAGCTCTGTCAAATTGATCTTAAATTTGATCAAATCAAGCTATTTTTTTTACTAAATTTGAGTTGTTTGCAATTCGTATAGAAAATTAAAAGATATGTAGCTAGTTTTTTCATCTCTGTTTGGCTTCCTTGATATGTTTTTAGATGTATTTGTCTCCATTGCCATCTAAGCGTTAAAATGGATAGTTCTGCCAGTTTTTATTTAGATAAGTGTCAAATTTTAAATGGAACAAATTATAGCATATGGAGAGTTCGATTGAAATCTTGTTTTGTGGCTAGGAAGTTCTAGGATCTTGAGACTAGTGTCGAAAAATGTCCCACAGGGAGACAAGATACCCCTTAAAACCAGAAGCCCTATCTCAATACATGTAAGTTATGCTGATTCATGATGAATTTTGGTAGTTGCATGATAATAATCAGACATCATGAACCCCTATAAAGAGTAATTAAGAAAAATTGAACCATGTCTAACCATGAACAAGTTTCTTGTCACAAAGAAAGAAAGGATTATCACAGAGGCAGAATAGAAGTTGATATCATATTTTGTAATGCATCAAGTGCATTTATACACCATGAAAGTTGTACCTAGAGGTTACAAAGAATATGTGCATGTTCTTGAGAAACTTTTTTTATAAATTTGCCTCTCTACCCCCTTTTGAGTATCCTAAAATTGAAAGTGTTCTGCAATTTTGTTTTTCAGTTGCCTTTTGATATAATGGATGTAGACATTGAGGGGGAGATATTTCAATCCTTGACTCTGACTAGGATTCCTGTGTCAGGTGCTTTCATGAGCATGGTTTCTCTAACTATTTTTTGTTGATAATGATTCTTTTTTCAAAATAATGTTTTTAACTGTTAAATCATGTTTCTTGGCATAAAAATTTGATCATATATGACATGTATAAGCTTAAAATTTGCTTACATGGTCATTTTTTTCTATGAATATTATGATTACTCTTGAATGATTTGATTATCTGATTAGCTCAGTTATCTATCAATTCTTATCTTTGTATAAAAGGCTTGGAATAAGATATATATGTTTGTTGATAAAATTTTTATGTGATTAGTAAAATATCATTATATGCATATCAAATGATACTTGAGGACACCTTTTTGTTTGTATTGGAGACATCCAATACTGGTTGGATCTAATAAATATTTTATTAGTATAATATGTCAGAATTTTTTTCAACATATTTGTAATGTAACATGGTTAGTTGTTAAGCATATTATTATGATACTTTGTTATGCCTATTATGTTGTCTATCATGACTCTAACCATGTTGATGTTGTGTTGGATATACAACTGGATTTATGTTCAAGTTTTGATGCAGGTAGAAAAAAAAGATCCATGTGGCTAAAGAGGCTATTGGAAGTGATACACATAGGAGCTAAAGGAAGTATTCCTTCGCCTATGTGAAGGCCAGATTGTTTTGATAAAGAATCCAGTTCAACATCAGAGATCAAGTTGCAGATACCTTCACTAAGCCATTGCATGTGCTGTGAACTTTTACAAGTTTTGTGCCTTATTGGGCCTATCAGAGTTCCATTGAGGGGGAGTGTGTATAACAATGCCACCTCTTGATAGATTATTATAAAAGACCTGGGTCAGATTTTAAGAGTGGATCATGACCACCCACTTTGTATGTAACAAAGTGATCCTTTAGGGATTGGTTACACATGGTTGTAACATTGTATGTGAATTGTAAGTCTCATGAGAAAATGCATAAGGAAGTTCATTGTAAACTTCCAATACTTCCTCCATCTTGTAATAAGTAAATGTGTCACTCTATGTGAAGTTACTTGTAAATCCCAATGAAGATTTAGTTATGGGTATGCCTTAGTTTATAAAAGGCTCCATAATCTGATGTAAGTCTTCATATGTAAAGCACTGGTCTTAAGAATTTCTGTATGGGAAGATCTGTATGATTTCCCTTGTTTGCATGCTAGCCTGAATCACTGTTGTTTATTCAAGGAATTTATCATGTCTAATTTTTCTTCCCACTTAACATTAAGAGGGAGTGTTGGGGTGATAATGTCAAGTGGGATCTACCACTACAGTATGCCCCAATATTATTAAAGTTTGTTTAATAAAACTATATTGTGAAGGTCTTTCACATTTAAGAGTGAAACACCCTGACCGATTCACCCACCCACATTGATTTGGGTGATCCCTCTCGGGATTGGCTATCAACAACATTTACATTTGTACAGTCTGAGTATTAAGTACTGAGATCAGATTGTAAGAGTCGATGATCATTGTATCAATTGATCAAGAGAAATATCTTTGCAAACATTGTAAAAGATAGAGGAGTGCAAGTGGAAGTGTTGGGTTAAACTCGTGAGAATTCTTAATATAGACAGTGCTTTACCAGTGGAGTTTTTTCCTTTGGTTTCTCCACTTAAATCTGGTGTTATCTATCTCTTGTTCTTTATTTTATTTGCTTTCAACTCTTGCTCATTAAGCTCTGTTATTCACTATCTATTTTAAGATATTTTTGTGTCTAATCAACCACATATCATAATCTATAGTCTTCGGCATTTTAATGGTGGATTTGTAATATGTTGATTATATTTCCATTGCTACATCAAATAAGAACAACTAAGTTAGATAAGTGCCATTTATAAAAATAATTTTTTTTGTGATAAATTTTCTCAATTATTTGCATTAGGTATCATGATGACACATCCTTTAGAGGGGAAGGATGTCACATCCTAATTTAAAACCTCTCTAAATAAGTATTGTAAAACAAAAATTTAGAAATTTCATACATCTTTATGTTTGGAACATGTTTAGACTGAAAGAGTACGTAGAGGTAGAGAGATGATAAATAATTGTGATTAAGTGGTTGCAAAATTTAATGTTAAGATCTTGCATATGGATTATCAATAACATTTATTCAAGAAGTTGTAAACTTTGTGACAAAGGGGGTTGAATATGAAAGATTACAATAAAGAGTTCTATAGACTCTCTATTATAATGGGTCATGTTGAAGATGATGCAAAAGATATTTCAAGGCATGTTAATGGATTGCATATTTCCATTTAAGATGATTTTTGCATGATTAGTCTAAAAATGTTGAAGAAGCCTAACGATTTTTGTTGAAGGTATGAGAAAATTTATCTCACTACCAACAAATCAATGCTAAATGGCAATGAAAGTTCAAGTGGAGGATTGCATAAAGATATGGAAAATCATGCATGCCAAGGAGAAATTGATTAAGCCAAATTTTAAATGGGTTTATTTGGTTAAAATGAGTTGGTAACAAGTTGTATATTTAGATTTATTAATTAAATAATCAATATGTGAATTATAATATAGATTCAATCAATAAATAATGTAAACGATAAGATAGAATTACCTAAATGTCAAGAATGGAATTCCCTTCGCTAAAAATAAGGTATAAAAGACAATATAGATGTGAAAATTGATGATGGATAATGATGAAGGCCTAGAAATTATTTCTTCTATAAATTAGAATTAGATGATGCAATCAGACGAGACGGAGACTGTACATGTTGGGAGTGTAGTGGAGTATGATAGATATGGTCATTTTCTATATAGTTTCAAACATGTGTGTTAGGGTTTTGTAAGTTCTCATGTTTGCTTATGGTCATGGAATATGCTTCCTTGTTGCAAATTATGGCTCACACAAATGTAATACTTCTTGTAATGACTTGCAACAAGTAGAAAACCCTAGATACTTACAATAAACTTTATGTAACTATTACATAACAAAAGGAGAAATATGTCTATGGTGTAGTTGGACTAACCATGGTGATCAAACCTATTGAACTAGCCTATTCACTACATTACCTCCACTTGAGAAGGAGAGAATATGTAATGTCCCCTTCTCAGACCTGATCTTTCCAGTGACCGTTGGCCTTTTTTCTGTAAACTCGAAGGCTAGTCGGAAGGTAAATTAGGGTTTCCTATTTTTTTCGGATGTCTTTTGCTCGGAGTTGGTGGATTCAAAGGCAGATTCTTTCTGGTGTTTTCCAAAAGCTTCGCAGTGGTATGTTCATTTCGGCATTCTGAGTATTTTTTGGAATTTACTATTTTTAGTAAATTCTATTTTTGGCTAGTTTCTAGTTGGATTCAACTTGGTTGACTTCCTACTTTAGTTTGGTCTGTTGACTGGTCATTATTGGCTTCAGAGCATGAGTGAAGAGTTAAGTTGATATATTTAATTAAAGGTCACATTTTAATATTATATTCGAAAGTTGACCCCTTGGCCTAGTCTATTGACTTTAAGTTGTTTTTGAAAAGTGGGTTTCTTGAGGGAGGCACCTTCATTAAGATTATTTTATTAATTTCCAAAGTCAAAGAAAGCTTAAGGTGGGCACATTTATCAAGGTATTGAATTTAATTAAAATATCAATATTAAGCTTGAAAGGAAAAGGGTGCCATCTTGGAGAAAGGATTAGGGTTTGGGATGTTGAAGTGTTTTTTAGGGTTTGGTGAAGTCAACAAGGAAGTTATAAAAGGAATAATTTGAGCATCATTCATCATCTTTTGGGGACTGCCATATTGTTATGCTGCCGGTTCGGCTCTTGGTTTGCTTCGAGGAATGAAGGCCTCCTAGCTCAGGCATCGCTTCTTGTTTGTAAGACAACAACTAGTGGTGATTTCACTCTAGATTGTGAGTTCAGTGGATTTAGTGCTGTGTAATTTGCATCTATCTAATTAGGTTCAGTTTTTAAATATTAGAGTTTTCTGGTTTCTGCACTTTTACTTAATTAGTTTTGATGTTTTATTCATAAATCCAAAAAGACAATAAAATTCCATGGTGGGTATTGTTTCTTTCCTTCCTTCTTGGCTAGGAGCCCATGTATGCAGGGTTGTATAATTTTTGGAAAACAATCTGATTTTTAAAAGCTAAATCGCCCCTGTGTTAGGCCGTACCATTCATGGTGTCTTGACATTCATGCATTTAATATAGCCTGCTTTTTGAGTCTGATTTTGGGGGTTAGTCTGAGCGCCCACCTACTAATAGTGCTTTGTAATCAGTATCAGGTTATTTGAATAAGTTTTACAGAATTTCTGAGCTATTCCGGAAATCTGTGTGCTGCTGGTTATAATCTGAGCCATTCCAGAAATCTGTGTGCTGCTGGTTATATTCTGAGTTATTCCAGAAATCTGTGTGCTGCTGGTTATATGAAAAAATATAGAATTGTCTTAATAGCTCGAGAGAAAACTACATCTTTAATCTGATTCGTATTGTTAGCAAGATCTCACCATTTATATTGTAAGCTGGGAGTAGTACTGGCAGCAACTTAGATTCTTGCTTATCATACTGTAATGCCCTTCTTACTTTCAGCAGTTGATATTGTTTTAATTTGACCTCTGCCCTATGGTAGCTACTATCCCATTCTGGGTTAGCAAGCACATTCTGGGTGTTGAGTATTTCCAGCTTTCCTTATTTCTTTTCAAGCATAGTATTCTGTAATACTCCATCAGATGGTCGCCCCTCACTCCATACTGGATTGGGTAGCACATACTTGGCGTTGAGTTCCCATTCAACATTTAGGGTAGAAGATTAGTATTCTGTAACACTCCGTTAGATGGTCACCCCTCACTCCATACTGGATTGGGTAGCACATACTTGGTGTTGAGTTCCCATTCAGCATTTAGGGTAGAAGATCCTCTAACCATATGCTCGCCATCATCAGCACCATTCTTGGTTAGAGTTGCTTTCGTACAATTTGGTTTACCTTCTAACCTTAACGGGTACTTTGTTTGTAATGATTTTAATCTGTTTTAAAAAAGGGAAAACAAAAAAAAATTGGCCCGGAATATTTCAATGGTATTAGAGCGAAGATCTTCCCATCCTGTGAACAATCTGTCTATGAGTGACAGAGAAAAGAGGTACATTGTAAGGAGAAGACAAGAAGGTTGGAAAACAGTTCCAACCTTACCAAGCTCTAGAAGGTCAGACAGCTTCAAAGATCTTGAGGGCTCATTGGGAGTCTTCTCAGGAATCAGATATGGCAGAGGGGTGAGAGATCAGTTGGGGGGTAACGAGAGAGTTACCAACAACAGAGATGACAATGAGAAAGGAAGAGAAAGGTCTATGAGTCCCGGAACGAGATTTGGAAGAAAGAGGGATGCCTTGATGGACATGGTATCTCTCATGATGGGGACAGTGGGTCAGAATACCATTGCAAAGAACAACTTAGAGCACAGAGGAGAGCATAGTGCCTCCAACCAGCATGAGGGATATGCAGCCCAGACTGTGTCAAACAAAACTTATATTTTCTTCCTGGCCTTTCAAACCCCCCCTTTTTGGCACCTGTAAACACTCAGCTAGATCCTAAAGAGAATGTTTCATTCGTGGAGCAGTTGATACTTGGTCGTGCAGAGTATGACTCTCTACCTGACGACATCAAGATGGATATGTCCTATAACGATTTCATGGATCATAAAAGGAAAAACAAAGGAAACGGGAGATACTTTGATCAAAGAAGACCATCAAATCAAGGAGACTTGTTCCCAAGCTATCAACAAGGTGTCACTTCCACACTTTGACGGGAATGATACTAGTTCAGCCCGAGCTTGGATTTAGAAGCTGGCTAACTATCTAGCTCTCAGACCTATGGCAGAAGAAGAGGTGATCAAGTTCACTACACTACACCTTGATGGAGTGGCACATGAATGGTGGTACCATGGCCTAGTTACCTTGGGTCATTGGTCTATCAAAATGTATGAGGAGTTCACTACTAGGCTCATCAAGAGGTTTGAAAAAAAAGATCTTGAAATTCATTTAAGGGAACTGGCACAATTGAGACAATATGGCACAGTTGATGCCTACATTATGGAAGTTTTCAGAGACTATCAGTCATGGTGACTGGAATCACGGAGAGGAGATTGGTGATCCTTTTCAGTGAAGGGTTGACAGAACCACTCAAAGGTTGGGTTAAGGCCTTTGATCCACCAACCCTGCAGGAAGTCATTAAGAAAGAAAGAAACATGGAGTGGGCTGCTCCTAAGGCAAAATTTCGGTCAAATTCCCCCTTTCAGAAAAGGGATAAAGGGAAAATACCTCAGCATAGACCTCCCTTGAGACCACAGCACAAGGAGTTCAAACATCACAATCCCCATGTCACCAGGTTGGATCCTGAAACCTTGAATGAACTCAAAAGAAAAGGGTTGTGTTTCTGGTGTCGGGACAAGTGGTCTCAAGATCATGTTTGCCCTAAGGGAGTTAAATTCAATCAGATTGAGTACTATTCTGCTGGTGAAAGTACTTCTGATTTTTCCGACCAGCAATCTGATTTTGAAGAAAGTGAGAGTGGATTAGAGCTCCAGAAGCAGTCCAGAGATGAGAAAGAAAGTGTTGGAGTCTTAGCTCAACTTACTAGCTTCCAAAAAAATGAATCATTCAAGGTTCGAGGGATGATCCAAGGGCAGCGAATCGTTGCCTTGATCGACACTGGAGCAACACATAACTTCATTGATGAAGCTGTGGTGGTGAAGAAGGGGCTGTAAACAGAGGAGTTTGAAGGGTTCAAGGTCATGGTTGCCGATGGATTCCATATTTCATGTACTAAGAAAATCTCGAACCTGACCATGTAATTGGGGAAATACGAAGTCAAGGATGACTTCTATGTAGTCCACATTGGAGATACTGATGCCGTCCTAGGCATTCAATGGCTAGATCTCCTTGAATCTGCAGACTATGGAGCTGAAGTTTCAATCTGATGGTAAGAAGATAGTCCTAAGAGGAATGTCCAATGGGGGCCCTCGGGTAGCCCTCGGGTAGTGTCATTCAAAAGTATGGCAAGGCTGATTCGTCACGATCAAGAACCTGACCATGCAATTGGGGAATTACGAAGTCAAGGATGACTTCTATGTAGTCCACATTGGACATACTGATGCCGTCCTAGGCATTCAATGGCTGCGTTCTCTTGGGGAGATCTCCTTGAATCTGCAGATTATGGAGCTGAAGTTTTAATCTGATAGGTAAGAAGATAGTCCCTAAGAGGAATGTCCAATGGGGGGCCCTCGGGTAGTGTCATTCAAAAGCATGGAAAGGCTGATCCATCACGATCAAGCCGAGTGGGTTGCAGAGTGCTTGATCCTTCCTGCTAGTCCGGTTGAGACTAAACAAGACCATCCTCCTGATGTTCATTCTCTACTCACGAAGAAGAGCAAGGTCTTTGCAGACTTGCCTCCTGGACCACCACCTGAAAGGGGTTCAGAACATATCATATAGCTTAAGGAAGGAGCTAAACTGGTGATTACAACTCCATATCGGTACCCGAAGAGGAAAAAGGATGAGATTGAGAAGAATATTCAAGAACTCTTGGAGATGGGCTTCATTCGCCCAAGCAAGAGCCCCTTTGCATCTGCCGTAGTTCTTGTGAAGAAGAAGGATGGTACCATGCACATGTGTGTGGACTATCGTGCTTTGAATCAAAGCACCATAAAAAATAGATACCCCATTCCCAGGATATATGAGCTCATTGATGAGGTACATGGGGCCAAGTTCTTCTCGAAGATTGATTTGAGATCGTGTTACCATCAGATTCGAATGAGAGGATCGGGATTGTGGAGAAGACAGCTTTTAGATGTCACTATGGCCATTTCAAATTTTTGGTCATGCCAATTCGGGTTGACTAACACTCCCCGGCTTCCTTTCAGTCTTGCATGAACCGTGTTTTTCAAAATCAGTTAAGGAGGTTTGTGTTGATTTTTTTTTGATGACATTCTGATTTACAATAAGACTTGGGAGGATCATCTCAAGCACTTGGAGGAAGTGCTTAGTATTCTTGAATCTGAGAGTTTGTTCGCAAAAGCATCCAAATGTGAATTTGGAATGGAGGAGTTACTGTACCTTGGCCACATAATCAGTGCTGAGGGAGTGAAGGTGGATCCGAAAAAGATCAAAGCAGTAGTTGATTGGCCACCTCCTGAGAGCTTGACTCAGTTGAAAGGTTTTTTGGGTCTTTGTGGTTTTTATCAGAGATTCGTAAAGGGGTATTCATAGAATGTTGCTCCCCTTACTGATCTCACCAAAAAAGGAGCCTTTTGTTGGTCAGAAAAGGCTCAAATTATTTTTGACAAATTCAAGAAGATCATGAGCTCATGTCCGGTTCTGGCTATTCTAGATTTCTCCAAGCCATTCGAACTGCAGTGTGATGCATCCGGTGATGGAGTTGGGGCTGTCTTGATGCAAGACAAACACCCTATTGTGTATGAGAGCCGAAAATTAAGGGGTGTAGAAAGAACATACTCAATTTATGACAAAGAAATGCTTGCCATTATGCATGCATTAGCCAAGTTTAGGCAGTACTTGGTGGGGAACAAGTTTGTGGTTAAGACTGATCACAATAGCCTCAAGCATTTCATGCACCAGAAGGACCTGAATGAGAGGCAACAGAAGTGGGGTGAGTAAGCTTCAAGCTTACAACTTTGACATTGAATATGTCAAAGGGAAAAATAATATTGTGGCTGATGCTTTATCCAGGAGACCTCATCTTAGCTCATTATGTGAGCTTACTACAGATTGGAGAGACATGTTGCTTGCTGATCATGCCAAAAATCAGTTTGCAACCAGCATTATTGAGGGTACTTTTCATGATGAAAGGTACAAGGTGACTGAGGGATTTATACACTATAAGGGAAGAATCTTTCTGGTGGCTGATTCAAAGCTTAAGAAGAAGATTCTTTTGAATTTTCATGATATTCCAATTGCTGGTCACCAAGGGTTTTTCAAGACATATAGGCAGATCCGAGAAAGGTTTTCTTGGAAAGGATTGAAAGGAGAAGTACAACGCTACATTCAGGAGTATCCTGTTTGTCAAGTGAATAAGAATGAGCATACATTACCAGCTGATTTGCTGCAACCACTCCCTATTCCCAATCAAAAATGGGGAAAGCATTTCGATGGATTTCATCACAGGGTTGCCCAAGGCCCAAGGGAAGGATTGTATTTATGTAGTGGTGGATAGTCTAACCAAATTTTCTCATTTATTTGCCATTACCAGCACTTTTTCTGCAGCCCAAGTTGCAGATCTATTTTTTCGAGAGGTGTTTAGGCTGCATGGGTTGCCAAAGAACATTGTGAGTGATAGGGATAGCAAGTTCCTAAGTACTTTCTAGCAAGAAGTCTTCAGAATGAGTGGTAATGTGCTCACTCCAAGCACTAGTTACCATCCCCAAACAGATGGACAAACGGAAGTAGTGAACAAGTGGTTGGAAGGCTACTTGAGAAACTAAGTTTCAGAACAACAGAAAGCTTGGGTCAAGTGGGCTGCATATAGGTGAGTACTGCTACAATTCTTATTTTCATATGTCAATTAAGATGTCTCCTTTCTTGGCTCTTTATGGGTATGAAGCACCTAGCTTTGCTGATTTGGTGTTTGGTGAGAGCAGAGTACCCCAAGCCAAGGACTTGTTGCAGCAAAGTCAAGACATCATGAAATCCTTGAAGGATAATTTATAGATTACACAGAATCAGTAGAAGATGTATGCTGATCAGAGACGTGTTGAGCATTCTTTTGAGGTTGGGGATATGGTTTATCTCCGATTGCATCCTTACAGACAGTTTACTCTCAAGAAGAGTGGAGCTGAGAAGCTTAAACCTCATTTCTATGGGCCATTCAAGGTCATCAGAAAAGTTGGGGCAGTAGCTTATGAGTTAGAGCTACCTTCTGATAGTAGAGTGCATAATGTTTTCCATGTATATGTCCTCAAAAAGGAACTTGGACATAATGTGGTTACTTCATCACAGTTACCACCTTTAGATGAGGAGGGACAGTTGGTTCTAATTCCAGAGGGGATATTTGATTTCAGAGAGCGTACTTTGAGGAAAAAAACTATCATAGAAATACCTGGTGAAGTGGAAGAACCTGTCCGATGGAGGATGCGACTTGGGAAAGTGATGAGATTCTGCAGCATCCTGGTTTACGATTGATTGAGGACAAGCAATCTTGGGGAGGGCGGACTGTAATGTCCCCTCCTCAGACCTGATCTTTCCAGTGACCGTTGGCCTTTTTCTGGAAACCCGAAGGCTAGTCGGAAGGTAAATTGGGGTTTCCTATTTTTGAGGATGTCTTTGCTCGGAGTTGGTGGATTCAAAGGCAGATTCTTTCTGGGTTTTCCAAAAGCTTCGTAGTGGTATGTTCATTTCGGCATTCTGAGTATTTTTTGGAATTTACTATTTTTAGTAAATTCTATTTTTGGCAGTTTCTAGTTGGGTTCAACTTGGTTGACTTCCTAATTCAGTTGGTCTATTGACTGGTCATTATTGGCTTCAGAGCATGATTGAAGAGTTAAGTTGATATATTTAATTAAAAGGTCACATTTTAATATTATATTCGAACGTTGACCCCTTGGCCTAGTCTGTTGACTTTAAGTTGTTTTGAAAAGTGGGGTTTCTTGAGGGAGGGCGCCTTCATTAAGATTATTTTATTAATTTCCAAAGTCAAAGAAAGCTTAAGGTTGGTGCATTTATCAAGGTATTGAATTTAATTAAAATATCAATATTAAGCTTGAAAGGAAAAGGGCGCCATCTTGGAGAAAGGATTAGGGTTTGGATGTTGAAGTGTTTTTTTAGGGTTTGGTGAAGTCAACAAGAAGTTATAAAAGGAAGACTTTGAGCATCATTCATCATCTTTTGGGGATTGCCATATTGTAATGCTGCCGGTTTTGGTTCTGGGTTTGCTTCGAGGAATGAAGGCCTCCTAGCTCGGGCATCGCTTCTTGTTTGTAAGACAACAACTAGTGGTGATTTCACTCTAAATTGTGAGTTCAGTGGATTTAGTGTTGTTGTAATCTGCATTTGTCTAATTAGGTTCAGTTTTTGCATATTAGAGTTTTCTGGTTTCTAGCACTTTTACTTAATTAGATTCGATGTTTTATTCATAAATCCAAAAAGACAAAAAAATTCATGGTGGGTATTGTTTCTTTCCTTCCTTCTTGGTTAGGCACCCATGTATGCAAGGCTGTAGAATTTTTCGAAGACAATCTTATTTTTAAAAGCTAAAGCACCCCTGTGCTGGGCCGTACCATTCATGGTGTCTTGAAATTCATGCATTTAATATAGCCTACATTTTGAGTCTGTTTTTGGGGGTTAGTCTGAGCACCCTCCTACTAATAGTGCTTTGTAATCAGTATCTGTTTATTTGAATAAGTTTTACGGAATTTCTGAGCTATTCCGGAAATCTGTGTGCTGCTGGTTATATTCTGAGCCATTCCAAAAATCTGTGTGCTGCTGGTTATATTCTGAGCTATTCCAGAAATCTGTGTTGCTGGTTATATAAGAAATAAAGAACTGTCATTAACAGCTCGGAGAAAACTACACCTTTAATCTGATTCGTATTGTTAGCAAGATCTCACCATTTATATTGTAAGCTGGCAGTAGTACTGGCAGCAACTTAGATTCTTACTTATCATATTGTAGTGCCCTTCTTACTTTCAGCAGTTGATATTGTTTTAATTTGACCTCTGCCCTATGGTAGCTACTATCCCATTCTGGGTTAGCAAGCACATTCTGGGTGTTGAGTATTTCCAACATTCTGCATTTCTTTTCAAGCATAGTATTCTGTAATACTCCATCAGATGGTCACCCCTCACTCCATACTGGATTGGGTAGCACATACTTGACGTTGAGTTCCCATTCGGCATTTAGGTAGAAGATTAGTATTCTGTAACACTCTGTCAGATGGTCGTTCCTCACTCCATACTGGATTGGGTAGCACATACTTGACATTGAGTTCCCGTTCAACATTTAGGGTAGAAGATCCTTTGACCATATGCTCGCCATCATCGGCGGCATTCTTGGTTAGAGTTGCTTTCGTACGTTTTGGTTTACCTTCTAACCTTAACGGGTACTTTGATTGTAATGTTGTAATCTGTTTTAAAAAGAAAAACAAAAAAAATCGGCCCGGAATATTTCAGAATATCATATCCCTAGTGTTAGTACAAGTTTTCATGCAAATCTAATGTGAACCCTAATGTGTTCTCGAGTCTCTTAACCAAAAGATAGTGGGTGTAGCTATATGTAGATTGAGATGGAATATTTGTGATTGTGTATATAGTGATAGTGTATGTAAATATAGAATGAATTCTCTTAAACCTTTTAGATGTTTCACAATGTGAAACCTTGGCTTGACTTTGACTATGAATTGGCTTCTAAAGAGGGAAGCTAGCCAATTTGACATGTATTAGTACTTCAAACCTGATGTATGGTTTGTTCCTAAGAATCTTTTGCTTCTGTAGATGGAGAGATGAGATATTGAAAGTGGTTTGAAATTGTATTTATAATAATGTCTCTTCAAAGTGTTAGGTGAGTTCAAATGATGAATTATAACTGGTTATATATGTGTCAGCGATTACTAATTCACAGTAAAGTTGACCTAAGGGATAGGAAATAACCCAAACAAAAATACAAAATCAAAAAAAGTTGTTGGATGTGGAAGGACAGGGCTATGTTAGTTGTCTTGATCCATATTATGGATTTTATTGGGACTATATCATTCTATACAGGTATTTTGTGAAACAAATCTTGAATTCTAGGTGAGATACGTGGGAGTTGTTCTCTACTTTGATTTAATATATGTTAGGAATATTAAGGAATATACAAATAATTTGGAATAGAGAAAATCATGTGGCACAATGGGAAATTGAATATGATACCTAAGCTTGATTGAATGAAAAATTCATAATGTAGGGATGAATTCAAAGTATTAATTTCTAGATGATAAATTTCCATATTTATTCGTCTATAAAATTTATCTCTTTGTATGATCAAATTCATCTACAAAATGAAAACAGTAGATCTTGTTTGAGAGGAGGAGAATGTGTAAGGGGTAGAGGATTAATAGAAACATGTTTCTATTGTGGATAATTTGGGCATTGTGTGTTTGATTGGTATGAGTAGGAATGATGCTAGTAATCATGTTTCATAGCATGCATATAAAGAGAGTAATGTGTCCAAAAAAGAAAAATATCTAGAGTTTAAAGAAGCTCTTATAATGAAGAGTATGTTTCTAAATCCAATTAAGGTAATCATGCACAAGAAGAATTTATTCAAATCCATTTGTAATTATGGAGGTAAATGTTTTAAGGTTGTTATTGATAATGGTAACACCAATAATATTTGTTTATAATAAGATGGATGAAAAGTTATGTTTGAAATGGATTGTGCATATTGAAGGGGCATCAATTTCTTGTGAATGGGCAATTTGTAGCACCCTCTCTACATTTTTTATTAAAAAATAATAAATCAATTACTATTCACCCCATAATAATAATGATCGTTTTATTAATATTTCAAAAAATCACCTCAGTGCAAATAATGGAATTATAAAATTACAAAAAAACCATCCCTATTTAAATAATGTTTGCAACACTTATTCTACTTCCACTTGATAATATTGATTCTATTGATAATAATAATCGTAATAGTTATAATATTAATATAAACAAGAATTAAATAAAACTCTGATATACTTATCATTAAATAATAAACCCCAATTTTTTTAATGAAAATAACACCAAAGATATCTAAATTTATAAAAGTAATGCTCTACCCAATATGCATACTTCTTAATAAGATTACGAGAAACCTAAAAGAATAAATTGGATAGGTTTTTATCACTCAAAGTCAAAGTTCCCAAGGGTCAAAATGATTTAGGTCATTATGTAACAGATGTTTGTTAAAACAAGTTAAAAGTGGACATATTTTTTGTTTTGTTTTTTAAATTTTAAATTTTATTAGGTAGCTTAGAAACAACATATAATTAAATCTTACAACAATACCTCTAAATAATCCAAGGTTCAAATCATCCCTTCATTACCATATTTCCAAATGTCAAACAAGAGTTGATCAATTAAATGTCATTTAAACATTAGACATTGTTTCCCACAATTTCACGTACAAAAGTACAATCAACAATCATTTCATAACACAATTATTAATATCAGATTTACTTCATATTCTATATCAAATACATGAGACAACAAGCTTGTCCCTAGCCATGTACAACAATATGACCATATGTTTTAGTACAAGTAATATACTATCAAAGATTTTGACAAATCGACCAAAGCCAATGTTTTTGACCCAGGATTAAAAAGTTAACTTTGATTTCATGGATCTAGGGACAAATGTTTCTAGGTATGTTTTGTGTAATTAAAGTACAAAAAATGATGAAAAAAAGTTATACAAAGGTAAACAAGTGACTAAAGAGCTATTAAGGTGTGCTCAATAAGAGTGGGGAGGGTGTATTTGTGCATACAAGTGTGTAATGTCAATACTAGTAGTGTCAAAGGATAGATTTCTAAATTTGAGTGTCTACATGCGCTTTTCAAACACTGGTAGGGTTTTCACCTTGTCAAACACTTTGGAAAATATGACAAACACTGTTGATTTTTTCACCCTATCAATCACCTTGGAACACATGAAAAATACTATTGGGGTTTTCACCTTGCTTGACTCCTCTGAAAACCCTACAACTGCATCTGGGTTTTGCACATGAAAAAAAGTCCCAAAATCCAACGTTTAAATTTGGCATCCTCACACCTATTGTCAAGGTTTTCAACTTAATCAATATTAGGGAAAACCCAAAATGCTCTAACTTCATGGTTTTTGACTTGAAAACCAAGTTACGAAACCCAAAAGTTTTCAATAAACTTCCAGAACCCAAAACTTGACAAACAAGTTGAAAATCCTGAAATACAATATGTTGACGAGGGGTCGGGGGTTTGACTATAAATAAAAAAATTTGTGTCGATGTGTTGAGATGTCCAGATGTCTTGAAAAACCTAAAATGCACTATGTTGACCGGGGTTTGAAGGTTGGAGTGTAAGTTGGAAGTTGTGTTGATAAGTTTAGATATCCTAAATCCACAAAAATCTAAACTTGACAATGTGCACGAGGGATAATTTTAGTGGCAAATATTCATAATATGGAAAAAATTTCATTTTAGGAAAATTTGAAAAGGTGATTTTTTCAGAGCAGGTCGGTGTCCTATTCGCCTACATTTGAAAACATCTCCTATAAAAACCTAGGTGATTCGTCGAGTAGTATACTACGGTACTACCACCAGTACCTTACCAATACCGTGAACTCACATAATCATACTCTAAGCACTAGAGATTGTTGTTAGCTTGTTTGTAGTTTAGAGTCGGGTGACAGATGATATTTGCTGATGCACGACCCATTGAATTTGATGATGTGTGACAAAGGGGTTAGTAGTTGACGTGCGACAGGGATATAGTTGACACGTGACAAGGAGGTATTGCAGACGCACGACAAGGGGGTTAGTTGTTGACACGTGACAGGGATATAGTTGACACGCGACAAGGAGGTATTGTAGATGCACGACAAGGGGGTTAGTTGTTGACACACAATAAGGAGGTATTGCAGACGCGTGACAAGGGGGTTAGTTGTTGACGTGCGACAAGGAGGTATTGTAGACGCGTGGCAAGGAGGTTAGTTGTTGATGTGCTACAAGGAGGTATTGCAGACACGCGACAGGAATTTTGTCTCTGACGCGTAACTTGGTTCTTTTGCTGACGTGGGACTTTGTTTAGAATAATGGAAGGTGCTAGTCCTCAGAATGTGAAGACCCAAAAAGTAAATAAGAAATCTCAGAAGTTCATGTTCAAGTATTTTGGAAATTCTGCTGATACAAATATTGCAATTACCAACAACCATATAGCTACCACAAAAAAGAATCAGAATACTAACTGTGTGGAAGGTAATATTGAGGTGGATATGCATTTTGCATAGTATCAAACAAATGACACCTACGATAATATGCCAGATCTTAAAGATATAACTATTGAGATGCCAGATCCTGAAGATATTCTTCCTATTGGGTTGCAACCAGGATTGCATCAAGATATCACACATACAAATACTCAGCAAAATGGAACACATAAATCAAATTCAAATTTTGGTTCACGAAAGAGGAAACTAGATGATTGTGATATTGCTCAAAATTCTACTCAAAAAATTAAAACATTGAAAATGAACAAGAATATGTGGACCATTAGGAGGACATACAAGTTTAATTGGGCTTCAAAATTTTCGTTTATCGAACCTATACAATCATCTAATTCAGAAGAGATCCCATCTAAATGTACATGTATAATATGTACATGGAAATTGGGAAAGCATCAAAAAATGCAAATGAAGATGGACACTATAGAAAAACATTATGGAAAACAATATTTGACTGTAACTGAGGTAGATGGCCAGAAAATCAAAACACATAGGTGGAAAACTAAAAAAGAATGCATGCATGTTAAATATGCAGCATATTATGAAGCAGAGCAGAAAAAACACATACATCTAGTGGAAAAGGGAGGAACGATTGCATCGCAAATTGGTAAGATGAATCAAACAAATCTACATGCAAAACTCATACAGTTCTCTAATTTATTTTACATACTAAAGAAAGGAAGACCAATTTCAAATTTCCTCGATTTTAAAGTTTTGTTTCAATATAATGGAATGCCAAACGTACCTCAGTCTCATTGGTTTGAAAGTAGTGGATGGGAAATGGAAAAATGCCTTTTGATGATAGAGAAGGAAGATTTGAAAGAGAATGTAAAAAAATCAAAGTTTATCTCTCTTTCAATTGATGAAGTGACAACAGTGGACAACATTTCATGGGTATGTATCCACGTCTATACTTTAGAAAATCATATAAGGACACCTCATCTACTGGGTGTTATGAAAATGGTTGAAAACTGTAATGCCAAAAACCTACATAAAATAGTTGTTTCTCATTTGAAATATATTGCTGGAATGACTGATTATGAAATTGCTACGAAGTTGGTATGCATCGGAGTAGATGGTGCATCTGTCATGCAGGGTCACCGAACAGGGTTGTGTGTTAGATTACAAACAACAGTGGCCCCATATATGCTACCAATTCACTGTATGGCTCACGGAATGAATTTAGCGTATAAAATGGTAAGCAACTATGAAAATGTTGCTAAATTAGAAGACCTTATAAGATAACTTCATGCCTATATGGCAAGCAGACTAAAGTGATTTCTTGAGTTCCAAAATTTCACAATTAGAATTACATATGGCAAAAAACTTCTGAAAGATGTTGAGACGAGATGGATCTCTTTGTATGAACCTGCATGCAGAGTTCGTGAGGAGTATCCTTCGTTGGTTGGTTTCATGCACAAATATTGTCATGAAGTTGATAGGGTGAGGGACTTGTTGTTCTGTTTAACTGATTTGGAGACATTTCTTACATTGGTTGGTATTCTTCCAATATTGCAGGAGATCAATACACTGATGAAGCATGCACATGGGAGATTAATCTATATTGTAGATTTTATACGGATGAGAAAAATGGTATGTCAAAGTCTTGATATCTTGTACTATTCCCAAGATAGTTTTGATACACCTGTTTTTGAGAATTGGAAAGCTTTATTAGATCTTAAAAATCCCAGTAACTATTTGAGATTTAATATCCACGATCACCTCTACATCACTGTTAATGGGAGGGACATACCACTGCACATTTTGCAAAAACATCAAGATATTACAGGATTGGAACGAGAAGATGTTCCCATGACACGTAATCTCTTTGAGTTTGTTATAGTTGAAACAAGAATAAAGCTTTAAAAAAATTTCAGAATCCTTATCATCAGAAATTAGAGAATGTTTATCCAAAGATAAAATTCTTGAAGCAATGGGTTTGATGAATCCTAATTTTTTGAATACTGAAGGTGGTCATGCAGACTTTGTAAGAAAGTATTTCCATAAATCCATGGGTACAATAATGGAACATTTCACAAATACTTCAGAGTTCAAGGGTATGGAAATCAAAGGTATACTGAATGCTGATTTATTAAAGTTTCAATCAACAAATTTTGCAACAACAATGAGGAACCAATATAAAATTTTAGATTAACTTTCTAAAAGTGGTGTTATTACAAGGTTGTGGCAAGGAATCTATCAAATTTCTATCTTACAATAAGACATCAGTGAATATTTCAGATTATATGAGTTATGCCAAACAATAATTTTGGGGTCTATGGAGGATGAAAGGGTTTTTGAGTGCTTTATCATTTATAAAATCAAAACTGAGAAATAGGTTGGATAAAAATCTGGAAAGTTGCATGAGGTGTTATGTATCTCGCTACTCCATGGAAACCTTTCCTTTCGACAGAGCAATTGTTCATAGGAATTCCCTTTGCAAAAGAAGAGGTGTGAATAATACAACTACAAGTACAATTGTTTCCAACGATGAGAGTGGAATTGGCGCATCCTCACACTCTATAGAAGAGAACATCGAGTTTGAAGAAGCTATTGATAATGGATTGTTTCAACTTTAAATAGGTATCTCCTTCACCTTAATTTTATTTTTTGTCACCTTAAAAAAATTTTCAGCTCTTGTTATCATTAAAGATGTTACAGGTATATATATTTACATTTATTTCATCTTTTTTTTTTAAAACGTGGGTTGACATCCATCTGAGGAAGCTTGCACTTCTTGGGACTAACAATGTCAGGCAAATCACCCATCTATCTACTAATCCATTTCTCGTGTTGAGTTTTCTTAAATCAAATATCTAGCACACTACGAAGGATAATTTCACAGCCATCTAAAACACAATAGGTAACTTAAACCCTATCATATGACATTTCTTGATTTTTTTACAATTATGTTTAGTTTATTTTTATATTTGTAAAATGATTTGATATATTTTTTAAACTTTGTGGGATAAAATCACACAATTGAATTTTATAAAGAGAGGAAGATTTTTCCATATTATACAATTCCTAATCCATGATCCATTATACACTTCATCATCCATGATTGTGCTTGAAGCTAAATCTACATCCACATAAAATTCATCATCATCCATATATATTTTAATGTCATCATCCACATCTAATGTCATCATCCACATCTATTATTTATTCATTTTAAATGTGTAGAAACGTCTCTATCCTAACATATTCCATTTTTAAAAACAATTATCCAGTATCATCATTCGTCATCATCTATATCCATTCTAATGTCATCATATCATTACAAGTATAGAGAAGAATATTTTGAGAACGTTTAAATGTCTTTATTGTACTACATTCCAAATTTTCTTAAAACAATTATCCATTATCATCATCCAATTTCCATGATCGTGCTTGAATCTAAATCTACGTCCACATACAATTCATGATAATCCATATCTATGAGACCATGATTCTATTATAATGTCATCATCCACATCTAATGCAATCATAATTACGAGTAGAGAAGAAACATAAACACCATATACAATCTAAAAATTCTATACATAATATATAGGAAGTTATAAAATTAAATATTATATAGTATTTCAAATTTTCAAAGGCTATCACATTTAGGTTTTCAAATTTCAAATCCAGATAATAAATTTCAAAAGCCATGACCATCACATTCAATGTTTCGAATTTTCAAATATAGATTCTATTTTTCAAGTTTCAACTTTCCACCCTCAATAATGAAATTTTTCAACCCTCAATTTTCTGTACCCCTTTCCCGAATGGCTTCCACTCCTATACTCTTTTCTCCAATGGCTTCTCTGCATTGCACCCCTTTCCCCAATGGCAAGAATAATCCCAGAACTTATCAGATCTTCTGCAGTACTGTCTCGATTATTTATAATTATTTCTTCTTGCTTTGTCGCATCTCCATGGGATAGTAAACTTGGATCAGCAGCTTCACGTTGGTTTTGAATAAAATTTCAAGGTTGAAGCCATGCTCTTGAATTATGCGCTTCAGTGTATTATTTTGTTTGTTAACCAAAAAAATATTTTCCTTCAAATTCTTCACTGCGGATAAACTGTTCTTTGCGGTTTCCAAGTGAACTTGGAAAACCTTTTCTTGACTCTTCAAATTTTCATATTTCAACTGCACAAAAAAAGTGATGTCAATTAAACATATTACTAAAATAAGAAAACTTCAAATTATCAAAAAATATTGTTTGAAAGTGATAATACTTACGACCACTCTATCTCTCTTGGAATTTGCAACTGCTACCAAATCCTTGTCCTTAGACCCTTTGTTAAAATATGCCTGGGCTTTAGCACTAATATTTTCCAATTTGTTCAATGCTTTATCTAAAATATCATCTTTATAATTATTTTTATACGTGACGGTTCCACTTCTTACTTTGGTAAGTCAAGAATCCATCTTCGCAGGTTGATTCTGGACTGCAACATATAAACTATCCCTTTGCCAATAATTTTCAAAACGAATTATTATCTCATTGATTAGTACTTTAGCCCTTATCTCCCATTCTATGAGCTGACTAATATGAGGTGGAATAAACTCATCTACATGGGATTGAAAATCATAACCAATTAAGTTCTCTAAAGGAAAAGGTAGCAACTGTTCACCATCTGTATCTGAAGAAGATGATCTCACTGGAGAGGTATGGGGGATTTTGGGTTGATCGAATGCTACTTGTTTCTGCCTTTGGGTGGCCTGATCCTATTTGTGATAAAATAAATCAATATTCAAACAAATAAATCTAAAGTGAAATGTAATGAAAGTTGAATAAATTATGTTGAAATAGAAGTATACCTGTTGGCCTTGAATCATCTCACGTGTATTGAAAAATCATATTGGGTCATTACTATCAATGCCCAAGTAATCTTCATCTAAATTTATATTATTTAAAACCGATATGCCTGTTGTCCTGGGCAAGCCACCGAGTGAGAGGGTTGGAATTCAAAACAAGGAGGTAATGTTTAGTGTCCCACTAGGGGCCGGAGAAATTGGCATGAATTTACCAATGTTCTTTTTTCCTGATCCTCTCATTGGCATTTTGAATATTATTGGTGGAGGGGGAGGTTCCGTTGTTTGTACAGAAGGTGAAGGACTACAATGTGCTAAAAAGTTCAAGAAAAATCATATGAAAAACTATTAAATTATGCAAAATCTATGAAATTAAACGAATTACTATTTAAAACTTGTACCTTGTTGTTGAGGGGTAGCTTGTCGCGGTGCTTGACGTGGCTGTGTTGGAGTAGTAATTGGTGGTTTTTGAGTTTTCTGTTGTTGGGATTACTGAGGTGGTTGTTGAGAAGACACAAATTCATGCGACTGAACTGAGTGAGTTGGGGAAGACGGTTGACTTTGAGAAACACGCGTATGGTCCAAAGCCCCTACAATGTCATCAACATACAATTGTATGTCAATTCAATATGGTAAAATTTAAATGGACAAATGAAAATACAAATTTGGAATTTTTAAATAACACATGTAAGGGTATTACATCTCTGGCGTTTAACGAATTCAAACGATTGGTAGTTTGGAGATGAGTGAACTTCCATTTCAGATTGTGAATCTCCCGACACCTCAGCGTGTTATTGGCCTCTTCCTCTTGATGCTGCCTATTCTTGGGGAAGGGCCTCCAAAAATCTTCTCTGCAAACAGTAAATAGTTTATACATGTTGTCAGTCTAATGTCGAAATATAAACTTTATAGTTTATGCTTGTTGTTCTTGAAATGGAATTGAAAAATTCATCAATACCTCATCCGTGCAAGTGGGAATTGGTTTGTCTTTTAAATTTAAAAGAACCTCGTAATAAAGGCCAAGGAGATAGTTTGTGGTGTGAATGACTGGTTTTTTTGAAAGCTTTGCATTTGTAATGTTAGTTCTTTTTTTTTATAAAAAGGTGTTCTAATCAAATTTTTCTTTCTGATAGTTTTAAGAATGTATGCAATGGCCCAGTTTGGTATATCTTTTTTTCGACCCTGCAAAACTATTCTGTCTTGAAAGAAGGAAATCATAGCAGCAAGAAAAGGGTGTGTAATTCCTTGCATATCCACACCACGTCTGGATTTATTGACATGAACTGCAAATGCCAAAAAATCGATGGAATTAATATAAATTTGAATTGTATCAAAATCAGAAACTGAATACAAAATGATGAATGAAAATAGTTTACACTTACAATCAACATGGAAACTGAAAGTCGATTCGAGGTATTTCTTATCGTCTTCGATGAGTGTTGACTTCATTGTAACAATGGGTAAATTTTTGAATGGGAGGCTTGTAAACCGATGAATATCAACTGGGTCGATACCGAATTGAAACATTCAACCATCATCCGAAGTAACATTAAACATTCCATCCTCTATATTGTACGAGGAGAGAAGGTAGTTCAAAATATCATGGTCTATTTCGAAATGGGGCATCTTAACAAGCCCACCAAACTCACATGCATCGATCAAATCATTGTATTCTGAATTCATTTGTAAAACATTCTGGATGTGGGGTTACAAAGTCTTCCTGTAGAGTATCTTGCCTATGGATAGGGCTTGTGGGTTTACTAGATTTTCCTCTTGATTTTTGTCTTGAGCTTGGGATGCACTTGTATTCACCATTATAGTTGTCCTTGAGCTTGATTGTACCTGACCTAGATAATGGATTCCTGTATACAAGAAAATTGAGAGCCAGAAAGTGTAAACGTGAAAATGACCAGTGAGAGGGTAATTATAGGACAAAACATAGAGAGTTTTGAAGGCTTAGATGTGGTTCACCCAATTTGGGGCTAAGTCCACCAAGAATCACTTGCTCATATTTTATTACAAGCCTCCACTCTCTCAATACAATACCCAGATCTATTTAGAGCTATGCTCAACAAACTCTGTAGAATTCACACTTGAATTCAAAACACATCTGCAATACATTTGCTTGTCTATCTATCATATGCATAAGACCATATAAATAGACAACTGCTTAAGCAGTTTTACAAAACCATGGGGTATCAAATAATGGGGCAAAAAAAAAAACCGTCCCATAAACCTATGGGTAGCCGAAGAGGTGGTTTTACAAAAGAATGGGTACTAAAAAACCATATGCCCAAAAACAGCCCATAACAGTTACCCATTACCTATGGGTTAATAAACCACCCATGAAAATTTGCTTCAGGGGCTTCACCCCGAACCCACCTAACCCACTCACCAGCAAGAAGGACCACCGTAAAAATCCCTGTTGTGTAACACATAGAAGGTGTACCACACTCTAACATTGTGTTAGGTTTTTAGGCTTCACAAATATAACTGAGGTACTTGAAAAGCTTAATTATACACAGACCTAACGAGATTCTTGTAAACGAAGAAAATTTTATAGCTGGAATTTTTGTAAAATGTGAAAATGACCAGCAGTGAAGGGTATTTATAGGACAAAACAGGGCTCCGGAGATCAACACGCTTGACAACCAGGCTTGTTGATGCATGAAAACCAAGCTTGAATTGATGTAGGTGTAAAACAAGACCTTCATTGACGTGCATCAACAATGTTTTGAAATGATCTGTCATCAACAATCTTGGTCATGTGTACGCGTGAATCTAGGGCTTGTAGGACCTGTGCTAATTCAACAAAGTTTCCTTTTGTTGATAAGGCATCAACAATCTGCATGGGTTGACGTAGAAACGTCAAATAAGGCTTGAAAAATGAAATGCAAAGAAATCAATAAACACCGAAAGATTGCTTGAATGCTAGATCGTCTCTGGAAAGGAAATGACATTCAATTGACGCGCATCAAATATGTGATACCATGTCAGAGTGGGCTGCTCTCCAGGTTTCTTTTACTAAATAAAAGGATGAAAATTTAGGTTCAAATGCAAAAATGGTAAATTCACCTTTCTGTGAAGTACTGAAATCAAGGGATATTCGTCAGGTATATTCCAATCTTCAACGATTTCTAGGAGATCTCTTAAATAAACCCTGATATGCATCATTAGCTCATACACCATATTATTATGTGCATTATTGTTTTTGGACATATATACCTCACTGAGGAAATAGGTCATCCAAATATGTATCATGGTTGACTGGTAGTCACATTTAGAAAACTGACTTCAAGTACATTCCCATGATGAAGGATTATTAACCTAAGCAATCTCATGGATAATAGATGTCAGCCACGACCACACACTGGTTAAAAGCCTACACTAACTGTGCATAAATTCTTATTATGTAGTGGAAGTATAATCCCAAAAAATGATCAAATGATGAATAATCGTGCAAATGTCTATGGGGATGTATTATTAATTCCATGGAATTTGTATTATTTTCACATAGATGCTATGAGGCCTCAACTATCGTGACAAAAACTACCACAACAATTCCCCATTGTTTACAAATAAATCGAACATTCTATTGACCTACATACCTAATGCAGTCTATGTAATGTTTATCCATCATAATTTAGAAATATTGTAGTTAGAGAGTCAACTCGTCAACATAAATATTCAATCCCATTTGACTTATATTGTTTCATTACATTTCCCCTGGAGGATTTGATATTGCTCTGAGTGTTTCACTCTGGAATTTCATTCGTTAACTTTTTTTTTTTGGAATGGTCCCTTATTTTTGTCGCTTAAATTATCCTTCCAACTCTCGACCCTCCCCTTCCAAGGATACACCTCCATTGCATGGGAATTATTGCAAAATCATTAATGCAATTTCTTGCAATCATGCAATAAACCATTTTAAATCGATTTAATGCAAATAATTTTCCACCTAGATTACTGCATAAGTTATGAAACAAGTAGTTCCAATTCCCATGGAACCAAATCATCTATAATATTCTTTCAGTATGCTTGATGCTAACATCTTTAATACAGTATGCATCCAAGTGTGCCTAAAGTTTTAGAAAATTTCAATCAAGTATTTGAGTAATATATTGGATTTTATCATAGGGAAAATTTTTGAGATCTTATTTTATCCATATTTACATGTCTTAGTTTGGAAAACATAAATTTATCTATCCATGTTGTTATCACATTCAAATAAACTATGTAATATTTCCCTATTTAAACTAGTCACCTCCTTTTAAATATTTAAATTTAAAAATAAAAACTAATCACCTATATAGAGTTATATGCATTTTTCCTATAAAACCACATTCCACATCTAATCTAACCTCACCATTATCGAAATTTCGATTCTAAAATGGTAATGAAGCCCTTTTTTGACTTTTTTTTTCCGCTGGACAAACGTTGATGACAGCAAACTTGAGATCAATAATGCTTAAATTTTCAATTATTCCTAATTTCAACTCGAAACAAAAACAGAAAAAGAATGACGTCCTATCTTTTATATTATGCTTTTTACGTCATACATCTTAATATGCATGCCAAGTTTATAGGAGTAATTTGCTTTTGCTGAAGGAAATCATAATATCATAATGATTGTTTTTTAATAGAATTCACTCTGATTTCAGATTCACCCACTTTATCACTAGTGTGGATGAAGGCACAAGCAAACTCAATAGGCAGTGTATCAGATGCATTGATAAATAATAAATAATATCTCGAAGTGTATGAATTCAAGGATATCGTAGAACCATGTCCCATGTTGCAAGAGTGTCAATAATCAAGAAATATGTTGTCCCCACTTGAAGGGGAAGAACAATTTGTCCAATAAGTTGATAAGGAGATTGTGCAATGTATTGGATATGTTGCATAGTATAGCTTAAAGAAATTTAAGTAATGTGAGAGTGCACATGTTTTACCCAGAACTAATAACAATCATAACATTATGGATAGGGTGTCGATTAACAAAAGAGAAAATATAAATTGTATGAGAAGAAACATCATTATCAAATACAATATTGTCAACATTACGAGAGTAAGTATAAATCGAACGAACTTGTTCTTCTAAATTAACAAGTAATGGAGACTCATTCACAATTCCATGCTCAAATGGATTTAGTGGAGTGAGCAACTATTACTTGGGAGTGTTCAACGTGTACCTCATTTGTAGTGTCATGCAATTAATTTGACACGTTTTGCTTCAGATAAAGATGTGCTTATACAAGAGGCTTAACTACATGGATAGTGCTTGATTCACCACTCTCATATCCATGCAGCTTATCAATAGGAATAGGAAATACCAAAGGTGTGAGAATAGATTCACTAGATGTAGAATATTCAATTTTGTAATATTTAAAAGGTTCCTTATCTATTGAAATAGTATATTCATGAGCATCAAACAAGTCAAAGGAGATTGTAGATGGTGGAATAGTATTTGTAACATCCTTGGATAATAAAAACTGAGTATTGAGACGTGTACTACTAAGGGAGTGTTCCATTCCTACAAGCTAAAAGGCTAGAGGGTCCTAGTCAAAAGGATGGCAACCCAAACCAACTTAAGGGAAGAGATTTTAGAACCTTATGTAAGCTTCATCAAAGATATCTATTGTAGATGGATAAGCCATAAAAGCACAAATGATAACAAGCCCTAAGATTATGATAAGAATCACACACTAAATAAGAAAATGAAAGCCATAAGGATTTGCAATAGAAAGTCTAATTAGGAATAGGGTGACAAGGGCGAAATAGGTTAAGGATTTGATCACTTAGCAAGTTCACCGAGTAATTTAACCCAACAATTAGCAAGTGTGAACTCTTATTTACATTTTGGATTAGAGTTAGACATAGGATATATATTTATAATCTTAATTAACCACTTAGATCAAAACATACATATATAGCAATTTGTAAGATAGATCAATTAGAACATGTGCTAGAAATATAGTAAAGCATGACAAAACAAGTTTACTTAGCTATTTTACTAATCTCTAAGATGATTTGGGTGCGATAGAGTGATGAAAAAGATTAAAATGTCTATTAGATGCTTCATTTATAATTTTGGAAGTGTATTGTGTAGGGACAAACAATTTGGTTGCTCCATCCCTATCTAGTGGTTCAATCCAGGAAGATGGTGGAGTTTTGTAACTTTATCTACCCTTGTGAATGAATGAAGCATTCTTCTCTGTAAAACATTAGGTCTCACTAATTGTGTGAAACCCTATGTAATCAACCGAAAAGACCCAAAACCCTACCCACAAGTGAAACCCCAACAAAATATGTTAGTGTTTGGGTTAAGTGCAATCTTTACACTACCTACATTGGCAATAGTTCAAGGAGACCTCAAACTACATGTCTTAGTTCTCCACCTAGAGACGAGATATTTGTATGGATGCAAACATATTTGACAATCAGATCAATTTATAATGTTTATAATGGATTTCTTGCTTAGTACTTGACTTGGCTTTGATGGTCATTAGCTTAGGAAGCCTAACTCTGGAATCTAATTTGGAGTGTTTTAAACATGTATAGAGTATGATCATACTATGTGTTGTTTCTGTAGGTAAATTTATGAGATTTTTGAATGCCTTTTGAGTGATACTTTCTTGAGGAGTGCTTGAAAGTGTCACGTAATTGTCAAGTGAGTAAATGAGTACATTTGACTTTATTATATAGGGTTTTGAAGGTATAATTTCATATTAGAGATAGCCCATGAAGAAAGTGACAACCCATAGAAGATATAAAATTGAAAAAATGGTTGTTGGAAGGATTTGGATAGAACCACCAATTTTAGACCACATTGTTTTGTGGCTAGGTCTCTATTTTATGGTTTGGTCCATAAGGGGTGTGTAGTGTTAGAAATTTTTTATACCATAACTGGGATGACTAGACTACTTTGGACTAATGTAATTTTTTTGTATTCAAGTTACTAAGTAATGAAATGAGGAGAGTAACTCTTGCAATAGGACTAGGGATATAACAATCAGGGTTAGAATATGTGCATATGTTATGGTTTAGGTATTAAGCCAATACTAATATTATCAGGTGAATAATTGAAAAATTTAGGTGTTTAGATTGCCAAATTAAGTGTCTTCTTTGTGTTTTTAATCTTTGTTTCCCAAGCAATAAATCCTAGTGTTATAACGGCCTTGCACATTTTGTAAGATTAGTAAAGATATGTCATAGGTTTAAAATTTTAAGAAAATTCTATTGAAGCATAGTCTGGTAGATTAGAATCCCGTGGCAAAGTAGGAATGCAATTGTGCTTGAGTTTGTAAATTTTTCCTCATATTAGAAGAAAATTTTATTGTTTCTTATAAGTTGTAAAAATATCTTGCTTCAATGAGATATAACTTTGAGAATCTTTGGGTTGTGTGGTGTAAGGAATCCCTTAATTAGGACCCCTAACCACAACTGCACCAAATAACACGTTAATTTGATTTTAAAATTTGCATATAATTTTTGACATCAGTATAATCATGTTAGAAGAAGTAAGAGAAGTAATAGTATACTAAGATGGAATAGAAGTAATAGATAAAGATATAAATTGGAAATCATTGTAAGGAATCAATGGAATTTTAGAAATAAATAGAGAATTTATAAGACATTAAGAAGAAGCATTAACAATACTAGTAAGCACGTGGAGAGATATTCAATATAAATTTGAGAAATGACTATATGACTAGGAAAAGAAGGGCCAAAGACATTGAAGAGACTAAAATAAACATCAAATTCCACCCCACAATAAAGGACCTAGAATCATAGTACATTTTTTCCTAAAAAACTAAAAAGTGTTAAAAAGCTATAAAATCAAAAAGTATAGGGAAGAAAGAGAAAATAAAGAGAAGATAGAAACAAAAAATAATCTAAACAAATAATTAAGTAGATAGTGTAAGATTTTATTGTGTACATTAAATTTGATGTCCATTTGACTGTCATAAGGTAATTTTGACTATAAATTTAGCATCCAATCAATTGAAACTTAAAAGTTTTTATTTTGATTTTTAGAAGTCAATCAAATAACAGTAATATCATTTCTATATGGTAGAGTTTGGGACCCTTTTTACCCAAAAAGTTTTTTTTATCCCCAGTCTATTGCAAATATAAAGAGAATATAATGGAATTATTAATCAATGTAGTATGCATAAAATCTATAGTAAAAAATATTGAAATTGATATCTATAATTATACTAATTACTAAACACATAAATAAACTAAAATTATACATATTAAACAACAATTAACTAGTCACATCTTTTTTGAATTTAAAAAATATCAAATGTATAGATTTATATGCATTCAGATTTTTGGTATTTTCACATTCTATAAAATTAGAAAGATGATTTCTAGGATTAACTATGTTAAGTTTTTGATCGACGCATTTCAAATTATTGTCCATGATTCATCATTAGGAAATATTTTTAATGATAATGAGTTATAAATGAGTAAGCTTTCTTTAATAGAGAGTTAAAAAGTCTTATATGTGATTTTAGATGGAATAAAAAAAACAATATGATTTAATTTATTATTTTCACCATTGAAACCTCAAGGGAGTTGTACCATGATCTATTAAAGAAAGCTTGGGTCTATAACTCTATATTATAGTTTTCCCTTAATGATGAATCATGGATTGTGATTTAAAGTGCGTTGATGAAAAACTTGACACAATTAATCCTAGAAATCATATTTCTACATTGTTAATATAAAACCATTTTCCACATATACACTCCATAAATTGTGTAATATTGAACCTCATCATTATTGAAATTGAGATTCTAAAATGATAATGAGGCCCTTTTTGACTAATTTTTTGGTCAAAAAATGTTAGGGATTTTTTCCATTACATTTTGAGGGTTGTGAGGTTTGTGGTCATCCTTTGCTAGACTCTCATGCCCCATCTACATCAAGTAGTGGTTTCTCTAAATGATGTGTGACTTATTTAGTAAGATTTAGGAGAGCCTTAAGTGTTTTTGGAGTGATATTTGGACTAGTCGCTTACAAGAGTGTCAAGTAAGTAATCAAGTGATATTGACTTGCATGTATAGCCTTCTATAGGTGAAAAATTATAATAATGTCGACCGTTAGAAGATGAAATAACACCATATAGATTTTCAAAGTGAAATCAAAGTTAGAAGATAAGAAGATCCAAGACCGTACAAGTCAATCATGGCCATATGAATTATCATGTCCAAATTGTACTTTCATGGACAAGAAACATATGGTGTAAAATAAAAAGTTCTATAATAATGCATATGGATGATTTACTGCTTTGGATAATTAATATTTCTTTTTTACGATAGAGGAGAGTGTGGAGATTAAAAATTCGAAAAAGATCTAGAGAGATGTACTGATTGGACTTATAATGTGAGCATTATTTTTAGCAAGCATACCTAAACTTTTCATTACCAAAGGATAAGTTACTAAATTTGAGTGTCTAAAACAAAGACTGCATAGACTCAAGAAGAAGAAACTATAGGTTCGACCAAGGTTACTGCAAATCTATGAAAAGAGAGGTTCCTGAGAAGAACTTAAGATCATTTTGAGGGGAAGATAGTTGGACCACTAAATTTCATGAAGAAATGTGCATTGAACATATTATATTTGATAGAGTTTCCAGATGGGACAAAAATTTCACCTATCTTTAATGTCTTGGAATTTTACCCAATTTGTGAGGGGAAAACACGTAATAAAGTAAGCCATGTAGAAGTAGATTGGAGGCATTAACTACTAAACAGGAAACCATGAAGAAATTTAGGCTTGATATTGTATTCATACATAGTAAATATATTGTGTAGAAAGGAATACAAATAATGCATGAAATTTTGGAAAGGTAGAGAAGTTGAGTATATAGCTTAGCTTAATAAAAATGATGTTTCTAAACTTGGTTGATCCATGGAATACCTTATGAAATCAAAATGAGTAGGGGTTCATGTTTCCTCTCAACCAAGCTATATGATGTAAGAAATTCTATGTTCACTTGAAATCTTGCATCACCAAAAAGAGTCTTACATAAGAGAACAAAATTTTAGAAAGATTTGTGCCAAATTGCACAATGTTATGCATTATGTTTCTTGCAATAAAGAATACAAAGCATGGGGAATTATGGTTTTTTTAGCCTTAGGATTTATGCTTTGGGAATTATTAATGTTTGATAGTATGGAATTGGGTCTTTACACATTGACTCTCTAGGGTCAAAAATGTACAATAGGGGTAGGAATGTCATTCTCCACGTGGCATGTGATATTTAGTTGTAGTGTAATCAGATTTGACATCCTTCCTTTGACAAAGCTTGTCTTGAGTTTCTCTCTTGTAAATCTACTTGAGTGACTTTGAGTGCTTACAAAATGTGGGAAATAGTCTTGTACACCTAGTGGGAAGCTTAAAACTTGTATATGGTACTGCCTTAATAAATGTGCAAAGGTATTTTCGGAGTGTAGGGAGCTTTAGGTGATTTTTGTGCTACCTTTTGCAATAGGAGTTCATAAGAGTGCTAGGTTTCTAAATGAGGTGAGTTTCACTTACTTATATATGCTTCTAAAGGTAATTTAAGTTGCAAAGGCTGGCTGATAAGGAGTAAATGGCCTAAATAATAATGAGCTACTAAAATTCGGTATTAAAGTGAGTAATGGAAAAACCATACACTAGGGTCAGGACCGTATGAACGTTTATACCCCTATTGTATGTTTTTGACCCTTTAGAGTCAGTATGAAGTGTGAAGTCTGGAAGCTAACAAGAAAATTTTATTAATGGATTTCATGCATTCAATTCTCATAAATTTTCGACAAGTGGGTGTGTATGATCTAACAAGCTAGACAAGAGACCTAGAGATGTACCAAATGAGAATGAGTAAAGTGCATTTATTTGAGAAAGAGAGCAATGTCAAGACTAATAGTGTCAAAGAGTAGAAATACCATATTTGAGTGTCTACAAGGTCTTAGGATTGAAAGTTTTAAAAAAAATTATACAAAATATTGGACTATGGAAAAGTAGGAATGCAATTGTGCTCAAGTTTGTAATTATTTCTTCATATTAATTAAAAAAACATTTATTGTTTCTTACGATTTGTATAGAGATCTTTCTTTAGTGAGATCTAATTTTGAGAATCTTTGGGTTGTGTGGTCTAAGGCAAATCCCTTAATTAGGACCCCTAACCATGACTACATCAGATAACACCTAATTTGATTTTGAATGTCACATACAATATGCATCATTGTGATCATGTTAGAAGAAGGAAAAGAAGTAGAAGTAGAATAAATTGGAATAGAAATAGTGGGTAAAGAAACAATTTGAGAAGCATTTTGAGAATAAATGGAATTTATGAAATGCAAATGAGAACTTGGAAAAAAAATTAAGAAGCAAGTGGAAGATGTTGAAGAATTAAAAATCAATCAAATTATGTTGAGAAGTAAGAGAAGCATTAACAATATTAGAAGTATGTGGAAAAAAATTAAAAGAAAATCGAGAAACGGCTATATGATTAAGAAAAAAGGGCCAAAAACCTTGAAGGGCCCAAAATATAGGAGGGATGACCCACACAGAAAAGGAAGGTCTAGAATCATAGTACAATTTTGCTCCAAAAATGATGAAGTGTTAAAAAGCTACAACATTAACAAATATAGGGAAGAAAGATAAAATAAAGATGAGGAGATGAAACATAGAGAAAAAGATGAACAAAGAAATTCAAAAAGAGAAATATGTCACAAGACAATTAAAACTAGAAATAATCTAAATGAATAATTATGTTAATAATGTATATTAAATTTGACATCCATTCGACTAAACTAGAAGTCAATTAAATAATAGTAATATCTCGACCATTTAGTGAAGTTTGAGGTCCTTTTTTTCTCAATTTATGTTTTGTCATTAATTTATAAGAAATATAAAAACAATATTTGTAATAGTCAATAAAAACACAACTATAACAATTAACTAGTCCAGACTTTTTTTATAAACTAATGTAGAATTATATGTATTGTTAATATAAAACTACATTGCATAAATTGTGTAATCAAAATTGGAATTCTAAAATGTTTATGGGCCCTTTTCTTTAGCAATTTTTTTTTTCTCTACGAACGTTGAGGACACATTAATGTATAAAGTGACATCGAAAAGATTGAAGTGGAGTTGTTAGCAGTGGTTTGCAAGAAACAAAATTATGTGAGATAATTATGCTTTTTACGTCAGACAGTTTATCAGAGTAGTTCACCATAATCCGATTTTGGTGAAGGCAATCATAATATATGCAAAGGCATAAATTATATCTGCCAAGTTCAGAATAGAACAAAATTCTGGTTTCACACAACGGACCCAATGCAATACATATTTGTATATCATATAAATATAACCTGCACAACTTTCTGCATATTTCTACACAAGACAGACAACACCCTAAGCATGTGCCATTTCTACAGTTGACCTAGCAGTTTGTATTTTGAATAATTTGGCAGAAAAAAAACTAATATAGTGAATGCCATGATTGACATCTCCATGAACAGTTGTAAACAGAGCATAAAATCCCACAAAAATTAATAGTTTAAGGGAATGAACAATAAAATATTGAGGGTGGAAAGATACATATGTTCATGTCACTTGTAAATTATATTTCTTCTACTTGCAAGGAATGTGATTAAATATTAACTAGTGGGAATTTAGGTTAATTCGGTATTTTGAAGTTATCTCTCAACGTATTATTATTTCAACGTTTATGCCACTTTTAAATTTATGTTTTTTGGTGCTTGCAAAAAATGTGATTTAATATTATTATTTAGTAACTAGAGGGAATTTATGTTAGTCTAACATTCCAGAGCTATGAAACTTTAAGACAAGATAAACAGTACACACGAAGTCCTCGCCATTATACTGCAGATAAGATTGACAGTGCACACGAGGTCATTTCATGACATATTTGTAGACTGTAAGAAGACGAGCATCATTTACGTTTAGTGTTGCACAGACTAAACCAACATATACACGTGAAATTATACAAGTATTCATTCTTATAAAATAAAATTCACTAAGATTAAATCTTAGACACATACACCATGTGAATCTTATACAAGTATATCTTGCTAAGATTAAATCCATCCGAGGATGGCCTTCTCCGAAGAATGTACATGAGCTCCACAGCTTCATGGGACTTTTTGGATGTTTTCAACAATTCTTAAGCAAAAAGGGTAAGAATTTGGAATGGAATTCCAAGTGTAAGGAGGAAATTCAAAAGCTTAAAGAGCTATTGACCTCAGCCCTAATTCTGATAACTCCATATCCTAATGGAAGTTTTGAAGTATCTCTTGATGGTTTTGGTAGATTTGTGACTCAAAATAGAAAATTAGTTTCTTATAAGACTTGAAATTTAAAGGAACATGCCAAAAAAAAAAAATAATAATAATACACAACACAAGATCTTGAACTAGCAAGGGTATTTCATTCCTTGAAAATGTGGAGGAAATTTCTCAAAATAAAATTAGATTGTAAACTCAAGACAACCTAAAGGAAGTGTAGTGCAAAATTACCTAATGGCCTGAATTTATAAATGACTATGATATGGAAATTATCTATGTCAAACAAAAGGAAAATGGGTTCAGTAATACTCTTATATGTTCTTACTTGAATGTTATCTCTCAAATTCAGTCTTATTTTCAAAGCATGTTTTTAGAGAAGTAAATTATTAATGAGTTCTATTTGAAAAATTGTCTTGAATTGACTAAGGTTCTTGTAGACAAATATTTTTTTGATTACTCCTTAGACTTCTATAGCCTTCTAAGGTATCAAGGTACAATGTTTGTGTCAATTTTAGCTAGATAATTTGAGAAAGTGCTAGCAAGATGACGCATGTACTTAAAAAGTTCTAGTTTTGTCAAGGATGAGAAAGGATTAAGTGACCAAATTTATATAATGTGCTTGGAGTGTCAATAAGTTAAGGTTGAGAACTGCCATCTTGTTGGTCTTTTATAACGTCTTATTATTCCAAAAAAATAAGTTGGCATTTATTTTCATGGAGTTTCGAGTTGGTATTCCCTTTTCTTGTAGGAGAGATGATACTATTTTGGTTATGGTTAGTAATTGATCAAGGTAGCCCACTTTATTATGAAATATCTTATAGATAATGCCCTAGTCTATAAAATATTTACCATTATTTTCTTTTGTTTTCATATAATTTCCCTAAAATAATCATCATAGATAGGAAAATACTCTTCATTTCAAGGTTCTAAAAGACTTCAAAGTTTCTTTGGGAAAAAGGTTGAATTTTAGTACCACTTATCACCTCAAAATTGAATGTTCAGTAGAAAGAGTGAACCAAGTTGTTGAAGACTTGCTAAGAATGTATGTCGCGGAGCATCAGTTTAAATGGGAGGATCATCTCTATCTATGGAAGTTTCCTATGACAATAACAAGCATTCATCTCTAAAGATATATTCTTTTAAGGACTTTTATTGAAGAAAGTAAAATTCCCTTGGATGGGATGACCAAAATAACAAAGTATTAAATGTACCTAATGAATTATAGACTTATGATGAATGAACCCACATAATTTATCAAAGCATCAAAGAATCCTCTTACCAACGAAAGAACTATTCTATTTCAAAAAAATCGCAAAGGTAATTTTAGAGTCGAGAAAAAATATATTTTAGGGCTTTCCATCAAAAGGGGCCAAGAAATTATAGAAAAACTTCCAAATTGGCTTCTAACCTTAGAGGAATCTTTGATATAATGAGAATATCAGTCTCATGTCTAACATAATGGCTATCCATCCCTCTCTTTTATTGATCCATTATGTATTTTATCTCTCTTTTATTATAAAATATATATTTGATCATTCTCATGCCTTGGAATGGACAAATTTACATGTGGAGGATGAAGAGACAATCTAGTTGGAACGAGTACATGTAATAGTAACTTACAGTATTCAGATGTGAAATAGAGATATACAACAAGTTTTTGTTTAAAGATAACACCAAGACCAACTGAGTGAGAGAAGTGCTACTTAGGAAGATGAAAAAATTATCAGGGATAACTTTCCTCAATTATTTGAATTAGGTATCGAGATGACACCTCCTTTAGAGGGGAAGGATGTCACATCCCACTTTTTAGCCTCTCTAAATAAGGGTTGTAAAAAATTTTTTAAAAAAAATCATACATCTTTATTTTGTTAATATGTGTATACTGAAAGAGTACATAGAGGTAAAGGGATGATAAATAATTGTAATTAACTTGTAAAATTTAATGTTAAGTTGATGCATGAAAATTACCAATTACATTTATTCAAGTAGTTGCAAAAATTATGATAGAGGGAGTTGAGTATGAAGCATTACAATGAAGAGCTCTATAGACTCTCTATTAGAATGGGTCATGTTGAAGATGATGCAAAAGATATTTCAAGGTATGTTAATGGATAAAATATATATTGAATAAGCTTATCAACTTGTGTTAAGGGTATGAGATAAAATTTCTCACTAACAACAAAGCATTGCTTAATGGAAAGGAGAGTTCTAGTGTAAAGGTGGAAGATTGTAGAAAGATATGGAAAATCGTGCGTGACAAGGAGTGGTTCTTTTAATCAAAATTAAAATGTGGTTTGTTTTGATAAAATGGGTTGAGAACAAGTTGTATATTTATATTTATTAATTAAATAATAAATATGTGAATCATAATATAGATTTAATTAATAAAAAATGTAAACAGTAAGATACAATTGTTTAAATATGAATAAGGGAATGTACGTAACTAATACAAAGGTAGAAAAGACAATCTATATGTGCTGACTTAGTGTAGATAATCATGAAGAACTAAAAATGGTTCCTTCTAGAAAATTGGAATTGGATGATGCAAGCAGACGAGACCATACATGTTGGGACTATATTGGAGTATGACCTGGTACTTTTCTATATAGTTTTAGAACCTCATGTGTTAGGATTTTGTAAGTTCATATCATCACTTGTGGTCATGAAATATGTTTCATTCTTGTAAATTATGGTTCACACAAATGCAATACTTTTGTAATGACTTGAAACAAGTAGAAAATCATATGTAGACATGCAAATCTAACAATTGTACTCTTTGACACTGCTAGTTTTGACAATGCATTCTTGCTAAGATAAAAACACTCTTTCTATTCCCACTTGTTATCTCCTAGGGTATCATTTCTAGATTTCCTAGTCATCCACATTGATATGTCAACATATCTTGAAGGTTAAATGCATAAGATCAATAGAAAAACTCTAATTGATAATGTACAAACTTTTGTTTTCATGTTTATCATCCCTATGCAAAACCATGCAGTTTAGTTAGGAGTTGTTATTTAGTCATATCTGAATTGTATGGTTTTGAACCAACATATCCTCAATCTTTTCTTTTATTTTCATATTCTTCATTATGTTATTTACTCCCTATGGGTCGTCCTTTCTTTTGTAATTTACCCTTGTAACCCTATATAAGAAAGAATAGACTCTCTCATTCAAACACTTGGGAAATCATATAGAGCTACATTAAAATACACTCACTTCTAACACTTACAAAAGGAACCATGATCTCACTAAATCTTTCCAACACTTATGTGCATTCATTAAGGCAACAATCACTAGAGGTATGAAGCATCATACCAGGTTAAGAAGTCATCTCACCTATAAGCACTCAAACATCCGTTCCCCAAGTATTTTAGCAAGAGCAAAACTAAACTCAAGAATTTTTAAAGATATCCCAATTGTCAAACCAAATTTGTATGTACTCATATATAATATGCTAGGTGGAGAAAAATGTGTAGTTTGAGGCCTCTTCAGAGTAGTGCCAACATCGGCGGTGCACAGTGCCCACAACCGAACTAATGTTTATGTAGTCATTTTTATGCCCTTAAAAGAAAAAGGAAAACACATGCACGTCGGCCTATCACCCAGTGGGCGCAGGGTGCTCACCCGAGGCATGTGCGGTCGTCGAGTGCCTCCTTTATGTGAGTTGTGCAAGAATGCATTATTTACGACAGAAAATTAAGTGAAGAGAATGGAAACAAACCATACATTCATCTTAGAGCTCAGAAACAGGCTTCTAGACCAATGTATTCATTCAGATAAGAAAAGAATTACAGAACATAGATCTGAATCATAACGTAAAGGAAATGCATAGGGATTTACAAACCACTAATATGAAATGTATATAAAACATATCCATACATATATAAGTAAAACTGGAACCACATGTATCCATATTAAATATGTTTGGTAATCATATTACATTCATTGAGGCTATCACAGATCCATATAATAGTGCATACTCATGTCATGTATCAGAACTGGACTTAAACCCCTCATAGTTAAAGAAAAATATTCAAACCCATGTCCTTGATACATCATACTCCTACAGATACTCTAATCCCAACCCATAAAACTCTCACAATATTTTTGCATAGCTTCACCTCTTTTCCATTCTCCCAAGTATCTCTCTATATATTTCTTCTACCAGGCGCTTGTATATATAGCCTCAACAAGCATCGCCATGTCTTTCTAAAGTTGTAGATCGGTTGCCAAGTGTCCAAGTGGTCCTCCATAGGAGCATGCTCCTTCATACCTGAGCTCTCCATTCTTCACCATGATGACCTTATGGAATATTCTATCGCAAGGTATATTCCTTTCCCGGGCACCAAGTTGCCAGTATGGCACCTTATCCACTTCACATATGCAGTTAGGTCATGCTTTCCTTGTGTTCTGCCAGATATGTCAAATATGGCTAAGTCCCAAAACCTTTACTCTACCTTGCGCGGGTGTGCCACCAGTTCTACTAAACCCTCCTAAAACCCTACCCTACACACTTTTGTCTTGCGCACCCTTCTTCAAATGGGCCTTGCATGCCCACACAACTTCTTGTACTCAGCCAATATTTTAGGGTCCCAACATTTTACTTTAAAGGGTCTCCCACCCATGGCTAGGGTTTTAGATCATATTTATAATGTTTAGAAGGGTTCACAACATGAGTGAAAATTAGGGTTTGACAATGATAAACATTTTTAGGAAAATGACACTTCCAAAAATGTATAGAACCTAATTTAGAGCATTCCCAAAACCATACAATAGGTGAAAAATAGTATGGACGATATTGAAATATTTTTATGGTCCTACACTAGCTTAGTTTCCATCTACAATTTTAGTGTCAAGGAATTATTAGGTCCATATTCCCTAGTTCTAGTTATCTGCACATCCAAAACTTCTCAAAATCATCTGTAATCAGCTAAGTGCACTCACCCGCTTATATTTTTCATCTTATAGCATATTGTGCAGTCATGGGTGCATTGTTATGATATTGTATGAATAATGTTGGAAATTAATTAATCAAAATAACCCTCAATGTTGACCCTTTACATCCTTAGTGTACTTAACTCACTAATTTTATATATTAAATTTAATAATGGTGTAATCATTTTGGTGATCTTAACTCGTGAATTGATCATTACATTAACCATAGTTTCCTTAGGGATTGTTTATGTTGTTCCTCTTTACTAATTGTTGTTGTATTTATATTTCTTCATTACATCATTATGAATTTTCCTCTAATTTTCTATGAACTTTGACGTAAGCATAAGGATCCAAACCCCTATGTTAACATGGTATTTTATACATGTTCTAACCAGGCATATGTTTGTGCTTCACATATGGATGGCGTTACCTATGTTGATATCACTTTTCACATGGCCAATAAAAATCCCTCTTATCTAGATGTATAATATGAGATCACCCTGGTATCCATATGATCGTGAAGGATCAAGATTTTTGAGGCAGCATGGGACTGTCTCTTAGTTGTGTGACTACTAACTGAGACAAACCTCTAGAGAAGACCGAATTCCTGAACCTATTATACTGCTAAATTACTCTAGAAGCTAACAATGAAGGTATATAATCCTAAACTTTCAACTAAGGGACTAGAGTTAGAAGGGGAATTCATAAAACAAAAATCCTAAGCTAAGGGAGGGGATAACACCAAAAAATGGGAGGTGGAGATGATCTAGTGAGTGAAAATGAGATAAAATTAAGGAAGGGCATACAAAGATACCACGATCCAAAACAATCATTCAAATGACCATTTTCATGGAGCACAATAGATTTGAATCCTACAAGATGAGTAAATCATGCACAATACATCCACAACTCCAATGAAAGGAAAGAAATGCAATAGAACACAAGCTAGGGCAGATATAAGCAAAAAAAATGAATTTTATTTCCTGATGAATGCACAACTCATTACAATGCAAATAATAAGGCAAGAGATGCCTTACAAAACATCAAAATCTAAGGCCTACAACTAACAAAATCTCTTGAACAATTTTGACAAAGTTCCTTTGAAATTTTTTGAACATCTCCCCCTTTTACAAAGTTCCTAACACTTAGATTTACAACTTTCTAGAGAGAAGAGAGAGAGAGAGAGAGGTAGTAGAAAAATGTTTTAATGGCTTCAACTACCCTCCTATGTAAAATACCAATCTGCAGAGAAGGAATGGACAACAACCATGCTCCAAAGTAAGTTATGAGAGATTTGAAATGTGTAGTCACCATTTATGTACCTTCTTTCTACCCCAAGCATGTTAGCATATCACCCAACATGTGTTGGGTGCTCATCCGAGGTGCCCATGGCACCAAGCCCTTCCTTATGTGAGCTTCATGGGAATGTTTTTTCCATTAATGGGGGATGGGTTTGTAGGCATAATAATATAAGCACTCACTCAAAAATGGAAAGTACAGATATGAGATCCAAGATTAAAATGCATCATACATGTAAATAAACATTGTAACAAGCATACAGAAAACTATATATGATTCACAGCAACATGAATAACATAAAGGTTTATAACCATAAACATTAAAATCTAGAATAAGACACCATATATTGATATATAAACATTTACAGAAGCCTCAGTACATCACAAGGGTCATACATACTAAATATGTCAAGAAATACCATATCAAAACCCTACAAGATACTCTATGTAGAGAGTTCTTAGCTAAACCCTCCTACTTCCCAAGCATTTCTCTTATTACTATAGCAACAATAACCTACAACAACAATCACACCCCTCAACATTCTTGCAGCATTTCATTACCTCTCCAACCTCTCTTT